>BSQZ01000001.1:29252257-29367257 GCA_033239005.1 Lamellibrachia satsuma | reverse complement strand
TGCGCGAAAGACGCAGAGACGCGTGGAGGTAACCCTTTATCTCAACGTTTATTCAACAATGTTTGAGCATTAAACATTCACAGATTGTTGTAGACGACGGCAAACAAACACACGTACATGAACGTACAGCGTACGATGACAAATAAGAACGTACATTCTAGAATGATAAGCAAGAATTAAACCACACAGTGACAGCAAACAAACTCACATCCAAATACTTTCCACCAGATTAGTTACGAACGGTTCTAGAGATGTGATTAATTGACGCATGATTCCTTCTATTTCAAGTTGTGCATCCGATACATCGTCACCCCTGGTGAGACTTCGTACTCTAGGTCACCTGTCAGAGTTTCTGCAACTAGTCCATCGAACTGGATAAGTTCATTCAATAGCCTGTCATCCAGACCCGGTGAGTAAAGTTTCACAAGTTTCTCATCAGCTTGTCTCATCTCTCTTGGTTCCATGTCTTCCATCTCGGTCACGTTGCAGAGAAATCCAAAGCCGTCACTGACACCATAGTAGGCTTTGGCTCTCATATCTATGCCCGACGACAGCGCATCGAGGACGCCAGTGAAGGCGCCAACACAAAAACTCTTGCAAAGATCATAACGGGCCCCTTCCGCTCGACCGTAATCAAGAGGGTTCAACGTAATATTCCTCTTGCAGGTGCGGACTTTTTCAACACAATTTGTCTTCCCCGATAGCTCAGCCCCGACATTTCTGAACTCGTCGAATCGTTCGCGAAGCGAATGCAGAAACGTCGACAGCGATTTAAAGTTTTTTTACTTTATATAAAAAATTATCTGGAATTTCTTATTCGTGGCGTCAAATCATTGCTATGCGCTGTGCCCAAATTACGATTTTCATGGGGGACACTTTTTGCGAGGGTCTAGTACGAGTGTACCGTTTGTACTGCGGCTAATCCGGCACTGCACCGATAGTTTCGTCATTTTACTCTTAGAGTTAACCTATTCTTTAGTTAGTCTTTAGTTAGTCTTAAGAAAACGATCATTTGGCATAAACCTGTCTTGAGAGATCGCTTTTGGGACCAGCTCTCTTGAGAGACCGCTTTTGCTGGGCAAAAGTAGCGGTCTCTCAAGTCAAGACAGGTTCTAATACACCGTTACATTGTATGCAGGTTTAAACTGTTCCCATCGGGGCTGATTTATGCTAGTGTCTTCATTACTTTCAACACGTTTAATTTCTTATAGAAAACATAAGCTAATTCAAACTGAATACCATATCTCAACAAGACACGCCTGTCCCAAAATAGAGCGATAACGATTAACAAATCTCGCTTTGCTAACCCAGTACGCGTAGGAGCGTCGCTGCACAACCGGCGACCGACGCCGGTGCAACGGTTATGGCTGCTGCGGCGAGGAATCGTTTGCTTATATACCGTTGCTAAAAATAGCGGGGTGACTTGTGTGTTTGGTAGCCGGGGGGCAAAGACGGAGTGGCGGCGTGTATTTCCTACGGGTCGTGTTGTGGAGGTCACGCTTCAATGGATGCATTCACTTCTGAAAGTTCTATGTCACGGCGCACTGCCCACGCACTGACGAGGTCACGACTATAGAGATATATTCCATTCTATTGACGTATGGATTGGCTAACCTATAGAATAGCATGTTGTAAATACAGGTATCGAAGACATGTAGGAAAACGGTCGTTCGAATTTTTAAAGGCTTTCCTAATATTTAAAAATTATAAACCACATTTAGGAGTGAAATGGGAGAAGACTTCCTGTTTACTTGCGAATCCCGGTTTTGTTTGAAATGGGAAAAAACTATTGTAATTTCTGATTGGTTTAGAGAGGTCGTAGGCTACATGAGGCGATGTCGCCACAATTAATGTCATGTGCCGAAGCGCAGTAATGCATGTGAATTATATCGACATATTTTATTTTAGGAATTTCACACTTTTAACAGCATTTGGCACATATCAAGATGAAGGATGACACCTTGATATTGATTAAGGTATGAATAATCAAGTTATTGAGATACAATGGATTGATTTGTGAACCAGGGTGATATATTCACGCCGCTAACGGCAATCGGACATGTTAGAATGGAACTATACTTCTATTGCGGGCAATAATAGTCAAATTATTATCACAAGACGCGGTTTTATAATTTTTTATTCAGTTTTGCACCACCCGTTGGATGAGGAAGGAACTAAAACCAACCAAACATGAGTATATGTATCATGTACAAACGTACACGCTCCACCCAAGTGTACGTTTATCTCGTCCAGTTTGACACATCTGAACTTTGGACACTTCACTTCTGGCTTATTGAATCACTGCAACGACAACTCAAATTTTCTGGGGTACAAAATTAAACCATGCCGCAATTATTACACAGATTTATCAGTTGCGTAATTGTACCATTGCTCAAGGTCGTTTATTCGTTTCTACGGATGAACGACCTGGGTGAATACAACATTATGACTAAACTATGTTTACCACGCAAAGGGGTGATGCACAGAGTTGAACATATTACTCATACGTTTGTGAAGACGCAATTCATGACCGATTCGCTACGCAATTCATGACCAAACATTCCCAAGTTTTTATTCAGGTTTACACGTCTACACGCAGGTGTCGCCACAAGCTCGGTCGTAACACTTTGTCGCGCGGTTCCCAGAAAACAAACAGGCTGTTCGACGTACGCTGCGCGTCGGTCTGCGTAACCCGCATTGCTGCCCTGGATTCGCTAAACACAGTTTCTTTGTAAGGGGCCGCCTGCATTTTGTCAGTTCAGGCACTGAATGTCCGTGGCGCCTGGCGCGTTAACGTAGACACTGGTAACACCAGCACGTACGTACAACACGTGCTTTGTCTGCGTCGAAATTGAAATATGGAACCGAATTAATTGGGGTTAAAGCCAAATAAAGGTATAGCGGCCGATCTCTTTATAACAATGTTATATGGTATAAACTATATTGAAATATCTCGATCGACCAAATGTTTTTAATGAACCACAATTGTTAAACATCATTTGACCGTTATCTGTCTATGAATGTAAATGTAAACGTTATGTTCGAATGGGCACATTCAAATTAAACAAATGTCGACAACATCGACGTTATCTCGAGCGTGAGAGACAGACGTGTTTATTATGTAGTACTGCGTGTGCCATATTTAACGGTTTATTTCCGCCCGTTGTATATAGTACTCTGTATATGTAACATCTGCGAATGTCACGTAGGCTTCTCTTCTCTCATGGAATGTGATAGTTTGTATGTAACGTATTGCGGGCTTTTCTTCTTTCGTGGAATGTGATGTTTTGGGTTTGTTTGTATAGTGTGTTGTGGGCTTTTTTCTGTTACGGAATGCGGTACTTTGTATGAAGAACGTACTGCGGAATGCTGTAGGACCTACGGTGTGTGTGCGTGCGTGCGTGCGTGCGTGCGTGCGTGCGAGCGAGCGTGCGTGCGTGCGTGGGTGCAAGCGTGCGTGCGTGTGGGTGTAGCGTTTTCCCTTCTCCCTTCTTATGCAGTTTGGATGTAACTATACAGTGTATTGTGGAATTCTCCTACTGCGCAAGTAACGTCTGTGAAATATGTTTTACGTAAACAAAAACACGACTATGACTAATCTTATGTTGTCATCAATAACAAAAGGTTTTCATTCATTATAGGTTAAAGCACTCGCCTAACAGTTTGGCTATTTTAATTTGACATTGTCGTTGACAACCACGTTTTAATTCAGCTGACTATTAGTCACTTGGCACCGAGATTGTTGTATATTTTTAGCCATCGTAGACAGGTTGGCCGATTAGGTTATGAGTGGCAATTTATAACGTCAGAATTCCCAATCGATAAACATATACCATGTTCACAGCCCGAAGCGACGCCCCTCTCTGAAATAATCTACGTGATACCCACTGCCCTCGATCTCCGTGCCCCTCCCTCCCCCCGCCCGGTGCAGTAAAGTCAAGACATAGTTCCTCTTCGCTGGTCTTTTCAACGTACGTTCAAAATATAACTTGACCGTTATATGTCTACGAATATCGACCTTGTCGCTCATCATGTAATATAGACACTATGCTCGGGTCGAAACTTTCAAATTAAACAGCTAACGATCAAATTATATTAAAAACGATCAAACACTGTGCTTTTAATTGTCGTTTATCCACCCAATATGATCAAATGGAATTTAGGAAAGAAAGTAACAGGAAAAAGATAACGGAAAAATGTTTCTATTGGTCGAAATAATATCAGATAATTCATCGTGAAAGTGATAGGTATAATTATGGTTGAGTGTTTTGAACTTAACCGTAGTGTATGGAACCAATGTTGGAACCAGTGTTTTTAACGAACGTACACTACCCATGTGTTTCCTAGAGCTAGTGTTATGGAGGCCCTACACCACAGCCCTTGTGTTTCCTAGAGCTAGTGTTGTGGAGGCCCTACACCGCAGTCCTTGTGTTTCCTAGAGCTAGTGTTGCGGAGGCCCTACACCGCAACCCTTGTGTTTCCTAGAGCTAGTGTTGTGGAGGCCCTATACCGCAGTCCTTGTGTTTCCTAGAGCTAGTGTTGCGGAGGCCCTACACCGCAACCCTTGTGTTTCCTAGAGGTAGTGTTGTGGAGGCCCCACACCGCAGCCCTTGTGTTTCCTAGAGGTAGTGTTGTGGAGGCCCTACACCGCAACCCTTGTGTTTCCTAGAGCTAGTGTTGTGGAGGCCCTACACCGCAACCCTTGTGTTTCCTAGAGCTAGTGTTGTGGAGGCCCTACACCGCAGCCCTTGTGTTTCCTAGAGCTAGTATTGTGGAGGCCCTACACCGCAGCCCTTGTGTTTCCTAGAGCTAGTATTGTGGAGGCCCTACACCGCAGCCCTTGTGTTTCCTGGAGCTAGTGTTGTGAAAGCCCTACACCGCAGCCATTGTGTTTCCTAGAGCTAGTGTTGTGGAGGCCCTACACCGCAGCCCTTGTGTTTCATAGAGCTAGTGTTGCAGAGGCCCTACACCGCAGCCCTTGTGTTTCCTAGAGCTAGTGTTGCAGAGGCCCTACACCGCAGCCCTTGTGTTTCCTAGAGCTAGTGTTGTGGAGGCCCTACACCGCAGCCCTTGTGTTTCCTAGAGCTAGTGTTGTGGAGGCCCTACACCGCAGCCCTTGTGTTTCCTAGAGCTAGTGTTGTGGAGGCCCTACACCGCAGCCCTTGTGTTTCCTACAGCTAGTGTTGTGGAGGCCCTACACCGCAGTCACGACACCGGTGAGTGGGCGGCGCTGTAGAGGAGTCGCCCTGCGGTGACGTCGTCGCTCTCTTCGTAGTTGCTTCTGACATCGTGAAACTAAGTGGGAATTTCCAGCAGTTCACTTAAAGCTCCACCCTCGATAAATTTTAATTATACACATCACGAATCGAGTTCGTTGCTGTCCGAAGGGCGTGAATAGCAACACGTGTTATCAGCTTAATTGAAAAATGTATAGCGGCCAATGCTTTTGTTAAAAACCATCGAAAGAATTTGCTTTGATCCTGTGATCGGGTAATTTGCGAAAGTGTGAATAGCTACTATGTTATAGTAGGCCCAGATAAAAGTGTGAATAGCTACTATGTTATAGTAGGCCCAGATAAAAGTGTGAATAGCTACTATGTTATAGTAGGCCCAGATAAAAGCGGAGCCACTTTTATTCTTTTCGCCTAATTTCGACTGGGCCCAATGAAAAATAATTTAATAGTTTTTTTCTCGAATATTTCATCAAAACTGCCTAACACATTTGCACAGAAGAGTTAGCATATCGTAGTGGATTCTAAATATGTTGCAATTCGCGAAATGTTTCTGAAACGAGACGAGTATCAGTATAGGAAGGAGCTTTCATCAAGGTTAAACGTAAACTATTTTTTACTGCCTCGTCAATACTATGTCAAATGGATTATATTTATAATATATTGTTAGTGTTTAGGCGCCGTCTTAAAGCATCAATGTTTGATGTAAAAGAACAAATAAACCTAATTGTGTTACAATCATATTAGCAGGTGTATGCTTGTGTCATATGAGATGGTTATAGCACGAAGGACAAGGACATGCTCGTGAATATGTATGCACAGTTCGATGTATTTCAACGTTTCACGGGGATTTAACATGATTTAAGAATTAACAAGATTGCCATCCCAAATAACAAGTTCCAGATGGCAAGTGGGCAAGGAAGCCATTAGCTTATCGAGAGTCCAACAATTTTATCTTCCATGTGTAGCCTGCCCTTATCAGATATCTGTCAACTCTATTTTTAAACATATTCACACTACTAGCATTAACACAATCATTTGGCAGTTTGTTCCATTCATTTATCACCCTCTGTGAGAAAGAGTACTTTCTCATGTCCAACCTACACTGTTCCTTAACTAATGCTACTTTGTGTCCTCTGGTTCTACTGCCTTCTTTATGTTTGAAGAACATATTCATATCAACATCCTCATAACCATTCACTGTTTTAAACACTTCTATTTGGTCTGCTCTTAGTCGCCTGGTCTCTAGTGTTGTCAAACCACATTTTAATAAGCGGCTTTCATAACTAAGGTCTCTCTATTCTGGAATCATTTTAGTTGCTCTTCGTTGTATTCTTTCTAGCTTGTCTTTCTCCTTCTTACGATACGGCCTCCATGCTTGAATACAATATCCCAAATGTGGTCTAACTATTGCTTTGTACAGGGGTACAATTAGCTGTTGTCGCTATTTTTGTGACCCTTGAGATGTGACGTCACTTCTGAGAACGCCAGTAATAGTAGATTACACTAGTCACCTAAACGGACTCAGAGAAACAAATCTTGGTTGTCAGGGACACGAACCGCACTAGACGCAGTTGTGTATTTAGGGGGTCATTAGACCACGCCCCCTCTCGCTTTAGGATATGATTTTTACCGTCAATAACGCTAGGCCGTAATACACGGCTGCATGGCACACTAACTAAGCTTGCTCTCTTTTTGACCCGCTTTCCGAAATTCTAAATACGCCACTGAATAGACTATAGTAGCAACGTAATTCCCCTTGAGACTTTTAGAATACTGAAATAACTACAATAGCCGACAGTAGAAAGCAATACTCGGCGTTATTATGACGTAATCGCTTTTGCCGCGGCAAGCTGCACTCGAGCCAGGCAGACCGCGAACTTGCATTACTCGCCCAAACGTGCACTGACGTGTATAGAGTCACTTACGCGCGCACTTTTTGGAATTACAATAACCGCGAGCAAGCGTTGTGACAAATGGCATTGACATTGTCGTCTTAATCCGCGTGACGATCTCGTGACGTCACCGGCTGGCCACTACGGTGCAACGATGTTAATGGGCGTATTAATTTTGTAATCGACGACACTGTTGAAAACGAATGACGCAAGTGATACGTTTCCTAAAACACGTTTATTAATTTATTATCGCCTCACAATCTGTGTATATTTGAGCAATTTTTGTCAGCGAAACATTTGCTGTATAAATCAACAAATTCATCTATGTATAATTTAATTAATGAACAACGGACAATTTAGAAAGATAAGTTTTCCTGTTGATAGAGACATTAATATAGAGATTGTATGCAAGTAAAATATGCTCGTGAATTGTCAATTTGCGTTGCCAGTTTAACCAATACGCAACCCAGCGATCCAAGGACCTTAGTGCTGCAAACATACGGATACCTTGTAGCGTTGCCAACTGCCCGCAGTGGACACGGTCTGGTCAACGTACAACTGTGTTGACCACTCCGGTCAATGTTCAACAGTTGTCGTATTCTCGTACTTTCTGCTCACCTCAAACACGAGATAATATATTTGTATTTTAAAAAGCTATCTATAGCGTATACAGCGTGAGTGCATCTAAGATCGATACACGGAATTGTAGATTTTCGTCACAGAAACTTTGTTTTATGTACCCGAGGTGTAGTTTATTGTAGTGTAAAACAATTTTTGTATTATAAAAATCATCATTGTTATATGTATTATATGTATTAGCATCAAATATCTTGGGGCGTTTGCCATTCAAAAACAGTATACATTTAATGAACTTTATACGTTGTTGTTGCCTTATATTAGTAGCAATTGGTCCACGACAAAACCACACTGCTATGATTATCGACCCTGGTGCAAACGAGTGAGATTATAGCAAGTGATGGTTAATGCGGGAAGTGGGCAAAAGTGCAATTTCATATTAGTTCGGTGGCTCGACCACCAGGGCTGGCAATACAACTACCGTTGAGTCACGGAGGCAGCGTGAGGCGACAGTTGTGGCACCGTTTATGGGGTCGTCTTACAGTAAAAACACACACTAACATAAGTGAAGGTCACGACCAGTTAAAGGGGGGGGGGTGGGGCACTTAAACAATAGGTAGCCATTCATATATGTATAGGTATATTCTTATATAGCGCGGTATCCAGTCCTTGTGACTGTTCTAAGTTTTACACCTCATCCTCCTGTAGACCTGTTTACTTCTCGGGGAAGCATTCAGCCACGCTGCAATTACTGCGCGAAGACTGTTCGTTCACATATCCACCTCTCTCTGCCAAGTACTTATTTATACAGCGGAGTGAACTAAGGCAACGCGGGGCGAATTAATTTGCCCAAGCTTCGAAACGGCAGCAAGAGGGTTCGAACCCGGGTTCTCGCGATTGAGAGTCCGACGTTCTAACCACAGCGCCACCTCGCCCCACAAAACTGCCACATATAAGCATCACAGTTTCAGTGCTGTCGCTGCCCTACGCTTCGTCTCTGAAATTCAAGGTGAAGCTGTCCGAGTTTTAGTAGAGTGTATCTGTATCTAACTCAATATATATTTCAAATTGCCTACTATTTGGCACTTGTAAAGTTTGATTCACGTGGTACATAGCCTGAGATGGACAATGCGTGCAGACTGTAGGTGGAAACTATTGATATTTCAGTACGTGAAGTCCTTGTCCCGATCGAAACAATTAAACTAAACCGAATCGTTTGTTCATAACTTTCCCCGCTGTGTTTCTGGTGGTAACTTTCCAGCTATTGCCGCATTGCAATAGTCTACACCCACGCCCAGGGACTAGACCTTACTACGCCCCCACATGACATCACGGCAGAAGAAGGCTCGGGAACGCCGCTTGTGATCTAATCTACGATATTGGTGAATCATACGTCGGCCATTTTGCGTCAGCCAGATTCACGTTTTGTGTGGGTGAGCGTAAGCGGAATTTTCCGACCTTAGCGTACTACCGTTCTCTCAGCGCGCCGGTGGTTTAAAAACGTGAAACTCTAGTCGACGTCGATGAGAAGAAATTGTTTAAAGCACAAGAAAAAACACACAGAGAAAGTAAATCAGCCTGAATCCAGCACAACGAATGGTAACTTATATTATGTGGACCTTAATGGCGGGATAAAAAAAAACCGTATCGAATCCAACGTGGCATATGATGTGCACCGTTTCTCACCCCGCTTTTGTACGCGCGTGCGCGTGTATGTGTGTACGAATGTACGTATAGCAGAACGTACGTATGTTGTAGTATACACGTACATGTAAACATGTTTGTGCGTTTTTATTTCAGTATAATAAGTATTTGAATAGGTCGCGCTTAGTCATAAAAGCATCCAAGCGCTAAGCGCGTGATCACCTTCTCTGGCGGGTGACTGTCGCGTGGGTCGCGGTGAGACTGCGCGAGTCTACTGTGTCCGGCTACGTTCCCGGGGCAATCCAGTTGCTCCCATCCACGGGGGCTTGGCCGGCGATACAGCAGTCGGAAGTTACGTTTACCCGGCGGAATTGAACGAACAATAGTTAGGACAACGAAACGTGAATCCTACACACATTGCTGGTAAACTGTAAAAAGGGCATGTTCATATTACAGGTATCGTACCAATCATGTTATATATGTACAGGGTGAATAGTGGTCAGCTGTTTGCCAGTGTACAGGGTCAATGTCAGTCTTCCAGATCCCCTTTGATCACATCCTTGTGTATCATGTTATGTAATATAGACCACACTGAATATCTGTTCTAACGTCTTGATCACCCAAACATGTTTTACAGAAACACCATTTTAAAATCACTTGACCGTTCCGCTTGCAATGCAATCATGATATTCGGGATAACCAAATTATATAAACAGTTGTGCTTCATTAAAACACATTTGGGAAGTCAATATATTAGAACAGATATAGTTTACACCATACAACACGAGTTTACAGTACAAAATGTGTGCCTTTAAGTGGTAATGATCCGGTTTCTTAATGTGACACTGGCGCTGACGTCACTAGACACAAAGCACACGAAATAAAGAAAACTGGCGCTGTTTAATTTAGGACACTCTCACAAAGTATATAATAGCGCCTGTGATAAAAAAAACTTGTCTGTCATACTTCTTACTGCGGCGTCGGAGCACGAAACCTTATCTTTTAGCGAGTTTATTTATCGCTTTCCGTGTGTGTGTGTGTGTGTGTGTGTGTGTGTGTGTGTGTGTGTGTGTGTGTATGCGTGTGTGTGTGCGTGCGTGTGTGCATGCGTGCATATTCAGCATACACCATATATGTTAAACATATATGAGACAGGTGCGTTAAATAAGGGTATCTTGCTCATATACTGTGACACAATATTTCACAGACACCTGCATGTGACAGTACGACACTTCTGATATTTACCTATCGTTGACTACAACAATTAAATCGATTCATCAACATTTGCACAACGTATTACAAACGCACGCACGCACACACACACACACAGGTTTACACGCTTTGCACATGCATTATGCAAAGACGTGCACACGCACGGTCCAACTGCAGTGGCCACTCTGCCGGACTTAGTACTTAGTAAATATGACCTTAGTCCGTGTTCGTCTCACCTGTGGTCAGATTAGGGTCAATGACCGACCACTTGGCTGAGACGCCGCTTCAAAGGGCTGCCCCAGTGCCGTTTATAGTTAATATATTTATTTGTGCTACAATGTGTACAATTAAGTTAAAACAAGGTTTACTGGGTACATGACACATATAGCAATGAGAGCAATGAGAGCAGTGAGAGCAATGAGAGCAATGAGAGCAGTGAGAGTAGTGAGAACAATGAGAGCAGTGAGAACAATGAGAGCAGTGAGAGCAATGAGAGCAGTGAGAACAATGAGAGTAGTGAGAACAATGAGAGCAGTGAGAGCAGTGAGAACAATTAGAGTAGTGAGAGCAATGAGAGCAGTGAGAACAATGAGAGCAGTGAGAGCAGTGAGAGCAATGAGAGCAGTGAGAGCAATGAGAGCAGTGAGAACAATGAGAGTAGTGAGAGCAATGAGAGCAGTGAGAGTAGTGAGAACAATGAGAGCAGTGAGAACAATGAGAGCAGTGAGAGCAATGAAAGCAGTGGGAACAATGAGAGCAGTGAGAGTAGTGAGAGCAATGAGAGCAGTGAGAACAATGAGAGCAATGAGAGCAGTGAGAACAATGAGAGCAGTGAGAGCAGTGAGAGCAGTGAGAGTAGTGAGAGCAATGAGAGCACTGAGAACAATGAGAGCAGTGAGAGCAGTGAGAGCAATGAGAGCAGTGAGAGTAGTGAGAACAATGAGAGCTGTGAGAGCAGTGAGAGTAGTGAGAGTAGTGAGAACAATGAGAGCTGTGAGAACAGTGAGAGTAGTGAGAGCAATGAGAGCAGTGAGAGCAATGAGAGCAGTGAGAGCAATGAGAGCAGTGAAATCAATGAGAGCAGTGAGAACAATGAGAGCAGTGAGAGCAGTGAGAGTAGTGAGAGCAATGAGAGCAGTGAGAGCAGTGAGAACAATGAGAACAGTGAGAGCAATGAGAGCAGTGAGAGTAATGAGAACAGTGAGAGCTGTGAGAGCAGTGAGAGTAGTGAGAGCAGTGAGAGCAGTGAGAACAGTGAGAACAATGAGAGCAGTGAGAGTAGTGAGAGCAATGAGAGCAGTGAGAACAACGAGAGCTGTGAGAGCAGTGAGAGTAGTGAGAGCAATGAGAGCAGTGAGAACAATGAGAGCAGTGAGAGCAGTGAGAGCAATGAGAGCAATGAGAGCAGTGAGAGTAATGAGAACAATGAGAACAATGAGAGCAGTGAGAGTAGTGAGAGCAATGAGAGCAGTGAGAACAATGAGAGCTGTGAGAGCAATGAGAGTAGTGAGAGCAATGAGAGCAGTGAGAACAATGAGAGCAATGAGAGCAGTGAGAACAATGAGAGCAGTGAGAGTAGTGAGAGCAATGAGAGCAGTGAGAACAATGAGAGCAATGAGAGCAGTGAGAGCAATGAGAGTAGTGAGAGCAATGAGGGCAGTGAGAACAATGAGGGCAGTGAGAGCAATGAGAGCAGTGAGAGCAATGAGAGCAACGAGAGCTGTGAGAGCAACGAGAGCAACTCGCATTTAATTAAAAAGTGCTAAAAGAAATGCTACACGCATTTTCTATATTGTACAACACACCCTTTGTAAATGAAACTTTGTTTTAAATAATAATTTCTCATCCAGCCGTTCTTGATAGTGGTTTTGAATGAGATCATAAAATAATCATATTACAGAAGGTCGTGGCATCAAGTTTGAATTGTGACAATATGTAATTGAAATGTTTAGACATATGTGAACAATTAGCGTGAAAAGCTAGATGAGAGAGCATATCATTCAGGTGGTGTTATTGCATTTTAACCAACTCTGCATAAAGCGCACCATTCGATTCATAATCTGAATTTGAATCGGGAGATTTTCCGCTAAAAGTGGCACAAAGTAGTGACTGCTGTTAAGGTTGCTGTTTACTCTGTGTTGACCTGGTCAGTGCGTAAACACGGGACTGGGTCATCGACAGTGACCAGTGTCCACACACTTCGGCCCTGACACGAGACACGGCGGTGTCGCAGTAGAAGCAGCGTTCTTAGATTGCGACAGAACACTGATAATTTCCCGAACGAAGCAAATGTTCACGATTAAACATTTTATTTTACTTAAAAAAACAACCCATTTCACTGACTGTCTTGTAACCGATCGGCCGTAGATTTTCCATTAAATCAGGCAAATTCGTATTCGAAAAATTCAACATGAAAGATGTTCCCCCAATTTGTATCCGAGACAAACCACCATATTCTGTCTTCGCGTAAATGGGATCTTTCCGTCATTGATACGAGTATTTTATGTTCATGTCTGTGTTCTTAAACTTAATTCAGAAAAATCAGTGAACCTGGGAAATAAATGGTGATCTCCCCCCACCCCCCACCCCCCCCCCAACCGCAGGATCACACACCAACTGCATGCATTCAACGAAACAGGGTCAAGGCTCCACTCACGAAAATGCATCAAATTAGATTTATACAGGTAATAACCACACAGACCAATTGACCTCATAAATCCGACAACAGGCGTTGACTGTGCGGTTACCGGTATCATCCAAAAGGTGTAATCATTACAGGTTCGTTGCAGATTTCTAGACAAACATGTCGGTTGTATTAATTGCGATAGAAACGGTTGCATTAATTAGTTCAAAGAAAACACGAGCGTGATTCCATTCAGTCGTTTTATGCTAGTATGTTGATGTTCTAATGTGTAGTGTACACATTTAATGGTTTAAGTAATATGCGCAGTCGGTTTAAAGAAGAGTGCCTTCTTTTATTAAATTGAATCATCGAATTAATTGGCTTTCCGGACCACTTTGACCATTTCCCAGCTGATGTTTTACCGTATCCGGTTAAAACATTTAAATGTTTTTTCGACGATTTCACCAAAACTAAATGCGATATTTCCACGAGCGAGTTCGTGTGCCGTAATCGATACGGGATAGGTTAGGTTGTCGCGAAATGAGTCTGATATAAAAGGACCCTTAAAGTAAGCATTGGCCCTATAGGGGACGATGTCAAGCAGTCCAGTCCCTTGACTGACACACCGGACCATCCTTATTTACGGGGGATCCATCGTCACGTGGGGATGATGCGTCAGCCCTGTGTCATCCCAGTGGGACACAGGCAGCGAGGGGTAAACGTCCCACGCGCGGTGATTGTGCGTCGCCTAAACTTTCGTATTAAACCTATTCGCGGACACAGCGTAACCTGCTTGGTTGAGCTGGCAGGCAATCGCGGTGTCGTCGATGTTTATTTATTAAAAAATATATATTGTTGATCTAGGATATCAGTCGTACGTCCACCAAACATGCAACAAAACAATTGAAAATAAGAATCACGAGAAAACATCGGCTATAAACAACAAGTAATGCTTAAATTTGAGGAAACACAGAACACCAGTCAGCCTGCATTCGTTGGTCTTAAAATAAGTGTTATTCTAAAATAAAAAAGTGTGTCTTTTTAAGATACGCCATGATACATTTGCTTGTTCTAAAGGACGACATTTTAAGAACAAAGTTTCTTTGAACACAATAACATTGTCTTGTTTTGAAAAAAGTTTGCCCCTCTTAAAGTTACGCAGTCTGATAATTTTTATTGTAAAATCATGAACTATGAACGTTGTAGTATAAACTATATATATTCTAATATTTGACCACCCAAATTTGTTTCAATATACCACAATTTATAAATATAAATTGACGGTTACTTACTTATGAACATCGACATTGTCGTTCAGCGTGCAAGGTAAACGTTCAGCGTGCAAGGTAAACGTTCAGCGTGCAAGGTAAACGTTCAGCGTTCGAGTCGAAACACCGAAACGAAACAATTAATGGTTACATTGTAAGAACAAATGTGGTTAATTAAAACACATGTTGGGGATCAAAGAATACATATCGTTTATATAACATGATTTTATAATAAAAACGACCACACTTTGCACGTTTATATAACATTGATATAACATGATTTTATAATAAAAACGGCCACACTTTGTACGTTTATATAACATTTATATGACATGATTTTATAATAAAAACGACCACACTTTGCGTTTAGCGAAATATGATATATCATTGTTTCTTGTCGAGGCCCGGGAACCTGGACAGCACCAGTGCACGTGGACACGCTTGACCGCTTGGACACCTCTCGGTCTTCATTCGTTCACCGCAAAGTAATATTTATCGACACCATAGGTGTACGCCGTATTACTTACAATATTAAAAAATGACACATTTTCTGCGCGCAAGAGTTTTTTGCTGGATGAATTATCGAACGCAACCATTCGACGCGCTGTGGTAATGTAGAAATCAACGTCGATAGAACTTGCACGGGATGTGTTTCCCAGTCAGATCCCGGGAAAGAAAATTCAAATCCCGCGTCCTCCAGTTCAAGCGCCGTCGATTCAGCCGACTCCAGCGCCTTGCTCCTATAGAGAGAAGTTGACTCCAGCGCCTTGCTCCTATAGGGAGAAGTTGACTCCAGCGCCTTGCTCCTATAGGGAGAAGTTGACTCCAGCGCCTTGCTCCTATAGGGAGAAGTTGACTCCAGCGCCTTGCTCCTATAGGGAGAAGTTGACTCCAGCGCCTTGCTCCTATAGGGAGAAGTTGACTCCAGCGCCTTGCTCCTATAGGGAGAAGTTGACTCCAGCGCCTTGCTCCTATAGGGAGAAGTTGACTCCAGCGCCTTGCTCCTATAGGGAGAAGTTGACTCCAGCGCCTTGCTCCTATAGGGAGAAGTTGACTCCAGCGCCTTGCTCCTATAGGGAGAAGTGGACTCCAGCGCCTTGCTCCTATAGGGAGAAGTTGACTCCAGCGCCTTGCTCCTATAGGGAGAAGTTGACTCCAGCGCCTTGCTCCTATAGGGAGAAGTGGACTCCAGCGCCTTGCTCCTATAGGGAGAAGTTGACTCCAGCGCCTTGCTCCTATAGGGAGAAGTTGACTCCAGCGCCTTGCTCCTATAGGGAGAAGTGGACTCCAGCGCCTTGCTCCTATAGGGAGAAGTTGACTCCAGCGCCTTGCTCCTATAGAGAGAAGTGGACTCCAGCGCCTTGCTCCTATAGGGAGAAGTTGACTCCAGCGCCTTGCTCCTATAGGGAGAAGTTGACTCCAGCGCCTTGCTCCTATAGGGAGAAGTGGACTCCAGCGCCTTGCTCCTATAGGGAGAAGTTGACTCCAGCGCCTTGCTCCTATAGGGAGAAGTTGACTCCAGCGCCTTGCTCCTATAGGGAGAAGTTGACTCCAGCGCCTTGCTCCTATAGGGAGAAGTTGACTCCAGCGCCTTGCTCCTATAGGGAGAAGTTGACTCCAGCGCCTTGCTCCTATAGGGAGAAGTTGACTCCAGCGCCTTGCTCCTATAGGGAGAAGTTGACTCCAGCGCCTTGCTCCTATAGGGAGAAGTTGACTCCAGCGCCTTGCTCCTATAGGGAGAAGTTGACTCCAGCGCCTTGCTCCTATAGGGAGAAGCTGACTCGGGCTAGCTCCATGTTTCCTACAGCGCGCGCAATCAAGATCGATTGTTAATTCGGAATTACTCACAGTTCACTTGTTACTTTAGTTTAATTTTCCAATCCGAGCATTGTTGAAAATTTGCCAGACGTAGGCTATATTAAATATACATAAACTCACTCGTGAAAAGGTATGCTGGATTACCTGGTCGTCCGGTCCACGACTGTGTGGACATAGGATGACCACCTACGTTCACATAGTCATTTTATGCTACTGACCAATACAGTGGTTCTTCGTCTTCCGCCTCCGGTTCTTCCCACTTATGGGCAAACGCCTCTCTCAGTGAAGTCTAGAGCATTTCGCCCCCACGCCGTTATCCCGTCTTTTATATACAGCAAAACAGCAAAGCACTCGCATCTTTTTGGGCCGATAACGACTAGGAATTCTTCAAATCTGTTTCAATAAAAAAATATCAACAAACAAGAAGAAGAAGTACACTTGTGTCAAACAGGACACTGCAGATAACAGTTGTCGACGGCCTACGCTCCCAGCGAGCACCGGCCGAAGTAACTGACACTTCTATAAATATTAAAATGCATGCATTTTGAGCGACAAAATACCTCGTTTTGGTGGTGTGGCACAAGTCCTGATATTGATCTGTAGTTGTCTACGGCAATTAAATTGATTTACCCATAAATATTGGATTCACCATGGGCCTGACATGACAGATGTTCCGCACCCGTGGATGTATGAGTGAATGGGTCTTGTTCGTGCTTGTTCGTGTTATCTCTCTCGCATCAGTGCAATCACACCGTCAGCCCATATACGCTCTCAGTGACGTCACGAACACTCTTTGGCACATCAGATTGTTGCGATCTATAACAGTATCTGTTTTTATCATAAAATCATCCCCCCCCTCTCTCTCCCTCTCGGTTAAAAAAATATGTTTTAATGAACCACATGTTTTAAATACACTTTCACCGCTATCTGTTTAATTTGAATGTTTCGGGGCGTATATAATATTAACATTGCATGCGGAAGAGGAAGTACTTTTGTAGATGTCAATGATGTGCCCACTGCGTGATCCCGTGAACGTTTAACTCCGACAAACTTTGTCCACGTTGGACATTTGTTGGTAACTGTCGTGAACGCGCTGAGCGGCAAGGTTGACATTCATAAGCAGACAACCGTGAAATGATATTTAAATCTTTGCAGTTCATTAATACACGTTTGGCCGGTCAGGATGTTATGATAGACATACAGTAGTTTATATTGTATAACATTACAATAAAACCACGTGACCTTATACCTTTAAAACTATCTTCGCGTTCATGTGCAAACATGATAGTCTGCTACACATTCAGGCCAGGTTTGTATCGGGATTAGCGGCACAGCGAGTTTTCAGCTACCCCGTAGTTTTGAACTATACCCTTGAGACAAACTCCAAGTTTTAAGAGTACCTCCCGGTATGGTTTGTGTCCAACGGGCGTTAATGCACGCAGCGGGTCTGGGGTATCAAATCACACTGACTTAAGACAGACGAACTGTGATTTCATATGAGGGAACTTTATGTAATTTTAATTAGCATTAATCTATGGAAAACATGTGTTAACGAATTGATCTATTAACATATATTTTACACGTCAAAGGGTATATAATAAATAAATAAATATAAACTCGATTTTACTTCATCAACTTTGGTCGAATTTGTGAAATATATCTCCCGCCCATGGAAAATGTCATATTATTTCAATCCACTCAACTTGAAAAGGGTATCTTTTTGACAGAAGTCTAAAACTCAAGTTGTTTAGTGGGAGCAGTTGGATAAACCCTAACGAATGGTCATCTGGGAAGGCACCGAGCCCCCCCCCCCGCCCTTCCCCGCATCAACACAGACCCCGTGTGTGGTTATCGCTCCAGTTATAACGAGGCTACATAAAACGTGTACGTTTTCTGACGCAATCTCCTCTCGGATTTGCGGGCAGGCGTGAGAAGCGTGACCTTAGACAACACGTCCAGGCTACAGCGAGCTTTGTGAACGCGTGTTGCATCTGACGAGCCACAAAAAAAATTTCCCCGGATTCTTACGCCTGCATCACTTTGTATTTTATGTGCATATTCAATGATATTTACATTTATGTTGGTGTAAGCCACAATCATACGAATAATTCTGGTCTTCTGTAATGTTTACTATTCTCAGTATAATTGTATTATTTTGCTAGTCTTCGCATGGTGCAAATTAGATATATAATTCTCTCATTGAAATTGTAATATTTTGCATGTGTATTTATGTTTGCACTCTTAGTCATAACTCTAACTTTAAATGCTTCCTTAGATTTGTAAATGGTGTGACAAATGGTCTGATTTCGTTTAATTTATACGTGGAAATATAAAAAAACAGCCAACAAACTTTGTAAAGGAGATCCCAAAGGAAAAATGCCATATAGAAGAAAGCACATAGGGGAAAAGAAAGGTGTACTAAATTAGCAGAGAAGCTTAGCAACTGCCACAGGATTGAGCAATGGACGTACCACAAATGGCCGATGGACCCACCCATAAACGTCCAATGCATAAAACGCAGCACGAATAATATTATAATCGAACCGCTTCCCCAATAAGCTCGTGGTTTCCTGGCCCCCACGCGACCCGTTCGGCAGCAGCCTGGACGACCAGCTCGAACGGCGGCCGCAGTTAACTGAAGCCGTTGTGGAATGCGTCGAGCCTCTTTATATATACGAGCTAAAAATAGCGACGGCCGAACAGGGAAACCGTCGTGCATGGAAAGTCAACGTTTCCGCAAACGACGCTTGCTTTAATGTTGCGTTTGGCACAGGCAAAATAGCCGCAGGGAGAATCCGACCCGACCACTGTTTGACGTCATATCACCGTAACCGCGATGAATGGATGAGTAGCGGCCATTGATTTCGGCGCTTTTTTCATGACGCGCGACGCGAGTTTATTGTTATTTACCCGGACGCCATGGCGATATAGCCGGGAGGAAGCCTTCGCCACCGCTCTCTCACGCACAACCAGTACGCGAGCAATAACACGAATGAGGCCACTTCAGCGCTTATATAGCTTACTAAAAATAGCGCGGCCAATCGTGGCGAGCCGCTGCCGAGCTAGCCAATCACAGCGCCGCTCACTGCACTGCACGGCCGGTGTCAGCGAATTCCAGCTATTCATTGCCAGATCACAGCAAGGGAAATACTCTGAACATCTCTGTTGAGCTCAGAAAACGCAGCAGATTCGCGAAGAGAGGACGTCGATAAAGAGAGAGAAGGGACGAATATTATAATAATAATCTGCACTCAGCTGACCGACTATATCAACATTGCAATACACACGATGGATCCAGTGTTAACATCATCTACTGCCAACACGAACACACTGCCACTACGACCGGTGGATTGCAGCGGCCAAAGTGAAGCAATCGACATGAGAACGGTAGGTTTCTTGATTGGTTTTGTTAATTGTGTGCATTTGTTTATGTTGTCGTCGTCGCGGACACGACTTGTGCACCGGTCGAACAACATTGCAGTAATCATAGCAGTGGGAGACATTGTCATTACCATCGGCATTGCGATCACGGTTGGACTTGGGGACCGAGCCTGTTTGGTCATTATTTGACAAACTGTTTAGACAAAACGTCTTGGAAATGCAACGCTAGCTAATATTTACAGATTTCCTCAAACGTGTCTTGATAATTGGGGCATTGGTGAAGCACACAACAGACAGGCGTCGGCGTCAGTGTTTACTTTCGGTGACCCTACACGACTCGGTCATCCCCGCTGTTATCACTCGTTATAAATCCTCTACGTTTTATTACACTTCACGAAGCCTTCTCTTTGCTTACGACCTGTATATATTAACGACGAAGCAGGCCATAGATAGGACAGCGACATAACAGCCGTTGTCTGTGTTTACTTGTTGGCGCGCTTTCCGGGCTACTGCAGCGATAATGTGGCGCCACATAGCGGCGATATTAAAAACCAATTTGCAATGCTTTGGTCCGAAAGCCTAGAATCACCACTGGTAGTTACTTGCAAAACTGACTAGTGCATCCGATCATATACGTGGATCGCCTATTCTTAAAAAAGTGGTGTTTCAATTGTCAACGAGCGATTGTGGCTAGAACCGAAGGCTCCGGTAGAATATACGAAACCCGAGACGGTTTCCTCTCGGTAGTGCAGTGTTTGCGACGTCACAGCTCAGTGTTATGTGATTATGGCTTTGTGTGTGCGGCTCCGTAATGGGTAGGCCTA
Organism: Lamellibrachia satsuma; assembly: GCA_033239005.1. Classification (NCBI taxonomy): domain Eukaryota; kingdom Metazoa; phylum Annelida; class Polychaeta; order Sabellida; family Siboglinidae; genus Lamellibrachia; species Lamellibrachia satsuma. Next base: position 29,346,785 of record BSQZ01000001.1, on the reverse strand, counting down.
GAATTACTGCCGTGTGGCGTTGAGTTACTACGCCATATTAATGAACACTATTAATATAATACAATACAACAATACACGTATTTATGTTGCGCCTTCCTCGGTTTTTACTCATTACGTTTGTGTCACGTGTAAACCCCGGCAAATTTGCTCAATGTGCATGTTTCTGTTTCTTCAGATTTGGCAAGACGTCGAACGGTTCCTGTACCAGGACGCACCCGGTTGCGACTACGCCAACGTCACATCCCCCGTCGAGCGGACGTCGCTAGGTGGCGGCATCGCGATGCAGCAATACTCTCCCCCGAGTCCCGACAGCGTGAGCGTGGCATCCCCGGGAAGCACCATGTCCAACCCGACGCCTCCCGTCTCCCCGAGCGGCTACAACACGGCCTACGAAGAACTGCTCGACTTCGACTTCATCCTCACCAACTCGGTCGAGAGTTTCTACCCGGATGAGAACGGCCCAGTGACGGTGAAGCTGGAGAAGCCGGACATGCCGAAGCGCTCCATTGCCGGCGGCGTGGCCGGCTACACGACGCTCATGCAGCAGCCGCTGGAGCACTCCCTGCCCGACTTCAATACGGCCTTCGTCGAGATCCCAGAGATCAAGTTCGAGAACTCGGTGTCGTGTGAGACCGACGGGTGCATGCCGCAGATCAAGCACGAGTACATGCTACAGCAGACCGGCTACAACCCCATCCAGCCACCGGTGCCGCATCACCACCACCACCAGCAGCAGCAGCAGCAGCAACAGCAGCAGCAGCAGCAGCAGCAGCAAATGTCACATTCTATGCTGTACAACTTGCAGCCGGCGGGACAACTGTCACCACCACAGTCGCCAGACATGACCGGCGACTGCTACAGTATGAAGCCAGGTGCGCACCCCGGACTCGTGTATGGCGACCTGGTCCCGTACGGGATAATGCCGCCGCACAACATGATGACGAAACTGCCCAGTCCGCAGCCGATGCAGTCGACCGCCCAGCCGATGATGACGCCGCCGTCTTCACCACACCTAATGGACCTTCTGCTGCCCCTGCAAGCGGCCGACGGCAGCGACCTGCAGCCGGCGAGGAAGCGCGGGCGACGCGCCTGGGGCCGCAAGCGCCAGATGAACCACACGTGCAGCTACCCGGGCTGCAACAAGACGTACACGAAGAGCTCGCACCTGAAGGCGCATCATCGCACGCACACCGGGGAGAAGCCGTACCTGTGCAGCTGGAAGGGATGCGGCTGGAAATTCGCCCGCTCCGACGAGCTCACCCGTCACTACCGCAAGCACACCGGCGACCGGCCCTTCCAGTGCCAGCTGTGCGAGCGGGCCTTCTCTCGCAGCGACCACCTGTCGCTGCACATGAAGAGGCACCTGTGAGCGGACAATTGAACGTTTTGTGGACTCAACTTTGTATGTTCCGTTCGACACAAGACGATCACGTCCCATGTGCTGAACATTGAACAATTTGTCGTTGCTCTGGCGCACATGCGCCTGTCGGTCGACACTCACCTGTCGTCCAACGACCACCCTCCCTGTACAGGGCCGAGTGGCACGTGCCCCGCCCGGCCTCCACGCAGCGCCGGGCCGGCCTGTCGGGAGGTGCAGAGACAGTTCCGCCGTCAAACCATGAGCTCTAAGAAGAGAGGTCATCGACCGAACTGTTGCGTTTGACGAGGGCTGGTCAGAAAGAAAAGCCACAATTTGGTGGCGGCTCAATAAACAATGTACGTGTGAATAGTGGGGTCAAATATTCACAACGAAGCCACCGTGACGTCAGTAATGACCGACCCACGGTTTCCACCACAGAGACACTCGTAGGTTATAATAACCGATGCATATCTTACAATGACAGCTGGTCTGTCGTTGGCGTAGTGCGCCACAGATCTCGCCAGTCTGCCGCCGCACGGTCGACTCGCGTAACGCGATATCGCATAAATTGCTCTAGTTGCATAAAGTATCATATTTTGCAAGTGAGATCGCACCATTCGAAAACTTCATAAATTTAGGCAGCGAGATAAATGTCTGTTGAAGGTCAAGGCGTTGATATTGCGTAGTATAAGTGTGCGATCTATTGTTTATTACATTACACTGGTTTTAGCTGCAAGATATTAACTAATGATAATTAGAATTCCATTGACAGAAACTGAGCGAATAGAGCTGTAAATACAGACGTGTAAATACTGACAATCAAATGGAGATGCTGAAGATATATACTGCAGATGCTCCGAAATGTGGAATGTAAATAAGAATTTGTATTTTTATATATCTGAGAATATCATTGATATACTAGTCACTGCAAATGAAGCATAACTATATACTATATATAATTATTTATTGTGTGTTCTATATTATATGTGTCTGGCTAGTCCAGCGAATGTTGTGGTGAATGTGTTATTAAAATATCAGTTTCACTGAATATACTCAATACGTGTGTACGTGTCTGTGGGTAGATGATAAAAAGTTGGGCTTGGGTAATTTAAGACGTTGTTGGGACGTATCTGGTTGGACTTGAAGCAACCCTATACCGACCGTCCTTGACGACTTCTGCATAAACAGGAAGCCGTTTACTTCGCAGTCAACCACGTCACGAAAACAATACATAATAATTAGATACAGACACCGAGACAAGGTGTCAGTTACGCACAAGACATACGCAAACAGTGAACACTTCCAAGTAGCCATAAAGTACTAATCCGCCATTACACCAATAAGTTTCCCTAATGAAATAATCATGATTAATTAGGGAGAAGTCCTGTACTGACGAAGTTAATAGAGATTTACTATGACGTTACGCTGTCTAGTGATGGCAATAAACATTTGGTAACCGTGGGCCTGGATCGCACTCGAGATGTAGTAACATAATTGGTGTATATTATGCACAAGAAAAATCTTAAGAAAATAGTGTGGGAAACTAATGGCGAAACAAATCGTGGCATCACTCCACGTGGCGCATGAATATCCAGGCCCTTTACATCGTCGCAGTCGGGTTACGCAGCAACTCGTATGCCTTACAAGTTACATATTTTTATGACGTCAGCTCCCCTGCTAGTTCATTCGCCCATCGCCAGGTTTCTGTATACATCAACCCCTGGTGGGTACACCGGACACTATTTGTATTTCAATTAACCGTATACCCACAGACGCAACGGGGTTCGACAACTAGTGTTTAGTTTTATATGAATTAAAATACGTTCTGCCAATTCACACGAATTGCAATTAAATATGAAACAGTATGTGGGCTAACGACATATGTTCAGTGCATTTGTCATGTGAAACCTCGATGCGGGCAATTTGCCGAACCGAGTGTTTTTGTAGCGACGCATCTGATTGGTTGATACGGCAAGCGGGACAAAGTACAAATCTACGTTTGTAGGGATGGCTACACCAGGGGTGATAAACCTATCACCCCTGGTTACAGAGGGTGTAGAGGATGAGTGCATAAAGATACACCGGAAGTTTAGAGGTTTTCCGGCTGTAAGGTAGAAAATTTCACCCGCCTTCTAATTGCGTCCTTCCCGTTCCCACATCTACCCGGAGGGGGAAGGATCACTGTTTTTTCGACGTGTTCACGGTACACGAATAAAGCGCCGATGATTTTGAGACAGTCCCCAGGTTTTTATGCGGCCAGATAAATTGTTTTTGAACAGGGATATGATCATATTTCAGGATGACGACATTTATGCTGTGAACAAATATTTTTTTGTGGCTGACCGAAAATATATGATCATTTGCACACGAATACATTATTGTTTTGAACGCCATATGATGGGAGCATATTGTATGTTGCTTTTCCGAAGAAGAAAATGACATAATTACGTCTGATTGATTATATCGTAAAATCTCGGTATGGGGGCCTGTATATAGTATACGCTATATCTATTCTAACACATTGGCCGCCGAAATGTGTTTTAATGAACTATATTTGTTAAATATAATTTGATAGTTATCTGTCTATGAGTATTGATCCTGCCGGTCAGCAAGCAATGTAAATATCACATTCGTGATGAAACATTCAAAATAAACAGAAAACGGTCAAATGATATTAACAATTGTGGCTCAATAAAAAGCACCTGGGCTGCCAAGATGTTAGATATACTTTATACTGCATAATATGATAAAATCAATCAGACGTTGTACTTTTAATATTGTCACCTATGTATAAATAAATAGTGGTCTTTCCACAGACCTGTCTCGGTTGTATATTATTATGCTGCGCGTTCCAGTATCGGCGTGGAAGATTAAAACACGTGGCGGATAAATGAAGTCTTTATTATAATCACAGTAGTTCACACGTGCGTCGTCTGCACTAAGCCGTGTGTGAGTAACCTTAACTAATCTGACTGAACGCCTACCTAGATATGTGACCGCATTCGTCCGTAAATGGTTGTGACCAAGTTACAACCTGTTCTATAGCTGACCAGACACTTGAAAGAACGACGTAACGACAAACACTGCCGTAGTGGTGGAAGCGTTGTCTGGCGACGATTCCACTAATAATAACACCACGTACACAGTGTTAAAATTAGACAGTGTAAACAATATGCAACCGACTTAGACAATGAGTCATGTTAAACAAGTGGGTCTTTAACGCTAGTTTCAAGTATTAAATAATTACGTAGACCCGCATTCGTTGTTAGGGGCTATCCATAAAGTATGGGAGACCGGGGTTAGTTGTTACAAATGCGTTTTGCGAAAACATAGCACACTTATGGAGTCACCATCGACAGTAGTTAGTTGGAAGTCCACCAGCAAGAACACCGTCCAAACACGGGAGTTATGAAGGCGAAATTAACGAGATGTGGACAAAAGTGACTTTTTAACCATGCACCTAAAACTGGTTTGGGTATGCCCACATAATATCATCTCACGCGGCCACTTTTTATGTTTCATGACTGAAACTTGAAGCATGTCTATTATATAGTATACTTATGCCAAGTAGAAGTTAACGTGAAATTCAGGATTTGTTATCGTCTATGTGCGTTCAACTGCAAAAATTGTGTTTGGGGCAAGTTGTTAAAAAATATATTTGGGCAAGTTGTTACAACTGTAACAATGCTCGGACGGCTCGTACCGATGGCTCAGCCATCGAGTTGTTACAACTGTAACAAAGCTCGGACGGCTCATACCGATGGTTCAGCCAGCGAGTTGTTACAACTGTAACAATGCTCGGACGGCTCATACCGATGGTTCAGCCAGCGAGTTGTTACAACTGTAACAATGCTCGGACGGCTCGTACCGATGGTTCAGCCAGCAAATTGTGTACTGACAATGACTTAAAAACAACATTTATTTAAAATAAATAAATTTACCATAAATGCTAGCAGCGTCAAACAAATATCTTAGAAGTGCGGGTTATACATATACACACACACACACATATATATATATATATATATATATATATATATATATATATATATATATATATATATATATATATATATATATATATATATATATATATATATATATATATATATATATGACTTTTTCACTCTCGATAAATCAATGACTTCCTTGTCTACTTGTCATCTGGGTGTTTTGTCTTGGATGACAATCTTGTTCAATGTTGTATTTTTTTATGGCACAGCCCTATTTGAGCAATTAATAAATATTGCACAATTAATTGAAATGTGGATGTTTGTGCGTGTGTGCGTACGTGTGTGTATCATTCAATCAAGTAGAAGTCGCATTACATATATATTTTCATTCAATATTTCATACTCCATTCAATAAGTAACATTCCATTCACAATGGTTTCTTATGTAGGATTCCGGGAATGAGCGCCCTTTGGTAACTAAAAATGAAAAGCTCAATATATGAAGCCGTAAACACCTTGTTACGCACACTGTGTGTAAAATGCGTAAGAGTGACTCTTGCTTTGCGACCCACGAGTACTTTGCTGTAACAACGTGCCCCGTATGATGTAACAACTTGCCCCGCTTACGGGGCTAGTTGTTACAGTCGACCGCGCCTGGGAAACTTCACATATCTACACATAACTACAATATGGAATATCAGTGGTATATGGTACATTTTATTAACACGAATAATACATTTAATGAATACGTTGACAGAAATAATGCATCTAACATACTTTTCACAAAAAAGTTACTTTAACTGAAAATCTCCCCTACGTAACGCTATTTGATGAAGTTTTTTTAGACCTCCACCCCCTTTTCACGCTTCATAACGCCGGCCTTTACACCCCTAGAACTACGTTCGTTTTGAGACCTCCCCCATCTATTATGCATACATTTGTTTTTAACCAAGTGCAGACTTTTCGTGCGTCATTACAGACTTCACTGATACATGGTAGAGTCCACGTTCCGTTTCCGTTCGAATTCAGTTGAAATGCACCCCGACACTGGCATAACACTCGATGTACCCCGACACTGGCATAACACTCGATGTACCCCGACACTGGCATAACACTAGATGTACCCCGACACTGGCATAACACTCGATGTACCCAGACACTGGCATAACACTCGATGCACCCCGACACTAGCATAACACTCGATGTAACCCTACACTGGCATAACACTCGATGTACCTCGACACTGGCATAACACTCGATGTACCCCGACACTGGCATAACACTCGATGTACCCCGACACTGGCATAACACTCGATGTTCCCCGCCACTGGCATAACACTCGATGCTATCAGTCTGACATCGACAGCTAGACGAGCAGAACAATTTTTTTTAATAACGAACTTTACGATTACCAAGACCCCCCACCCCCATGTAACGTTCCGTAACGCTTACCCGGACACCCTCCACCCCTGAGCGTGACGTAGTTTATGGATGATACCCTTAGGCTGATATTATTTCTGTCCGGTGTTCATGAAGATATTTCCAAATTGCAATGGTCATGAGTTGTTGGTGTTGTTGTTGTTGTTGTTGGTGGTGGTGTTGTTGGTGGTGTTGTTGTTGTTGGTGGTGTAGTTGTTGGTGTTCCAACGAATGAGTTGTTGGTGTTCCAACGAAACTTAATTTTTAGCCAAAACGTGTATGATTTGATTATGTGCGTATACTTTATGCGTATATAGTGATTTATATCGTGCGCGCGTCTTTAAAATATGGATATTAACATTAGCACTAGCACATTAAACAACCTATATAAACAGAAGTGTCCGTACTGCCAGAATGTAAGGAAGCGAGTTCAGATAGTTAGAGTTTCTAGGTGCAATTATAGGTGCGACCTTAGATTTCATTGTTAAAATTCGTATTGCAGGAATTGCCGCCAGGTGTATGGACACCGCTGATAATGCAACCCAACAACAAAGTTATCACGTTGTTGGAGGTAATTTTAAGGTACAGAAAATGAGTCAGCTGGATCTGTTCCAATAGTCGAAGTGTCACCTGTCTCCGTGTCTCCCATCTGCTGCCTCTGGGTTCCATGCTGCTGCAAGAAGCTCTGCCGCCTCCGGTTGTCTTCTCGGGTGAAATGTACATTTCGAATAAATCACAATCAACGAGTCACCGAGGTATCAAATCACTTTAACATACATAATCATAAAAAATGTTAATATATGACCGTAACGCACGTAAGGAGTGGTGGGTTAATCTGATAGTCATGCACGTAACTGTGATAACATTCTATTAAAAACGTCATTGTAGACGATGCATAGACAATGGGTACACATTTTGTAAGTCAGCGATGAACATATAAAGGTAACGGTAAATGTATAAATAGATAACAGGGAAACAACATGATACTGCTACCACGGCGCCGCTTTAATTGCAATACAGACATATTATGTAAATACGGCAATTAACAAACACGAATCTTTAACAGCAAATAAGGACTGTTTGTTGTTGTTACCGCTGCCGCCGCCGCCGCCGCCGCCGCTCGATATATTCTGATTGGTGGTTTCCATCAAATTAGAATTATAGCTTTGTGTACCTCATATTGTATATATATATATATATTGTGGCAAAGAGGTTATTACTATCATTTTTTTATATTATTACCACGAAGATGTAAATACAGCAAAAACCCGAAATCACATGTAAATGTCCGAATTTACGCTTGCGAGAATGCGCCGCAGTGACGTCATATCGACAATCTGCAACAATTCATACTTAATAGATATTAATAACACGGATAATCTCAAAGTAATATGAACGAACCAGTTTCTCTTTGTGATAACAGTCAATGTTGAACTACAATACCAACAGTTCACTTACCTTTGTCCGTTCTCAGGCTTATTTAACGGATTAACGTGAGCATCGCGGCAATTACAACCTCTTTGAACTTCGTATGACGTACATTTTGACTACCATCCGTTGATCACAAGCGGCATGGTATCATTGCTGGCGGCTGACTCGTTCTCATGTTGCGGTCGATCACTAGGGTTGGCAGCTTCTGTCTTGTTCACGAAGACATTGCAGCCTCGATCCCGAGAGGTCACTACGGGAAACACATCTGCCCAAAACCCACACCCACGTCATTTCCGCCAAAGACAGTTGCGATGATCACGTGTTACGTGGTAGGCTGAACTCGATTCATCCGCCGGGGTACGCCCGCCGGCAGATCGGCGGAAACCGTTGGCACTCAATTCACACCGGCGGACGCCGATTCCGCTGGTCAGGTTTAAGCGGCGCGTTCAAAATAAGATGGCAGAAATAGAAGAAGAAATGTGAGTTTGGATTGTGATAAATTTTTATATTTTCAATGCAGTGTGCCGTTGAGTAAGTAATTTGAAACAGTTGTGTATGGTAACAACAGCACGTTCCAATGACATGGTTTGCGTATTTTTCGAACGTTTAGCACAACGAATCAACTTGTAAAATCAACAATGGTGATCGACAATACAGTAATCGGTCTACAGTATTAGACTAGTCCGGATCCATAATAAGAAGGGATAGCTTATATTAGTATTATAACAGGTTTGAAAAAATTATGATTTAAAATTTTTTTATTTTATTTATTTTTTAATCTGGTATGTAGACATTTATATAGATGTTTATATTTATAACCTCTTTCAAACGTTCGGGTTCTTGGCTTAACAGAGGGTACATGATTTTTGTTTATATAAAGACATTAGACAATGTCCACACGGCCTCACCCTCTACAGTTGCATAATCTGTCTTGGAAAGGAAAGCATGCTGTGTGTCTGTGGCTGTAGCAGTGCTAATTATTGTTTGCAGCGAGGGTGGATTAGCACCTGTCCAGGGCTCTGTGTACTCTAAGGGTCTCTAACCAGAATACAAACTGGTACTGTATTAAACAACTGAATCAACATACTGAATTGGTAACAACTAGTACAAGCGCTAAATGGACTTTAACTGGGGGCTTCTGACTTGAAAAGATACTTCCTCTGGAAGACAAGTTTGTGTGGCTTCACTGCATTCAGAAAGGGAATAGCTCAAACATACACAACGTCATAAACTATTTCCTGTCAGGCTATCTGGTGTCAATTCAGCTACACAAGTGTACGCACTTTGTGCTTTTGTATTAAAAAAATATACAAAACGTTGTTGTTCTCGATGCTTGTAAACAATTATTTGTGTTAAATTCATATAAATCAGCGATGAAAAAAATCGGAAGTAAAAAAATCATAAATCAATGATTTTTTTGGAGTGATTTAAATCATGATTTAAATCAAACAACCCTTATATATATATATATATATATATATATATATATATATATATATATATATATATATATATATATATATATATATATATATATATATATATATATATATATATATATATATATATATATATATATCAAATATATCAAAGAAAAGGTACTCACTTGGTGTGCTATTCGAAATGCTTAATGATGAAAGCCCGGTAGTGTGTGTAGGAAACATCACAGGCATGTCATGGTAGTAGAACTATAAATATGCCACTGACTGTATGGCGTAACTTCAAGGCCATACAGCAAGGGCAAGGCATAACCATAGGCACATGACCGGCGGACTGCGGCGTACACCGGCGGCGAATGAATCGAGTTCATCCAATGCAGCTTTGAAATTGTTAAAGGATGGCTTGAAGCGCATGGCACGTTGTGTGCTTCTGATGTCTGTGGTGAAATCGCCAGCTCTTCAAATGGGGTTTTAATTAATTGTGGGCTGATTAATTGCAAGCTTTGTAAACTGCAGCAAGTCCAGAATATCGCTATTCGGGAGACAGGAGTTGAAAAACCTTTCTAAATGCTACTTCTTGTGTAGCCCTAGCCCCAGTTAGGCCTTTGGCGTCTCCTTGTAATCTCTCTAGTCACTTCGAGCCCACCGTCTGTCCATTGCTTGATGTTGTCAATCCAGTCCATTTTTTTGTTCCTCTTCGTTTTTTTCCCTGGTAGTTCTCCTTCTATGCTGGTAAGTACCAGACTTTCTGGTCTTCCTCTCCAATGGCTGTGCTTAACCAGTTTCTTTTCTTGTTGAAACAACATAATAATAATAATAATAATCTAAATACTTAAAACCATATAAAGCGGCAAGTTCTGACCAAATAAAACCTTTCGTTTTGAAAGAACTGCATCACTAACAAGCCACGGTTCACATATTCTAGTGCCCCCCCCCCCGTTAAATACGCCACTGAGCAGTCTATTCTTTCGACGATTTCAATAAAAGGACGCACTCTTTTATTAAATATTACTTAGACTATTTACTACACATTACACTACACATTTGAACATCAACGAACCTGATTCGTGATGGTCTAAATTAGTTGAGGAGAGAGTTTTAACACTAGGTCGAGTAGTGGTCGAGTCCAGCAGAATTCGATTGCTTAGTTCAATAAAAGGAACGCATTTATTCAGGGGCGCCAGCTGGCGATCACAACGATTAATTATTAGTGATCACCCGGCTGTCGGTCGCGATATAACGTGCAAGTAAAGTAATATTTAAAAAATATACATAGAACGCACAGACATTCCAGCAGGTGCTGTTTGCATCGGTTGATCGCTAGGTGGCAGATCATACCGGGCCTGCATTCCACTGCCGGTTTTGAGATCAAGTCACGCCACTCTGCACAAACATAATAGTACGAAGCCTGAGGCCACTTACGTGCCTTTTTGAGACTTAGCTAGTAAATACATATCTAGGAGAGGTATATGGACTGTTGAAATATATGCAAACCGCAGTGGTTTTAATAATACTATTATTATCATCTTTATTCGGATTAAAAATCCACAAACGTTATACAAGGGGGAAGGAAAATCGAAGCTGTAGAATCATTTTTTCTTCACACATTTAAGCTTTTGCATATTATGGCAGTACCATCCTTTTCATATTCCGGGTTAACTGATTATCATTTGATTACAGTTACAGGAAATACACTGGGAAAGAAGATATTGACTGACACCGCTGTGCCAAGCCTGTTCTGCATCTAGGGTCAAGCGAGCTGCCCTGTGAAATGTAAGACGATGCCGCCTCTCAGAGACACTGCCAAAGGGATAAGAAGATTACGAAATTCTTGTTATGTCATAATTAGATATGTATACGGAGATTTTTGTGGAAACAACGGGGGGGGGTTGACAGTTGATGGGATTGTTCAGACTGATACCCAGGTCGGTGAGGAGGTCCCATAGAGATTCTGAGCATAAGCATTGAACAGTTTAAGCGTGACCCTGAAGGGGTAAAACTGTACACATATCTGAAAGATTACAACAACTTGTTGATGTTCTAGTCTCTTTGGGTCCAGAAACATATGATTTGAACCACCTGTACGTTAACCCATCGATTGATGTAAAAGACCACCTGTTTCTGGCACTAATGAAATGTACACTGTACAAGACAAACGCATAACTAAGTTGTATGTTTAACATCAATAAGACAGAGGTCTACAGCATCTTCATTACATGGATCAGATTCATGTCCCGTCAGTGAAAAGCGTTAGATATTTGGCCAGAGCGAGAGGCAGTCTGCATGTATTCCCCTTCAGATTTCCGTGGAAAATTCCACGAAACCAGAGCTGTCGTCGATGGGTTTGTGTTTCCTGTTAAGAAGTGAAAGCACCAGCAGTTCAGCAGGTCACTCTCTCCACTAACAAGAACAGGAACACGGCAAAAATGATTGTAGGTGTGACACCTGGTGGCAGGTGCTCATATCTGTCAGATTCATATGGAGGCTCAACGATAGTGATCGACAAATCATTGAGCGTGGTAATCTGACGACAAAGGTTGATCCTGGAGATTCAGTCATGACTGACAAGGGATTTGATGTGCAGGATATTTTTGCAACAGTAGATGTGACAATAAACATTCCAACATTAATTTTTAAAAATGAACAGAATGTCAGGGAAAACAGTTTTGAAGGACCGAAAAATAACACCCCAGCTGGCAAGTGGACACGGACGCCATTGGCTTATTGAGAGTCCAATGACATTTTCAATCTGTGTAATCCGCCTTTCTGAGATATTTGTAAATTTAGTTTTTAAATATATTCACGCTGCTAACATCAGTAGATAGGCTAGTTTGTTTCATTCAGTTATCGTCCTCTTCGTTTACCGGACTCATAAAGATAGGGAAATATGGATTATCGAGTACGAAAAAACGTGTCATTCTCACACAACTGTAGGTTAGTAGATATCTGATGTGCTGTGAAATGGTGACTGGAAAACTAGATGTGGCCCCGCACTCTGTCCAGCGCTGTCCAGTGAAGTCCAGCCCACCGGGGTTGTCGCCGTCACGCTTGAACTGGCGCGATCACGCCATGCGTGGGTGCACGCCTCAGATCTTGAATTCGGACCCCACAGGACGGCGGCGAACACAGGTTTTTTAATAGCAAGTTAAGTACTATGATTATTATATGAGATACATGTTATAAAATGTATGTATTACTGACTAGTCACCAAGCACACCTCTTCTTCAAGGTATGGTGTCTATATATGCGGAGTAAAATATCCATACAACTCTGTTAACCATCTCCCGTGAAAATCTCTAAGAATGAAGCGTCACGCTTGACTGCCTGTCATAATTTGCCCAAAACCGCGTCTCGAGATTTGTGGCTCCCGCGAATTCACTTAAACGAAATCCCCGGTCGATAGCCTGTTACGGCTTGTTGTGGTCATCAGCTATGGTAACTTTCTACACGATTGTCGCTTGGATCGTGGATGTCACAAAATTGTAGGCCAAACAAAAAGACAAAACATGGTTTGGCAGAATTGAAGGTAGATAGCTGTTTCTATTTAAATTTCCTTGGTTTTAACGCATTTTGTAAGCATTGTAAAGTGCTCCGTTTAACAACTGCGCACTAAGCTGTACATGTTATTAGGCACATAGATTGATGACACACATTTATTGTTGTTTTATTTATGAATATATATACTACATTATATGTTTTCAACATGTTCTTATTACGCATAAAACCATGAAGTAAAAAGTCACTTAGCTGTACATGTTATTAAGCACATAGGTTGATGACACATTTATTATTGTTTTATTTTATTTATGAATATATATATATATATATATATATATATCACATTATATGTTTTTACGTGTTCTTATTAGGCATAAAACCATTAAGTAAAACGTCACACAGCACTCGGTGAATATGGTACTATAGTATTTTATTCTTTTTAGTTATTACTATAAGATCAAGGGGAAAAATAGTGGTTGACCACCGAGAGTCAAAGGATGGAAGACTTAACACAACTGAAGAGAAAAGCTGAACATTGGTAAGAGCGGAGAGAATACTAAATGAGCCAATGAGACATGCAACGCAGGCTATTTTGACAGATTGCTTTTGGCTCTTTTCTGACGTCACTGTACAACTCGGTACAACGGGTTTACGTAACTATTTTCTGGTAATTATTTTCGAATCCATCAAAATAATGATAATGAGGAAACACAATCACACCGGACAAAAACGTATCGCTGCATCCACGAAAGATGACGTTACCAGACACATTGTGTTGGTTGTATTCAGTAACATAAACACGTAAATTATGAAATATAATCTGTAGAGGTTAATTGCTTCGACATTCAAGTCTTACGTAATTTCACTACAAACAGCCCAATCTTAGGCTAACGCATGAGTTTCTGGTGGTCTGAGCGCATGCGCTGTGGGTAGTACATACAACAACTAAACTCATAACCGTAATGTTAGTCAAAGATGTTGGAATTTTGAATCGGGTCAGTTGGGTGTGTGGAAACTGTCGCTGTCGTGCCTCACACTTCATAGACAGTTTACACACGCAATAGGAACAGTTTGCGTTGCTGCGTATACTTTTTATAGGCAGTTTAGATGAGAAGGTGTGGTGAAAAGGAGTTTCATGATAGCCTCTTGAAACGACTTGGGTTTTTATGTTAGTGATTTCTGATGGGATCATATTCCATATACGAATTGCTCTGAGGAAAAATGAAAAGACCGTTGCATTTACGTATTGTCCACTGGTTCGAGAGCGGGTTAGTAGGCCGGGGAATGGGGATGGGGGGGGGGGGGGCGTGATCTCAACAGTGTTATTTAGAATTTTGTAGAAGGTCGTGGTTTGTTTAATAATAAGTCGTCGCTCAAGGGTTGGCCATCCAATGGCAGTCACCAGATCTGTAGGATTCGTGTTACAACTGTAGTGATTTTTTAAAACAAATCTGGCAACACAGTGTTGCACTTTTTTAAGGCATTTAACTTGTGACATAGTGTGTTGAATCCATATGGGTGACGAGTACTCGAGTGTTGGCCGGACTAGCATGCTGTAAGCTGTATTTTTAACTTCGTGTTTACACGGGCCAAGAGTTGTTTTAATCATGCCTAGTACTTTCGAATATTTTGAAGTTATTTCAGTGACATAATTTATCCAAGTTAGTTTGGTATCTAATTTTACTCCGAGATATGGGTGACTGAATACTGTAGAAAGTGGCTGGACAAAAAGGGAGTACTTATGAGAGCTGGGTTTAATTTGTTTGTTGTTGGAAGGTGGACACATTTAGATACATTAAATACCATTTGCCAATTGCCTGACCATGTTTGGAGTTGTTTGAGGTCAACTTGGAGAATTTCGACATTTTACGATATATATATATATATATATATATATATATATATATATATATATATATATATATATATATATATATATATATATATATATATATATATATATATATATATATATATATATATATATATATATATATATATATATATATATATATATATATATATATATATATATATATATATATATATATATATATATATATATATATATATATATATAATACTGTCATCTGCATCTGCATAGGACATTTGATGTTTCCGTCTGTATCATTTATGTAGAGCAGAAAGAGGACAGGCCCTAGATCTGAACCATGTGGCACACAAGAGGTGACATCTGTGGTGTCCGACAGGGCTCCGTTAACGGAGACTCTCTGTTTGCGGTTGGATAGAAAAGATGTGATCCAATTTTGCGTGTTTCCAGTGATTCCGTAGGAGGTCAGTTTTGATAGAAGGCGTTAGTGAGGGATTTTGTCGAAGGCTTTGGCAAAGTCAAACAGGATTGCATCAATTTGGGTCTTGTTTTACATAGCAGTCATCCAGTCGTTGACTGTCTCAATGAGTTGAAATTCACAAGACTGTCTTGACTGGAATCCATGTTGGAAGTGGAGAATGATGTTATGTTTGTGTAGGTGTTTCCACGTATTGCTTAGGATGACATGTTCCATTACTTTACAGAGGATGCAGGTTAGTGATATGGGTCTGTAGTTAGCCGGATAAGATTTGTGTTTTTTTATCTATGGGAGTTACTAATGCTTGAAGCCAATCGTTAGGGACTTTTGGAAAACATGGGTGATAATGGGGGGCAATCTGCTGTGCAGTTTCTTTAAGGACCCTGACTGGGAGTTCATCTGGGCCTGTAGCTTTGTTCTCGTTTAGGTTTTCCAACTGCTTTATTACTCCATCTATGCCAATTTCGAGAAGGGGGTGTTGGGATAAATAGAGGAGGCTATTTGGGGCGTTGGATGCTTTTCTTGGGTAAATACTGAACTAAATTGGTTGCTAAGGGAATTTACTTTATCGCGATCATTTAATATTGATTCGTCGTTTACTCGAAGTGTGGAAACGCCAATGTTTTCTCGTTTATTTGCCTTAATAAATGCCCAGAATCGTTTTGGATTAGTTTTCAAGCCGTCTCCAATGTGGTTTTAACATAGTCTTTGTAAGATTCTGCTAATGCTTTAGTAGCTTGTTTGCGAAGTTCCTTGAATTGTTCCCAGTCGCCGTTTAGTCCAGTATGGTTTGCCTTTTTGTGGCATTTTGTTTTCGTTTTCTCTGCATTCTAATTAATGCACGTGTTATCCAGGGGAGGTGAGTTTTAGTTTTGGTGTTTTGGCTAGGTATGTTATTGTTAATGAAACTAGTCAGTTGTTTCTCGGAAGAAAGTCCAATTTATGTCTATATCCTGTGAATTGGTGTCCATGTCGAAATACTCACAGCTTAATTTGCCTATGCCGTCTTTGAGTTTGTCCCAGTCTGCTGATTTGCACCTATACACTTTGTGGGGGTTTCCTGTTGCGAACTGGTTTTAAGTAACATTGAAAGTGACGGATTCGTGACCACTCATACCAGGAGTGGTACTGGGTGTTGATGATAATGGAGGGATTTGAGGTGAGTATGAGGTAAAAAATGTTACCAGAAGCGATACGTGTGGGGTCGTTTAACATGTTTTGTAGTCCAAAGTCATTAATTATTTCTAGTAGTTTTATATTCTTGCTAGCAGTGCTGTTATTAGTGGTATGATTATCTTTCCAGTCGATATAATGGAGGCTAAAATCTGAACCGTGGAAATGAACCCGGGGCGCGGAAATGGAAGTGTAATTGTGAAAAAATAGGTGGGGACCGTTCTCAATGGCCGTGGAAATGTACTCCCCCCTCCTTCCACGTATCTCCCAAGTTCTACCTTTGAAATAAATGAGTATTATTTAATTAATATTATTAGTATTAGTATGAACCGTACTTTACTGAATGGTAATAAAGAAATGAGCGGCCAAATATGTATGGCATTTTAAAACTCATGCTTTGTATGAATACGGAAAGATACGTAGAGCACTAGACGACTTATGATGGGCTGCTTAAAAAAATGAGTTCTTGTGAGGACATTTCAAGAGTGTGATCATAAGAAAGCAATTGAAAGTGTTGTTCACACCTGACGGCTAACGCGGGCAGTTTTTAGTTCAGTTCCAAGTTGGGCGAGTAGATTAACTTCACATTAAACTGTCACGAGCAGGTAAATGTCCAGTCGTGGAACTGAATCCCGGGCGTGGAAATGGAAATGTGAAAAAAATAGGTGGGGACCGTTCTCAATGGCCGTGGAAAATGTACTGCCCCCCCCCACTTCCTGGAGCCATTTGCTTCACACCCATCTGGACGTAGGGGCGCAAGAACGGCCTCACCAGGTACAGCTGGCAATGTCACAAGCCTCTACCTGGTCTGCCGTCAGCATTCCGGCAAACAGCAAGGCGATCTTCCTCAAGAATGTCAACGAACACTTTGAACCAGTGAAGGCCCTGTGAGACAACTGAGTAATCCTGAGTAGAAATATCTCTAATAGGTACAACTTACATCGAGACTTCAAAATGGACACTTATTTGCTTGTTTTGACACACAACGATACCGATGAGATTTGTAATTTGTTAAGGTTTATTTGAGAATAAACTTAGTTCATTGATTGGAATGGATTTTTTTGTTACAGTAATAACCTATTGGGTCCATTTTTATGTGGATCTATTTTCCACAGCGTAAAATTGCCGAGGCCCAGTTACCACGGTCCATTTTCCACCGGTCCACTTTTCAACGTGAAAATGGACCGGGGTCCATTTTCAACGTGGTAAATGGACCCCGGTCCATTTTTAACGGTTGGGGTCCATATTTCACAGTGGAAGGAAAATGGACCGGGGGGTCCATTTACAATCTCACACCGGCAGTGGAGGTTCGTCATCTTGGAAATTTTGAATTTGGTGCGCGTATTGCGATAAAAACTGCCGGTTTGCGTAGTTGTGCTTGTTGTCGATTTCGTCTAGTTCTGTGTTATCAGTTATCAGTTGAGTTGCTGGGCCATGTTCATTGTTTTGGTGAACATGTTCTATTTTAGTGAAACGTATGGAGCGATGTAGCGGACTCGTACCACCCCGACTCATGCACAGTATTGTCTGGCACGCCGGCAGACACAAAGGTAATTCAACAATGGTTCATTTGATCTCTGGTCTCATTTGTTCTGGAAGCCACTGATGGCATTTATGCACACCAGTAGAAGATGTGTTCCATTTATGTATCGTCCTCTGCGAGAATAAGTACTTTCTGGTATTTAATATACACTGTTTTTCACCAAAGTTACTTTGTGTCCTCTAGTTTTCCATCTTTCTTAAGTGAGAAAAATGCTTGTTCGTGTATCGTGATTTTCATAACTAGTTAATATATTTAATACGTCTATTTGATCTCCTCTTAATCTCATTTCCCTAATGTTGTTAACCAGGTCCTTTTCGGCGTTTTATCTGAGAGGTATCTCAATTCTGGAATAAATTTAGTTGCTCTGTATATAGTGTATATATCTCTGTGTCCTTCTTACGATGATGTATCAGGCCTAACTGTTGCTCTAGACAGAGGTATAATTAATTAAATTTCAAACCTCCCCAACTGCTACTGCCCCATATCGAATGCTTTCTGAAAGCTGTAATTCGTTGCAAACATTAGTTACGAACTGATGCGATAGGTGGCAGCATGTTACGGTCCCATACCAATATGCAACACTACTTCCTCTTTTAGTTTAAAAGTCACCCGCCAGTGTAACCAGTCCAATCACCCTGAATCACCATGAATACATGTACATGCGTCATTAAAGATCCAGAATTTCTCGGGTTTTTTTTGTATGTCTTCTTCATCGACGTATCCGCTCCGGAGTAGACGGTGGAGTCGGTGAAACCAGTCGTGCCTTGCTGGTCCCTGGCAGATGGACCTCATACCTATAATATGCGTTGTTGTAGTCAAAAGAAAACGACAACAAAGTTGCCGGAAATCCGGTAGGCACACACTGCTATCACAAACAAAATATATGATCCCTAGGGCCAAATTCCAGACGCACCACTGACTACTAGTACAGGAAGTGGTTATCGCAAGGAATAATAGCCTCTGCAATGTCTACCTTTCATTGTGTCTGTGTGTGACATCGTGTTTGATAGCGTTTTCTTTCCTGTTCGGAAAACAAGCGGAAGGGTCTCGGAAGATAGTGTGTCAATTAATCATCTTCAAACTGAAGGTACGATAAATGTACTTTTATGTCATATTAGTCCACACGGTCGGCATATTCTACTGATTGAATTATGCTACTTTTATTTAGATCAATACATATATTTGATCAGATTGAAGCATTATAAACACGTTGTACAATTTGTCTGTTTTCCGCTTTACATTTCAGCTATGTAAGTATTAAAATTGCACCTGTCAGAAACATAGTTCATTATCCATGGGAATCTTATCGATAACGTGTTTTATCAATGTTCAAACGCGGGCACGAATACGTTTATCTACTGATATCGTTAATTATTCGATGTTTGTCCCCAAGGGAAGGATGGAACACTTGTCAATGTTTATCCCCAATGGAAGGATAGAACACTTGTCAATGTTTATCCACAATGGAAGGATAGAACACTTGTCAATGTTTGTCCACAAGGGAAGGATGGAACACTTGTCAATATTTTCCCCAATGGCACGATGGAGCACTTGTCAAAGTTTGTTCCCAAGAGAAGGATGGAACACTTCTCAGTGTTTGCCCCCAAGGGAAGGATGGAACACTTGTCTATGTTTGTATCCAAGGGAAGGATGACACACTTATCAATGTTTATCTCGAAGGGAAGGATGGAACACTTGTCAATGTTTGTCCCCAAAGGAAGGACAGAAAACTTGCCAATGTATGTCCCCAAGCGAAGGTTGGAACACTTGTCAATGTTTGTCTCAAAGGGAAGGAGGTACACTTGTCAGTGTTTGTCCCCAAGGGAAGGATGGTACACTTGTCAATTTATTGTGTCAACGGAAGAATGGAACACTTGTCAATGTTTGTCCCCAATGGAGGGGTGGAACACTTGTCAGTGTTTGCCCCTAAGGGAAGGATGGAACACTTGTCAGTGTTTGTACCCAAGGGAAGGATGGAACACTTCTCAGTGTTTATCTCAAATGAAAGAATGGAACACTTGTCAACGTTTATCTCGAAGGGAAGGATGGAACACTTGTCAATGTTTGTCTCAAAGGGAAGGATAGAAAATTTGTCAATGTTTGTCCCCAAAGGAAGGATGGTACATTTGTCAATGTTTATCCTCAAGGGAAGGACGGAACGCCTGTCAATATTGTCCCCAAAGGACGGATGGAATACTTATTAATGTTGTTCCCAATGACGGGTTTAGAACTTGTCAATAGTTGTCCCCAAGGGACGGATGGAACACTTGTCAGTGTTTGTTCTCAAGGGAAGGATGGAACATTTGTCAATGCTTATCTCGAAGGGAAGGATGGAACACTTGTCAATGTTTGTACCCAAGGGAAGGATGGAACATTTCTAAGTGTTTATCTCAAATGAAAGAATGGAACACTTGTCAATGTTTATCTCGAAGGGAAGGATAGAACACTTGTCAATGTTTGTCTCAAAGGGAAGGATAGAACATTTGTCAATGTTTGTCCCCAAAGGAAGGATGGTCCATTTGTCAATGTTTATCCTCAAGGGAAGGACGGAACACCTATCAATGTTTTCCCCAAGGGACGGATGGAATACTTGTTAATATTGTCCCCAAGGGACGGATGGAATACTTATTAATTTTGTCCCCAATGACGGGTTTAGCACTCGTCAATTTCTTGTCTTAAGGGAAGGATGGTACACTTATCAATGTTTGTTCTCGGAGGAAGGATGGAACACTTGTCAATATTTGTTTCCAATGGAAGGATGGAACACTTGGCAATGTTTTTCCCCAAGAGAAGGATAGAACACTTCTCAATGTTTGTCCCCAACGGAAGTATGGAACACTTGTCAATATTTGTCCCCAAGGGAAGGATGAAACAATTGTCAATGTTTATCCACAAGGGAAGCATATACCACTTCTCAATGTTTACCTCCAAGGGAAGGATGGAACATTTGTTAATGTTTATCCACAGGGGAAGGATAGAACATTTCTCAATGTTTATCTCAAAGGGAAGGACGGAACACTTGTCAATGTTTGTTCCCAAGGGACGGATGGCACACTTGTCAATGTTTATCTCAAAAGGAAGGATGGAACCCTTGTCAATGTTTGTCCCCAAGGGAAGGATGGAACACTTGTCAATGTTTATCTCAAAAGGAAGGATGGAACCCTTGTCAATGTTTGTCCCCAAGGGAGGGATGGAACACTTGTCATTGTTTATCGCAAAAGGAAGGATGGCACATTTGTCAATGTTTGTCCCCAAGGGAAGGATGGAACACTTGTCAATGTTTATCTCAAAAGGAAGGATGGAACCCTTGTCAATGTTTGTCCCCAAGGGAAGGATGGAACACTTGTCAATGTTTGTCCCCAAGGGAAGGATGGAACACTTGTCAATGTTTATCTCAAAAGGAAGGATGGAACCCTTGTCAATGTTTGTCCCCAAGGGAAGGATGGAACACTTGTCAATGTTTATCTCAAAAGGAAGGATGGAACCCTTGTTAATGTTTGTCCCCAAGGGAAGGATGGAACACTTGTCAATGTTTATCTCAAAAGGGAGGATGGAACCCTTGTCAATGTTTGTCCCCAAGGGAAGGATGGAACACTTGTCAATGTTTATCTCAAAAGGAAGGATGGCACACTTGTCAATGTTTGTCCCCAAGGGAATGGTGGAACACTTGTCAATGCTTATCTCAAAAGGAAGGATGGCACACTTGTCAATGTTTGTCCCCAAGGGAATGGTGGAACACTTGTCAAAGTTTGTCCTAAGGGGAAACCCGGTACAGGTTAAAGAATTATTTCGCGAGTTACGGCAAGAGGGTTGTGATATAGACACAGAATGAGACGTTTATAAAAATCTCAAATGTGGAATTGTTTCATAATTGTGTAGTGTTCTCCACAGAGTGCCCTTGGCTGGTGAATTAAACACTTTCCCATCGGACAAACATTGACAATTCTGTAAGGATTTGTTGGAGTTAACAACAAAATAGCCGTACTGATAATTCATTATTTTTAATAAAATGCATAGATCTTTACACGTATTTAAATAACCCACACAATACCTCTCCATATAACCCAACCCTCATTCCCCCAACCGCCGACCCACACGCCCGCCGGAACTTCGGCCCGTTCGTTCAGATAACAGCAGACCCGGCATGACCCAGTTCATCGTGAATTACTATTCACCACAATGCGGTGTACCGCAGCAGGTACGGTGTCACGACAACGTCTACACGACGATGCAAACGCAGATTACATTTGGAATCTACAAACGGGTGATGCACCACGGGATCGCTCCAACAACCGCAACAGCAGCGACCTCTGGTAGACACTCAGCGAAGTAACACACTGCTATTGTAAGTAAGTGTAATGTCAACGAAGCTAAGATATTATTGAAAATCCAATCATTCTCGAGAGCCAGGGGTAGTAATAGGCCATACTTCCACATTACCCCTGGAATATATAGCCTACACAAATTGTGGAATCATACATTTGTACTTCGTCACACTTGTTGCTTTGGTCGGTCGTTATTCTAGGAACCAGCTCAACATCAAAGAGTAATTCCAGGAAATGCCTATCATTACACGTCCGGTCTCTTTTCTAGAATCTGTGCCCACATCAATGTTGCCGTTATAACATATAAAATATGTATAGTAAAATTGTACAATGCATGCACAATTCGTACTGAACTACGGGACATGTAAATTATTAACTCGAAATCGCATATTTAACCTGCATTGTGCGTCATATCCCCCCCCCGATTCACAAGATGACCAGTTAAATATGCGAATTCGAGCATCGATATGGTGATTAAATGTGTTTTTACGCACAACATGTTTAATAATTTACATGTTCCGTAGTCCAGTATGCACTGTGCATGCGTTGTGCAAGGCTACTCTGCACATTGCATGTCAATAACGGCGAAATTGAGATGGGCCCGGATTCTAAAAAAGTACCCATGTCCGACCAGCGACTACCGGTCAACAGCCAATAAGTGTTAAGTTCCCGTATACAGACTTACGTTCTACGTGATCGTTATAATATTGGTTAACACAGCAACTGACAAATATACGTTTCAATACTAGTCGATATGTCAGAGGGACTGATGTACTCAGAGAGAATGAAACCAATACAATACAATACAATACAATACAATACAATGCTATACAATGCTATACAATACAATATAATTAATCATATATTAATATTTTACAGTTTTGTCTACCAAACCGATGATTATCGAAGAATATTTTACGGAAGCAACATGTGTAGTTGTTCCTGACAGCATTGCTCAAACACAGATACATGACGTATCGTTGTTGAAGAGTCAAAACTGTGGAAGTCCATTTTGATCTGCACCGTGTAGCTGGTCGAGTCACACCCGGTCTCGCCGCGAGGGGCGCCACCAGCCTGGAACATCTCGTGAATAACAGCATAATACTGGTGCAACGTACAGCACTACGCCACTATTCGCGAGATCCGCCAGGCGTACAAAGCCGTACAAAGCCGTACTAAATCGCACGCCTCTCAGTGGGTCCAATCATCCCTGTTCTCGTCGCTGGACGATATGGGGCAACGTCGAGTGCGTGACGCCGACAACAGACTGCAACAGACAAACAGCAGAAATGTATCATCAATGTTTGTCTGCTCTGTTGATCATTAGTATACTATTACTGCCTATCACTGTTTTGATTTGCGACGACAAAACAGGAAAATAGGGCACGCAATAGGCTATTCCTCCGAGTAAACGACGATGGTTGACCTGAAGACCAACCACAAAGAACTGTCCAAAAGCGGCCATTCGAACAACTGCACGCTGTTCTTATCTCTCCTGCTCGACCATATGGAGACCAATGCTCAGTGCCAGCACCGTGGCAGGCCTCGCATCAAGATCAAGTGCATACACGTACCTAGAGAGCCCCTCAAAGCAACGGAAACAAAACGCTCGCCGTACGCCGATTGTAATCTCGGCAAATCGTCCGCACAATGAGACGTCGATCTTGTCAACAGATAAGTGGCATAGACCTCGTAGTTCGGCCCTAACTGCGGCTACACTTGAGCACACAATGGTGTTATCGGACGATTAAATAGCCAAATAGGTTCGGACAGATCGGACGCAGTAGGAATACCAGAGAGGCACACCGGTGGTATGTTGTTAATTATGGCCGATTTATTTGACTAGCGAAGCGACCTTCGTTAAAAGACAGACATTTTGGCAGGAGACAGAGTGTGCGGCTACGAGTAGTGTTTGACGAGTGCTTCAGCGACGAGTGCGGCAACAAACTGTCATTGTGCATGACGGAAGGGCGGACAACACCGGGAACGGGGTCACGGCCAGACGACCTGCTAGCTGACGTCTCATGTACATCCGTCAGAAATGAATAATCCACACACACAACGCACCGCACCACGCACGCACGCACGCACGCACGCACGCACGCACGCACGCACGCACGCACGCACGCACGCACGCACGCACGCACGCACGCACGCACACACACACACACACACACACACACACATATATATACATAACTTAGCATAAATAATTCTTAGCGTCGGTAAAGATAGTAAAAGTGTAGAAGTGCTAAGTTCTTAACTGATCGTACAGTTTTACACGCGTCCTGTGTTGTATAACGTTGACTAGACTTTTTAGATAACGGTAACCACATGAATTGTTCTTCACTATGCTCTGTGCAGTAGCGCAGTTGTCTCATTCAGAGGCGAACAGTAGATCGACATTGCGCAAATGCACAAGTGGAAAACGTCAAAGCAAAACCGTTGCAACGGTTACACAGAACGTAAATTACCATAACGTAAATGACGAGGCTTTTGGTCTCATTACTCAGCTATTCAACGATTCTTATGCGGTTTTCGATTTTTGCGTAGTGCTTCTGGCCTCCTGCCCTTCTGAGCATTGCGTTTAGCTCAAACATGCTTAACGTAAATTACATTACAACAATTAGAAGTTTCTTTAGGCTAAAGGGCTTCGAAAAACATATTCCTATCCAGTATTTGAAAACGATCTGATTGTCTGTCCCAGACCTTCTAGTGATGGCCAACTTTCGGAGAAACTCTTAAGCCACTTCTAAAGATGATACTCTACAAATAATACTGATCATTTGCACAACAGTAGGTCAGATCAATCACGGACATGTTTTAGGGTTGTTGTCATATATAACACCCTCAATCAGCTTGACATTAAACCAGTGTCTGAAAGTATAATTATATTTTATTCATTTTATTTATATTTAAAGCCGCATAACATAAATTATTATTTGCAAATACATTTTTAGTAAAAAAAAATTTTTCTCGCATCCTGCACATCGACATTTTTGTTTTGGAAGGCCAAATACGTTACGAAGTTGGCACCAAAGTCGTTCTAGGTGTATCTATAGGGGAAATGTAAATTTTATGGTGCAGTAACCCACCTAAATTTAGACATCCATATTTGGCAGATGTGAATGCTTTAATCCCATTTATCTTGACAATGAGTAGAGACAATCGGGTGATTGTATATGTGCCTGTTGTAGACCAAGCAAATGAATACGTTTAAATGCCCTAGTTGAAAAAACACTGCGTGCGTGCGTGCCTACGTCCGTGCGTGCGTGCGTGTACCTTGGTTGAAACGTCAAAAAACTTGTATGCTTAGAATTCATTGGTCCGAATTCCTACGTCTTCCCTGTGTGCGTGGCAATCGGCAGATGGAGCCAAGACGGTGCAATATGGACGAGATTCGGCGGTTGGCGTCTAGATACACTTGTATTTCGAAATACGAGAGATCGTATCGATACACGGGTTCGAACGGACGGCACAAGGCATACAATGACCAGCACAGAGGGAGTGCCGACCCGACCGAGATTCTGCCGCCAACATACTGCATATTTCCGCCAGATGCCTGAACCAGATTGGCGAATCACCGAACCGTTTCAAGTGGTCATCCGTCGTACTAGCACCGAGCCGGGTCTCTGCGTACGAATCTGCTTTGAATGTTCAAATAAGTGGTCAGGTTTGCAACGAGACACCAACTTAGGAGACCGATAAGATCACCGGCTCGAGTTTCCGACCGTAGCTTGCTGTGGAGGAGAAAGACCGACACGCTTGGGTGACTTGCAAATAACAGTGTCTGTAAAGACTACGATGGAACATTACTGCGATAACGTTGTGGCCGACCCGTGAATGGCACTCGACCGTCAGCGGTCGACCTGACTTCATATAATCTGACGTTCATATAACTAGCTGACCCCTCTAAGCGGCGATTATACCTAAATATAACTGATTCTTTCGGAAAACGTGGGTGCAGAAGGAACGCGCGATTTGCCTTATTGCATTAAGTATATATGTATAAATTAATGTTCTATGTGGTTTTGTAACTGATATAGTTTGGACAGTGGCGGCCATTTTGAAATTACAACATTCAGTATTTAAGGATTAGAAATGGGTTCTGATATTATGCGAATAGTTCATTTTCAAATGTTCCAGTACATAAAACGTGGTGTCGTTATCGAAGTTTGATCAATTTGTGGCTTTTTGTGTCTTCCATCTGCTGGACTATATAATTCTTTTCAGCTGAAGTCATCATCTAACGTCTTGACTATACAACAATACTGAAGGATTCAGAAGGGCCTAGTTCAAAACCCCTATTTCTGCCAAATTACTTGATTATTTCCGGACACCCGTAAAACTGGTCTGTGACATGTTTTGTTTGTAAAAAAAGTCCGTGTTAAAAATCACCATGTCAGAAAAACCTACCTATTCTCGGTTACAAATACCTTCCGAGAATACACGACATCCTGCATCATCTATAAGAGTCCACGCTAAACCATCAGTGTACGTGTTGGATCAGGTCCTGTAGTCAACTAGCAACAATGGCAACTAGACAACGTATATTTAACATATATCACAATACAAATCAACTTTAACTACAATCAAACAAGCCTTAGATATTTACTGCGAAAATTATAACCTTTTCGTTCAACAGTTCGGTTACGAATAGCGTGACCAGCCTCCACCAACGCGACGCCATTGCTTGAGTAATGATGTCAATCACTCAGTTGACATACGTGCCGTCAGCAAATTGCTAAGCAAGCGGTTTCCACTAAGACACACTCCAAGTTGTCACGCAACCGATGTTGATCGAGCTATATACAAGTAGTTGCCGCGGCGCCGTCGCCCCTACAAATTTAACCAGGCGAACGGTCTGTCACGACCTGAAAGGTGAACGCTACAGAGTACGACCAAGACACGTTGTCGCCGGACGATGTTGGTTACCCGAACCAGGTAATTTGGCATCTCCAAAAATGCTCGCCCGGTAGGTTATTGTACGGTTAATTGATACTGCTTTCTTAATTATCATTTCTAAAACAATTTGCTGCAGACGCGCAATCGCCTTGTTATCTGATCCCAAACATCCGTTTGTGTCCGTCTGACGACATGGTGGAAACATTATTTATTAGTAAACGATAATTATAGAAATGACGACCGTCAACAGCAACGTCACAGTCATCGTCGATGGATTTACTTTTTGTCGTTTTGATACTTCCCCAATAGTATTATATTTTATAATAATTATAAAATGAAACTTCCTATAACCGACACACGAACACTTTCTACAACTGGTGCTTCTTATATTCCGCTTGCATGACCTGTGTATTATGGACGGGTTCTCGTGTCATGCATGCAGGACCTGTGTGTTCCGGACGGGTACACGTGTCATGCAGACGCAGACGTTTCTTCATTAGTTAAATCCAATACAATTTAAGCAGTTTGTTTTAGACACGCATGTATGACTGTCTAACAAATATACAAATACTCATGGAATTGTCCTGTTCATTTACAAATTATAAAACCATATCGTTTAGCAATTTAGCCACACGCAGAGTAAACCAGTTGATTTAGAATGAGTACTTAACCTCATATATAGACAAAACACTACAGGCCGTCGTAAAATGGGTGTTTCTGAATTATTCTGAATTGATCCATTGTGTCGGAGTAGCTAAACCCCGGCGGATACTTCCAACAGGCACGGAACGTACTGTCTTTTGTGTACGGTCAAAACACGAGTCAGTTCATTTCCATGACAACGGCTTTCTGACCAGAAGAACGTCATGCGTCAATAGACCCATTGAACTGGCTAACTACCAGACAGCGATAGAAATCTACACCAGAGCATAGACAATCACCTACCGCAGGCAGTAACTCTGTTCGACCGTTCGTGGCTGTCTGGCCGGGTCATGGCAGTCCCTCCCCGGGGAGGATCCGACGTGGCGCGCGGGCCACTGCCGACGCCGTCACTCGATGGAGCGCGTGCGGGCGGCGATTTATAAGCCTCGCCACTTGACATGCAATCGACCCTGTATCGCGCACATCTTGACATGACAATATTTGACGTCTGATAAATGCCCGAGCGATGCCTGTCAAATATGTCCCGCGTCAGCGCTGTGTCAACTCGTACGTGCCTTGGGCATCGGGAACCAGCTAATTACACTCCAGCTACGAGGATACGACCTTGCTGCAATGACAGAACTATATCTGAGAGTAGCTGTTAATTTCCACTTCTAATCCGTGTTCAGCGTTTATGCAAACTTTTCGCACACTCCATGCCGACCATGACTGTGCTCGGCTTGTGATAATTAGTCAAACCGACGTCGAATCCGGTGTCACGCAGAACACCGGGCTCGTGTTAATGACGAAGAAAGAATTAGTGAGGCAAGATGACAGAGGGAAACCGTGGGAATTAAGAGAAGAGATCAGAATGAAAAAAACACCTCAGGATGAAGGTAGTGGGGAGGATGAAGGTAGTGGCGGGAGAATGCGATGGGCGGGACGCATGCAGAGAATGAGTGAAAAAAGATTGACACATAAAGCTTGGAACACAGAAATGAAGGGTGCTGTTAAGGGCCAGGGTCGAGAGTGGCAGAAGATCGCGATTGGTGGAGACAACTCGTCGAAAGGGCGGAACAAACTAAGAGATGTGACCCGCACCCGCGAGGGACCGGGGAGAGGGGGCGAACAAACTAATACTATGTGAAACTAAGTTCTCCCACTATGGGGAAGAACAGGAATGAACTAGTACCATGTGAAACTACGTTCTCCCACCAGGGAGAGAAGAAGAACGAACTAGTACCATGTGAAACCAAGTTCTCCCACCAGGGGGAAGAAGAAAAACGAACTAGTACCATGTGAAACCAAGTTCTCCCACCAGGGGGAAGAAGAAAAACGAACTAGTACCATGTCAAACCAAGTTCTCCCACCAGGGGGAAGAAGAAAAACGAACTAGTACCATGTGAAACCAAGTTCTCCCACCAGGGGGAAGAAGAAAAACGAACTAGTACCATGTGAAACCAAGTTCTCCCACCAGGGGGAAGAAGAAAAACGAACTAGTACCATGTGAAACCAAGTTCTCCCACCAGGGGAAGAAGAAAAACGAACTAGTACCATGTGAAACCAAGTTCTCCCACCAGGGGGAAGAAGAAAAACGAACTAGTACCATGTGAAACCAAGTTCTCCCACCAGGGGAAAGAAGAAAAACGAACTAGTACCATGTGAAACCAAGTTCTCCCACCAGGGGGAAGAAGAAAAACGAACTAGTACCATGTGAAACCAAGTTCTCTCACCAGGGGGGAGAAGAAAAACGAACTAGTACCATGTGAAACCAAGTTCTCCCACCAGGGGGGAGAAGAAAAACGAACTAGTACCATGTGAAACCAAGTTCTCCCACCAGGGGGGAGAAGAAAAACGAACTAGTACCATGTGAAACCAAGTTCTCCCACCAGGGGGAAAAAGAAAAACGAACTAGTACCATGTGAAACCAAGTTCTCCCACCAGGGGGAAGAAGAAAAATGAACTAGTACCATGTGAAACCAAGTTCTCCCTCCAGGGGGAAGAAGGAAAACGAACTAGTACCATGTGAAACCAAGTTCTCCAACCAGGGGAAGAAGAAAAACGAACTAGTACGAAGTTCTCCCATCAGGGGAAAAAGAAGAACGAACTAGTACCATGTGAAACCAAGTTCTCCCACCAGGGGGAAGAAGAAAACGAACTAGTACCATGTCAAACCAAGTTCTCCCACCAGGGGGAAGAAGAAAAACGAACTAGTACCATGTGAAACCAAGTTCTCCCACCAGGGGGAAGAAGAAAAACGAACTAGTACCATGTGAAACCAAGTTCTCCCACCAGGGGAAGAAGAAAAACGAACTAGTACCATGTGAAACCAAGTTCTCCAACCAGGGGAAAGAAGAAAAACGAACTAGTACCATGTGAAACCAAGTTCTCCCACCAGGGGGAAGAAGAAAAATGAACTAGTACCATGTGAAACCAAGTTCTCCCACCAGGGAAGAAGAAAACGAACTAGTACCATGAACCAAGTTCTCCCACCAGGAAGAAGAAAACGAACTAGTACCATGTACCAAGTTCTCCACCAGGGAAGAAGAAAACGAACTACCATGTGAAACCAAGTTCTCCAACCAGGGGAAGAAGAAAAACGAACTAGTACCATGAAACCAAGTTCTCCCATCAGGGGAAAAAGAAGAACGAACTAGTACCATGTGAAACCAAGTTCTCCCACCAGGGGGAAGAAGAAAACGAACTAGTACCATGTCAAACCAAGTTCTCCCACCAGGGGGAAGAAGAAAAACGAACTAGTACCATGTGAAACCAAGTTCTCCCACCAGGGGGAAGAAGAAAAACGAACTAATACCATGTCAAACCAAGTTCTCCCACCAGGGGAAGAAGAAAAACGAACTAGTACCATGTGAAACCAAGTTCTCCCACCAGGGGAAGAAGAAAACGAACTAGTACCATGTGAAACCAAGTTCTCCAAAAGAAGAAAACGAACTAGTACCATGTGAAACCAAGTTCTCCCACCAGGGGAAGAAGAAAACGAACTAGTACCATGTGAAACCAAGTTCTCCACCAGGGAGAAGAAAACGAACTAGTACATGTGAAACCAAGTTCTCCACCAGGGGAAGAAGAAAAACGAACTAGTACCATGTGAAACCAAGTTCTCCCACCAGGGGGAAGAAGAAAAACGAACTAGTACCATGTGAAACCAAGTTCTCCCACCAGGGGAAGAAGAAAAACGAACTAGTACCATGTGAAACCAAGTTCTCCCACCAGGGGGAAGAAGAAAAACGAACTAGTACCATGTGAAACCAAGTTCTCCCACCAGGGGGAAGAAGAAAAACGAACTAGTACCATGTGAAACCAAGTTCTCCCACCAGGTGAAAGAAGAAAAACGAACTAGTACCATGTTAAACCAAGTTCTCCCACCAGGGGGAAGAAGAAAAACGAACTAGTACCATGTGAAACCAAGTTCTCCCACCAGGGGGAAGAAGAAAAACGAACTAGTACCATGTGAAACCAAGTTCTCCCACCAGGGGGAAGAAGAAAAACGAACTAGTACCATGTGAAATGAAGTTCTCTCACCAGGGGGAAGAAGAAAAACGAACTAGTACCATGTGAAACCAAGTTCTCCCACCAGGGGGAAGAAGAAAAACGAACTAGTACCATGTGAAACCAAGTTCTCCCACCAGGGGGAAGAAGAAAAACGAACTAGTACCATGTGAAACCAAGTTCTCCCTCCAGGGGGAAGAAGGAAAACGAACTAGTACCATGTGAAACCAAGTTCTCCAACCAGGGGAAGAAGAAAAACGAACTAGTACCAAGTTCTCCCATCAGGGGAAAAAGAAAAACGAACAAGTACCACATGAAACCAAGTTCTCCCACCAGGGGGAAGAAGAAAAACGAACTAGTACCATGTGAAACTAAGTTCTCCCACCAGGGGGAAGAAGAAAAACCGAACTAGTACCATGTGAACTATTACCAAGTGAAACAAAGTTCTCCCAAATGAGCATGACTTTGCCTTTGACTGGGAACTTCGTGAAAACATTCGTCTGAAATTCATCAAAACTACATGCGCCAGATGCAAATAATTACTCAGTGTGCGTTTGAGATGGAAATATTAAGAGAATGGTATGCTTCTTGTATACTTTTCTGCGTATGGTTTTTTACTGTAATAAACCATTTTGAAACTGAATTGAACGTTCGCATTTATCGACTTTTAGAATGTCACAGGAGACAGTTAATTAATGGAACAAATTATTAGAGATTATATAACTGCTAGCAGCGTGAATATGTGTAAAAATAAGGTTGACACATATCTCAGGAGGGCGGGTTACACGTAGATGAAAAAATGCTCCTTTCCAACTTGCTCATTTGAATTGACGATGTGGGTAAATGTCCGTGTCCACCTTATGCAGCGGGGACATATTTTGTGAGCAAATGTCCTGTCAACAAATGCCTACAACCCAACAGTATCTACTTGAGCTACTAGTAATAGTTGAGCAGTGTCGTAGCATTGATGGAGTTTTTGTCTGTGTTATAAAATATCGGTGCACGGACATTTGTTCACAAAGGATATTAAAAGTGGATAACTGCTCACATGGGAGTATCCAGGTTTTTTTCATTGGGGGACAAAAACATGTTTTGAACGCGAGCTATGAGCATAGAAACACTCACCAAGTACTACACTTCGCCACTAGGTGGTTATATATCTCTATTTTTGCAGTTGGCAGGCAACGTTTTTAGTGGGATGGATCATATTATTCCCGATACCATTTACCCCAAATACGCCGGTGAATGCTCATCCTGTGTATATTTTTATTTTATGTACAAAGATCAAATCAGAAAAACCGGCGGAATTGTGGAAGCTGTCCGGCGAGCAATTATCCTACATTCAAAATATCGAGGCTGATACTGTTTGAAGCCCTGTTTCGCGGATCGTACATCTGCATTTCACTCAGCCAGTCTCCTACCCACCATCAACACAATATAGTGTTAATAATTGTTACTGCATATTATCGCTAATTGTGTGTTTTATTCCTAACGAATATCGCGTCGACAGAAAAGATCGCGGAACATTTCAGAGACAAGAGGAAAGACTTTAGCATCAAGGAGTTCTTACATAATCGGCAAGGAGACCGACATGTGAAGACGCCAGGACTGTCACGTAAGCGTGCGGAAGACATCATTCGTGGCACGTAGACGCGCGGGTTCCCATTGACGTTCGAGAGGGGCACGGTGACCCAGCGACGTATGATGACCAGCGGAATCCACTCCAGAGGGCCTGGGTCAGCCGCCGAACACTACCGTGTGCCTAATATTGATATTCATAGGACGCCGGACGTAAGATGTCAGTGGCTTTTGGTTCAAAATCGTCGTTTCAAGGTTTCAACCAAATTAACCACGTCTAGCTGGTTTATACGAGCTTCTCTCTGATTTATGTGTTCAATGTGTGTATGTGTGTGTGCGTGCGTGCTTGCGTGAGTGCGTGTGTGCGTGTGTGCGTGCGTGCGTGCGTGAGTGAGTGCGTGGGTGCGTGCTTATTGCCAAGGTCAGCTGAAAATCGGGTCAACGAGTGCCTCCTCTATGTGGCACAAGTAAGTTATAGCCAGTGAAACAATTGCCAAGTTCCATTCGTGTGTGATGATATAGCACGTATTCAAGTTACCACCTGATTGTCCTTGAAATGAAAGGGCCGATGATTGGCTGCCCCGATAACCATCGCCTATTGCGTGAAAAAAATTAGAGGGCAGCGGTTACCTATGTTGACCATTCAGCTGTGATTTGATCACATAAATTACATGTTGCTTGAGCTGTAATTGGCACAATATATGTGGGCGTGTACACGATCGTTTAAATCGACAAACTTTAATATAAACGAAAATTTTATAGAATTACACTCACGTGTGTCTCTACTATAGCTAAATGAGTTGTAAAACGACGCTTTGCTGTTTGTAATATAGTACATTGGCCACTATGGAAACGTACGCCTTGACACGAAAAAAGGCGGTGGTAGTCACTGATACACAATAATTACCTAGTCCGTTTGACAGATCCTATCAAACGTCGACAAGGGCATGATGATAAAGCATGTTTTGATCGACAAAAGCCGTACCGTGCTCCTAATATAACACGCGTTATATGCATATAGCTATTTCAAACAGCGGTGAATTGTGCAGATAGTGATAGCCGTTGGTAAACACGACGAATAACGTAATCGCGTTGCAATCAGAAACGTGAACACAACAAAATATCGTAGTTACAGCTGGATAGAGAAATAAGTAAGCAGCTAATCGTGTTACATGCAAACAATTCGGGCTGCTGAACAGAGCCGTGGCATAACGTACAAAAAAAAACGGACGATTAAAATCATCGACGAACCACCAATAGTTATGAGACAGTCCAGCTGAGCGAGCAAACCACGTTTTCAAGTGAATAGATACTTCACATTTGAGAACTATTTCGCTCAGCATCCATTGTGACAGTCATTTATAAAAAGGTATCGAGGACATCGTCTCAAGTGGCCTCAACCACAAGTAGGCTGACGGTCAACGGATAGATAGAACACGTTCGCTAATGTGGATAGATGTAGCCATATGCTCAGTCAAACGTCCCGGTTCCTGACTATCTAAAGTTAACTTGCTTGCTACACCGATCTGTATCGGAACTAATAACTTAAGACAACTAATAACTTAAAACTGACACACACTAACCGCTTTACATGTGTATTATATGACATAATATATGCACATTGACGTCATATGAAGCAGAAGAAATGTGCTTCAATAATTGATTATGAGTAAGCTTATCGTCTAATAGCAGGCGATATTGTACACAAAACGTCACAAGTTTATATTTATGCATGGTTATTGTCAGGAAACTTTAGTGATACACATAAGATATATAATAATTCATATGAACATGACATACTTATTTATTGCCCTATTTGTTGCAATATATAAGGTTCCAAATTGGCTACGAAACGTACGTTTTCGGCGAGCCAAAACCAAAGAGACAGCGCGCCATTCGATGTTAACTCCCGCACTACCACGTATGCCACGGTAACGCCGTCCCGTAGTGGTACAATTTAAATAACCTAAACACAACTTGGCAAGTAGCGATAATGTTTCACCAGTGAATCAGGTACGTTTATTGAAAAACTGCTAACCACGAACAACAACGTTATGCCTCCTGAACTTCCGTTGTGATTAAACATTATGATACATTTACAATCGCTTCGTGAGTGTGTCAAATGCCGAACATTCCGCGTTTCAGTCGTTTTGCCATACCAACACAGTTAGCAGTAAGTTTAAATTATTCACCCGCCAATTCTACGTTAGCAGCCTACTTTGCGAAATGTGAACTATTACCTGGATTTTGGCAGTCATTCGTTCAGCGACGGGTCAAATTTCGTGATAAATGTCGACCCGCCCGTTCTCTCCCGCCAACGCCGAGTGCAATGGCGGCGTTGTCCGCGTGTCCTGTATTCATTGCCACATTGTTGACGGCGCCAGTGTCCCGGAAAGATAGTTGTCGACAGATAACGCGTATCCCAAGGCATGACGCGATTCTTTAATAATGGACATTTATGTGACTGCATTCTGCGGCTGCGTGGTCATTGTGCGCGGCCCCTTCGTTCTAAGGACGTACGCATTCCTATCGTACACAACGACGTAAAATGTAATGAAACCAACTGGTGAAAAAAAATCTTTAATGTTGATCAATAAGACGGAAATTCCGACAATAAAAACTCAATTAGTGCAATAATCATGTAGTAGAATGCAACGTATCTTTAAAAAATCATTGTAATTATAATAAGTATAGGCACAGAGGTTGCGTAGCGTGTCCACCGACATAAGTTCAATGTCCAAACAACGTCAAATATTGACCCGCTTGGTATAAATTGAATGTAGGTTAAATTATCTTAAAACCACCCTAACAACCACCCGTAATGAAACACGTCTAACCTTTCTATTCTGATTTTAGCGAATGGAACGATATTTTTTCTGGATACTATGAAATGTTATTAAGAGTGGAATTCCAATTGTTGAAAGCAGTCGACAAAACTTTTTCAAACACTGACCTGACTACGTAATTATTTGTGATAGAGGATCTACGCAGTTCCCTTTATATAGGTCTCCGGCGATTTCAAGCTATGATATGTTTGTAGGAGAGGAAAGAGGAGTTATAAACTGCCAGATCGTCTGGTATATAAGGCTCTTGTAGAATAGGGCATTTTTACACGAGATAATCCATTGTTTGAGGATCCTCTGCACAGGCAGAAGATCATGTTGATTGTATCCCTACTTCTGCATACTTCTGCATACTTCTGCATACGTCTGCGACGTCAAACGCCAGACCTTAGGCGATTGAGACACAACCAATATTGGCCAAGTGGTCCCTTTTGGTACAGACTCCGGTGCGTTGACCAAGCATCTATCCTACAGATGTTTGGTTTATCGTCAAAGGGCTTGACAGCATGAAGGAAGCTATCCCTGGTCTTCAACCTCTTAGGTGCTGGCTCGTGTTGGAATAGGGGGTGGCGGGGTCTCGCTCCTGCCTGGTTCTTTCTATATAAGAGAAGGATTGCTTTCTGATCGATGATAAAGAAATGCCATAAAGCAAATATAGGTCGTCTACTCCATCTATGGATAACCCACCCTTCTGATACATTTGTAAATTTTGTTTTTTAACATACTCACGCTGCTAACATTTACACAACCAGTAGATAATGTGTCCAATTCATTTATCGTCCCCTGTGAGAATGAACACTTTCTGGTGTAATATCTTGAAATCTATTATTTCATCTCCTTGTTTCTTGTGTCGTTAACCACATTCGTGTAAGCGCTTTTTTTATAACTAAGGGAGGTATTGGAGCAGTGTGTGCCCGTGTCGTTCTGGAACGAGATTCTAAAATGTTCCCCAATTTTTACATTATCAAAAGTAGCGACACCTTCTGGCTAGTGTCTACACGAAATCTACACATTCATGTGCGCCATCTACCAAACATTGTAATACTAAAATAATGTTAGCTTAGGTGACTTCTAATGTGCTTTGTAGAACTGTGCTATGTAATGATCAGCTATTGATTTGGTTAGGTTGCCTTTAGTTAAATTAGTTAACACTTAGATAACACAACTGTTGCAATATTAGTAGGTACTTCCACTATTGTTATCAAACAACTTGGTGAGTGGGCGATAATACAAGTACACATGTATTTCGGCACGCTCAGCCGCTGTCCCCGGCCCAGGCCTAACCCCGGCCCAGGTTTCACTGGTGTACCCATAGACATACAGACTTTGCATATGCAACAAACTAGCAGCCAGGTCTCAATCATAAAACAGTTGTTCAGGGGTCGCCGAGATGGAATCTCAAAGATTTTATTTGCATTTTCACAAAACGATGCGAGGTGGCCCACTCACCCAACCCTGACCGTTTGACTCCATAGGAGTGTTGGCCAGTATTACTACAAGACAAGACAAGGTGTAAAATCATGAAATATGTATAACCTGGTCTAAGACTAATACATTGCTAAAATGAACTAACTATCGCTTCAAACATCTATTAATAATTTTACTTGCTTGACGGAGAATAAACAATTGTCATAACCACAGTAATGCCTTTCATAGTTTGCATGTTGTTAAAAATAGGGATTTTTTATCGGTTTTATACTTTATGGCTTTATAGTGGTTCAGTTGGTTTGGTGCTAGCTGCATGACCAGGGGGTACGGGGATCGAACCCCCAGCCAGCGCCCAACCCAGTTGTTTCATAGAAATGGAGTACAACTTGCTGACTTATATCACACCTGGCATATGAGTATAGGAAGTTCGAAATATGGGTATTTCAGAAATTCAGATGGGACACAAAATATTGTGGGTGTCACTTCTGCCTGGTACCTCGGGCAATTTTCATTATATCGGTGCAGTATTCGTCTGTTTCTGGTACTCCGTAGTCTTGGGTCCGGTCCAGCACCATCTGTCACATTGCAGGGAACAGAACATGTACAAAACAGTGGATCACAAACACTGAATTTGTCATTTTTGTTTCTGCAGGGAATGGCTGACAGTTCTGAAGATGACGAACCGGTCCCAGACCTTGTTGCCATGGAAACTGGCAAAGTTCCCATTACCATCATCACAGGGTTTCTTGGTAAGTCTTTCCCAGACAATTCAGAAGTCCAAGCCATGCTGTACTTCAAAGTTAAATCCGTTTTTTTAATGTTCACCTGCATTTTGCAGTTTGATAAATAAATTTTTCCTAAATTTAAATTGTCTAATGATGTTTTGTATCTAGTGCACTTTTTATCGATTTAAGCATTTTAATGATTTCTTCAGTTGCTGGTGGTAGTTTATTTTATGTAATACATGTCCTATAATCATTCCTATGAGAGATCCTCAAGAAGTAAATTTTGTCCTGAGACATGAAAATATGAAGTAGGAGGCCTCAAGTGGCAAACAAAGGAATACAAGAACATGGACAGAGAGGAGAAGGTAATAGATAACCCAAGATTAGGATGTTCTAAATCCAAAGTTGATTTTCATGGGAAATTTCCCGTAAGTCCAGTGGTCTCTCAATCTGCGCATATTTGGGAATCTGCATAAAAATGTGTGAGTCTGCACAAAAATGTTTGAGTCTTCACTTTTTCAACAAATCAAATAATAACTTAAAGAAATTCAGACTAAGTAATGCTTTATTTTATTGTATCGTCTTGTTCATCTCGGATGTAGACTATTACATATTATGTACATCACTCCAATCTCACACACACGTATGCCTCCCACACGATTAAATTTAATTTCGATATTTTGATCAATCACAAGCAAACACCTCCAAGTAGCCTGTAACCCAAGATGGCTGTACCCATGTCAGATCCGAAAGCAGCATGGTGCGCCGTGCTCATGAGTATTTTCGAACTGACAGAATTGAGTATGACAGCTCATTACAGACTGAAGAAGCCGATTCAAGATGACAGCATACACGCACATTGTTGGATCGTTGAAATCTTTAATATGGATTTATCGTCTTTTAAAACTAGTATTTTCGAACTGACAGATTTGAGTATGACAGCTCATTACAGACTGAAGAAGCTGATTCAAGATGACAGCATACACGCACATTGTTGGATCGTTGAAATCTTTAATATGGATTTATCGTCTTTTAAAACTAGTATTTTCGAACTGACAGAATTGAGTATGACAGCTCATTACAGACTGAAAAAGCTGATTCAAGATGACAGCATACACGCACATTGTTGGATCGTTGAAATCTTTAATATGGATTTATCGTCTTTTAAAACTAGTATTTTCGAACTGACAGAATTGAGTATGACAGCTCATTACAGACTGAAAAAGCTGATTCAAGATGACAGCATACACGCACATTGTTGGATCGTTGAAATCTTTAATATGGATTTATCGTCTTTTAAAACTAGTATTTTCGAACTGACAGAATTGAGTATGACAGCTCATTACAGACTGAAAAAGCTGATTCAAGATGACAGCATACACGCACATTGTTGGATCATTGAAATCTTTAATATGGATTTATCGTCTTTTAAAACTAGGGAGTCACATGGATTCCTACCAAGGGACCTATACGTATTTGGATGTCATAGGTATTGTGGGAAACTCCACAGGTTCACCAAATGTGATGCAATCACAGAGCTCTGAAACTGTGTGTTTTTATCTCAACATTTTGTGTTAGCTGGCAGATTTAATCTTATTTCCAACAGTAGCCTTTCACAACGAATTTAATTTAATTACCTTAAATTTCACTTTGTTATGGAAATTGGTGTTTAAAAAAATTTGGAATTGTTGTTTGGCGCTGCACACAAATCCTGCTTGATTTAAGGTTCTGGGAAAACGACGCTACTGAACTATATCCTGACAAAGCAGCACGGCAAACGGATTGCAGTGATCCTGAATGAGTTCGGAGAAGGCAGTGCCATGGAGAAATCAATGTCTGTCGCACAGTCCGGTGAACTGTTTGAGGAGTGGCTAGAACTCAAGAATGGCTGTCTCTGCTGTTCCATCAAGTAAGTATGTTTGTCAGTTGTAATCACAATTTGTATGCACAGAGTACTGGTAGCATAGAAAGTGCGTTTTGAAATGTGATAATTTATTGGAAATTCATCTATTGCGGCCAACCTATATTGCTATTAAAGTTAACATTAATCTTATATGATATCGTATCTAATATTGAGTGGAAGGTAAAGATACAGTTTTATGCAGCGCTTGACATTGGTTTTATGACAACTCTATGCTCCATACAATGGCAGGCCTGTTCATTCAAACCACAATTCAGCTTAGAAGCATTCAGCAATGTTGCAATGAGCAGAACAAAAGGTTCTAAGGTAATTTGATCAGGCTTCTAATGGCTGCAAGAAGATTTTATATCTGGTTCTCTCAGTTGAGAGTCTGCGACTCATTCTACTGCATTCGATACTGGTTTAGTTTAGTGTGTATTTAATGACTGTTATTACAGAGATAATGGTGTGAAAGCTATTGAGAATCTGATGGAAAAGAGAGGTCGCTTTGACTACATTCTCTTGGAGACAACGGGGTTGGCAGACCCAGGTCAGTTCTCTCTCAGAGAGTTATAATCAGGACTGGGGATTATTGAAGTACCACTCCTCCAGATGCCACATTTCAAACATTGGTATTATAATATAACCACACTAGTTGTATAATGTGTATAATGTGACAACAACTGAACTAGACCCAAGATTGATAGTTGCATTTTTGTTGCAAAACAATGCATGGCTTGTGGTCAGGTACCGGAAATAGGACATTACCAAGACACTCTAAGCATTTAATCTGTATTATTGAAACTCCTTGTTTGTTTGTTTATTCCATCTGTGAGTCACCGTTGCATATCTATCTTTCACTTTCACAAACCACATCAAAGGAAATATTCGCCCACTCGGGACTATGCATTAAGACATCAGATAATATTATGGAGTCAAATACATTGAAAACTTGAAATGAATTTAAATACAAATACTCTTGAGATGTTAAAATATGATTACAAATACTATGAAATACAAGTGTGTTCTTAAATGCAATTACATTGAAATGTATTTAAATACAAATACTTTTTTACAATACAGCCTACATGCACATGATAGCAAATCTTATTAGAAGTATTGTTTATTTTGTTTTGCTTCAGAGAATTAATGAGAGATC
The DNA here is from genome assembly GCA_033239005.1 of Lamellibrachia satsuma. NCBI lineage: Eukaryota > Metazoa > Annelida > Polychaeta > Sabellida > Siboglinidae > Lamellibrachia > Lamellibrachia satsuma. Next base: position 29,305,646 of record BSQZ01000001.1, on the reverse strand, counting down.
TCACTGTCAAGTAATGTCAGTTAATACAGAACTAAATGAATGATGAAGCACAACCTTTTTATTGACGTGTTCCACTGGGGTATGGAAGGAGCTAGATTATATAACAGGACTCAGGACAGGGTGTGATTGGATCTGAGTAGCTAGATAGTCCGTCCAGTACTAGTGCTACTATACTAGTAGCAAGATTTAACAAGATTGCAATCCAAGGCAAAGGCCCAGATGGCAAGTGGACAAGGAAGCAACTGGCTTTTCGAGAGTCCAAAAATGTTTCATCTATGTGTAACCCGCCCTCCTGAGATATTTGTCAATTTTGTTTTTAAGCATATTCACGCTGCTAGCATTTACACAATCTGCAGATAATCTGTTCCATTCATATATTGTCGTCTGTGAAAACGAGTACTTCCTGATATGCAATCAACACTGATCCTTCACTAATGACACCTTGTGTCGTCTGGTTCTAGTATCTTTCTTAAATGAGAAAAAAATATTTCTGTCAATATTTTCATAACAATTCAATATTTTAAAAACTTCAATTTGATCTCCTCTTAACCTCCTTTGTCTCTAGGGTTGTTAAACCACATTCTTTAAGGCGTTCTTCATAACTAAGGTCTCTCAGTTCTGGAATCATTTTAGATGCTCTCTTCTGTAGTCGTTCTAACATATCTACATCCTTCTTACGGTCTCCAAGCTTGTACACAGTACTCTAAATGAGGCCTAACTATTGGTTTATACAGATATATGAGTAGCTCTTTTTCTATATACAGGTGCCTGTATGTAATATTTCTCTTAATCAACCCAATAATTGTATTACCCTTCGAAGCTGCAAAACCACACTGTCCTGAAACGTTCATATCATCACTTATTGTTTCTGTTAAGTCCTTTTCATTTATGGTAGTACATAGAACAGTATCTCCCATTTTACTAGTTTACATCCAAGTTCCTGTGCATAGGCATTTACTTTTCCGAAAATTTAATAACATCTGCCATTTTTCAGACCATTTAACTAATTTGTCTAGATTGTTTTGTAAATGTTGTTTATCTCCATCAATTTTAACTTTTCTAAACACCTTTATGTCATCCACAAATTTCAGTACCTTGCTTGTTATTATTATCTTCATTGATGTATATTGAGAGTAATAAAGATCATGATACTGATCCTTGTGGTACCCCACTCAAAACAGATTTCCATTTTGAAACCTTCCTATCTACTACATCACGCTGTCTTCTGTCAGTCAGCCATTTTTCTGTCCAGTTGATTATGCCATCCCCGATATCATGGGTTTTTAATTTAAGTAGTAATCTTTGATGTGGTACTTTGTCAAAAGCTTTCTGAAAATCTGAGTAGACTATATCTAATGGTGATCCCTCGTCTATCCACTTAGTGAATTCTTCCGAAAAACATATTAAGCATGACCTCGCTTTTAAGAATCCACGTTGAGATGGATTTAATAATTTATGCCTAACAAGGAAGTCCACCATATGGTCTTTATTTAACCTTTCTAGTAATTTACAAATCACTGATGTTAAACTGACTGGTTTGTAATTCTCTGACTTATTTCTCGAACCCTTTTTAAATAATGGTATGATGTTTGCTTCTTTACTTTCAAAAGGAACCACTCCCTCTTTTAATGACAAGTTGAACACTCTTGCAAGTGGCATATTAATTTATTCTACTGTTTCTATGAGTAGTACCTGTAGTGGCAATGCCGCCTTTTATGGAAAAAGATGCCAGTCAGAAATGGAAGAGGTAGTGGTTCCTTTTGAATGGATTCTTTACTCTCGAGAGGTTAAAAAAATTTCACTTGCCATTTAGTGGTACCCATTTAGTGGTACCATGCACAAAATATTCTGAAAAGTAATTGAACATTTCAAATACTTTAGGGAAGTATTTAAATACAAATACTTTCATTTCATTAAGTGCAAATGCAATTACAAATAGTTGTTATATTTTCAAATACAAATATATTTGACCCCGTATCTGCAAGACATTTTGTATTGTCAAAGTATATAGTATTGTCAGTTTGACATATCTATGAATGATAATGTCACACTTCAATAGTTGTATACTTTATGTTAATCCACATTTTAGAAGACAAAACAGTCTGTTCAGATTTACACCATTTCATATTTGTTTATGTATTTATTGATTTAAGATTATTAGTAATTTGGTGAAGAACTAGCATCTGTTTGAGAAGTATTACAGGAACATACTATCTACATTAATGTAGAGATAAATCTACAACTATAAATAACATCACAAAATAATAATACATGTAGTATGTATTTTTAAATATAAATTTATACTCTTCTAGGTAAGATATTGCCAAAGCAAAGCAATTATTAGTATTACCCGTAAACATTTAGCAGGTTAATTGTAAATCATGAATTTGGTTGTGGAAGTAATTTATTATGAATTACATTGTATGTGTGCTGCCACCTACCAAACAAATATCACATACACGCTGCTGTGTGGTTATGGCTATGTACAACAGATGGCAGCACCCATTTGAATGATTTCCTTGTTCAGGCCCCATCGCATCGATGTTCTGGCTGGACGACGAGTTGGGCAGTGAAGTGTTTCTAGATGGTTAGTCATCTTTGTTTCGTCAGTTTATAAATGCTACTTTCCTGAAACATTTGTGCAAGTCACACATGAAAAGAGATGGTTCGTGAGTCATGAGTATGCGTATATATAGGTTCCAGGTTGGAAAAAAAATTGGTCCAAATGAAATAGGGAGATTACGATAAAAAATTGTGACAAAACGTGTGAAATTTTTTTATTTCTTTTTGAAACATAAAAAAGTCTTGTGGGGCTATTTCATTTATTCACAACAGGGTGTTGGTGTCAGTTGACAATTTGTTTCCCCAATTTTACAGGGGAAAAAATTTCATTTTAATTAATTTTTCAGGTGTTGTCACTGTTGTTGACGCCAAGTATTCATTACAGGTAAGTGTGATATGTAACTCATACCTGTAACACAGCTCATATGTCTTACACAACTCATATCTGTATCGTAAACAAGCTTATATTTCGTCATACAGTTTTTAGCCAAATGGAGTCTCAGTTTGTGGCTTAGTGGAGTCACAGTTTATGGCCTAATGAAATCACACTTTGTATTGTCTAAAGGAGTCACAGTTTGTGGCCTAATGAAGTCACAATTTGTGACCTAGTGGAGTCACAGTTTGTGGTCTAATGAAGTCACAATTTGTGGCCTAATGAAGTCACAGTTTGTGGACTAGTGGAGTCACAGTTTGTGGCTTAGTGGAGTCACAGTTTGTGGCCTAATGAAGTCACAATTTGTAACCTGGTGTAGTCACAGTTCTTGGCCTAGTGGAATCACAGTTTGTGACCTGGTGGAGTCACAATTTGTGGCCTATTCGAGCCACAGTTTGTGGTTTAGTGGAGTCACATTTTGTGGCCTAGTGGAGTCACAGTTTGTGACCTGGTGGAGTCACCGTTTGTGACCTAATGGAGTCACAGTTTGTGACCTGGTGGAGTCACAGTTTGTGACCTAATGGAGTCACAGTTTGTGACCTGGTGGAGTCACAGTTTGTGATCAAATGGAGTCACAGTTTGTGACCTGGTGGAGTCACAATTTGTGACCTGGTGGAGTCACAGTTTGTGACCTAGTTGAGTCACAGTAGAAAGAGTGTGTAGTATAAGGGCAAGTAACAAAAGCTTGTGTTTAGTTTGTATGTAGTTTGTAGGCTTGTGTGTAGTTTGTATTCTTGTTTGTTGTTTGTAGGCTTGTGTGTAGTAAGCACTTCATTGAGATATATTTGTATGTGCATATTTCATTGAATTGTTCTTCTGTTTCAGCACCTCGAGGTTGGCGTAGCAGGCAGTGGATCAGCGAACGAAGCAGTCAGGTATGTGATAATTGTGTATGACTTTCATGTTTGTATTTGTATATAAATTAAACATTTAACTTTAACTAAATACTGTTATATTTAGAATGTAATTGTACAACTATACATATATATATATATATATATATATATATATATATATATATATATATATATATATATATATATATATATATATATATATATATATATATACTGTTTGCATGTAACAGGGGAAGCATTATGTAATATGCATGCATGCTCGCATTCGAGAAACCTTTTGGTTAACATGTAAGTGGAGAGATGAATGTAACAGCAATGATCTCAATGTCATCTAGTTAATTAGTTTAGCCACCTGGAAGATGTATTAACTCCCTTTACTGGACTTGTCTGACCTCACACACAACATTGGTTCAGAGAAACGAATGTTTACATTGTCTCACTGCCAAGCTGCAGTCTCCAGATGGTTTCTAGCCTTGGCATTCCCTGCGGTTGAGTCACCTTGCCAGAGATGTACTCCTGCCCCTGAAGCCTGGCCCACATGTGGTGTCGTTTGTACAAAACCCAACTGAACTGCTCACTTAGACACAGCTAAGAAAACATGGCACATGTCTCAATGTAGAGAACAGCAGCTTAGCGGAAGGAAGATAATGTTATGGTAACGGGCTTGGATTACCAGTGCAAACAGCCCACTGGTTTAAGTGACTGGAAATGACTTACATGATGCAAACAGATGTATCTAGCTGTTGTAGGTGTCTTAGATTACCAACTGGAAATTTCTAGGTTCTAGGCTGACTCCTTACGTAGTCTTTGTTCCTGTTGATCTGAGTATGCAGATGGAGAAGGAAACGAAAACCCATTTGTTCTTAGTTGTGAACACAGAGTCATAGTCTACATTAAGCAGGGTTCGCACGGGATCATGAAATTCCTGGAGAATGATGGATTTTCTAAAATAAACTTTCCATGCTTGGTCTCTTAAGGTCACGGAAAATTGTGGATTTTGAAAACAATGTTTTATTTGATATATGAATGTTAAACTACCATCCAGCAGTTTGATATAAAGACATCATAGATTAAATTATGTAATCATGCTTCTATTTGGGCAGGCTGTGATGAGGCAAAATCACACACATTTAATATATAATTTATATGTGTATTGTAAATACTATGTACAATGCACGCACATTACATCACATAACACAATGTGATGCACTGATGATAGCTAGTCCTCATTGGTCACCGAAAATCATAAAAATTTATGTTACAAAAAGAGTCACTGTACATTTTCACACATTTGTGATTACGGATTATTTTTGTTTAGTAAAACACTGTGACATATTTGTGTAGGAGCACGACCAGTCTGTAGCGTCTTCCTCATGGACATGGGAACCTACAGCAATGTGCCTGAAGCTATTTCAGTGTCGTTTCTCTGTGGATGTCTGTGCCATTTGTGTGTCTCATGTAAATTTTTGCAGGCAGGTGGCACTGGCTGATGTCATCATTATCAATAAATTAGATCTTGTTGATTCTGACCAGCTTCAAGAATTACGGACCACTCTGTGGTAGGTGTGCATTTTATTAATAGTTTGGAGTTTACGATATTTAAGACAAGTTCAACTTTGGTCAAAATTGATATTTCAGTGACAGCGTTCATAGCAAAATGCAACTTGTTTGATACAACAGAAAGTGTGCATTCATTGATATGTTTCTTACAATACAGTGTAGTTTGCAGCAAATTTTCTGTGAAATTAAGACTTGCTGGCTTAATTCTTAGTTTTTGTGTTGCATAGTCCAGAACCTGGTATTGTTTTTCTTTAGATAACCGCAAGCACACAGGTCATTTGCATTGCTTATCTCACATCCAAATACAATTAAGGCAGAAAAGAAAAATTTACGTAAGTTTTTGTGAATGATTTTGGTATGTAGCCTACTAGGTGTTCTTTGTAGCTTCAGAAAACAACGAACAATATTTTTTATTTACCTTCAAAGGAAGCATCGTCCAAAAGTAAAATGCTCGGTCATTCTGTTTCAGGCAGATTAATGGAATGGCCACACTACTAGAAACAGAAAAGGCTGTGTGAGTATTATATACACGGGTGATACACGGGTGATACACCTACCTGGTGCTGTACATACATGTCTACATTATACACTATTCACTCCTGCACGCACGCATGCACACACACACACACACACACACACACACACACACACACACACACACACACACACACACACACACATGCATTTATATGTTGTTTCCATTGACCCATGTCATAACTGACTAATATCAAAATACACACCTGGTTTGGTTTTGAAATAGTTTGGTTTGCATAAAACAGAGATTGTGTCATTCTTTGGTAGCTTTACTAGTCTCTGGTAACAGTTGTGTATTTTTGCATTTTTGCAGAGTCGATTTAGACAAAGTGTTGGATCTGAATGCGTACAGGGACGTCGTAAAACACAAGTAATGTTGCTTCCCTTTGTGTGTCAGGTAGTTTGGTCAGTATTTTAGGCAAGACTGCTTTGTCATCATAAACTGCTTTTTTGTGTTAAATGTCATGATATTCGGGCTGAAACATTGCGGTTCAGTAAAACACATTTTGGTGGTCAACATATTAAATTAAATGTAGTTTATAATATATAACATAAGAAAAATTATCAGACTTAAGAAGTAAGTTTTATTAATATAATTGTGTGTAAACCAGCAGTAGATGACCCATCTTTATCAGACTTTGCACCTTTAAGTAAGTTTTATTCAGATAATTGTGTGGAAAACAGCAGTGGATGACTCATCTTTATCAGACTTTGCACCTTTAAGTAAGTTTTATTCAGATAATTGTGTGTAATACAGCAGTGGATGACACATCTTTTGTAACATCACGCTGTAAAGTATACTGCATTTCAATTTATTTGAAAGTAGATTTAAATGCGTTTTATTTAATAACATTACAATATATATATATATATATATATATATATATATATCGTTAATACTGGATCATCAGAATAATTATGTGCATTTTTATTTATGTATTATTTTTGTTGTAAAGTGAATGTCTAGTCCAGGAATCTGCACTATAGAAGAACCATAAATATAAATTTCAAATTACCCGGGCAGTGACATTCTTTTCTGATTTTGCTTCCAGTGAGATGCCCTTGAATCATGAGTTGGCAGAAACCAAGGGTAGTCACCATAATATAGATCCAGTAGGTATCTAACACCGACCAGTTTTCATTTAAAGATTACCTTTCTGTTGTTGGCAAATTTGTTGTCTGAATTATCATTATCCTGTCTATTAATTATATAATTAGAAAATAATAATGGTTGTTTGTTGTTATTTTGAACGTGGCTTCCTCATAGGTGCCAGTCCTGAGTTGTACACACCTTTTAGATGGGTAACATAAATCCATAAGACCCGCAAATGAAACTGTATGATTATCTACGTCTGTCGGTTTGCCCTGCATGATCAGAAGGTGATGTTTTAACACCTTTGAAGACATCGAGTTGGTTGGCTGTCATTTCACTTTAAATTCTAGTGTAACTAGCTATTGACTAACTGTGTAATACATGGAGGAATATGATGTTATTTGCATATCTTTTGACAAATGCGAGCCATATCCTGCCTTTCAGAAATCTGTCAGCCCACAAACGAACTCATATGATTGTCTACATCCACTGGTTTGCCATATATGCTCTAAAGGAGCTCGCGGTTCAAACTGGGATATATTGATTGGATTTCACAAGACCTTGGTGCAGTTATCTGCGCACAGCTAAAATATTTGCCAGGGTCGCCCTTTGGACGCCATTTGATAAACGCAGGTCCCATAATACTAAAAAAAACAGTTAAAAACTCACAAAACTGTACGGAATGTCTCCTACACCCATGAGACCGTGTAATTTAAGAAAAGCTGTAAGTGGTTTGTGTAAAGCCTAAGAGTTGATGCCAAGATTTGTTATTGAAGTGTGTAGAGCGGTGGTCTAGGCGTTAGAGCAGAGTTGTGGTTTGATTCCACCTACCACCGTTGCGAAGCTTGGGCAATTTTGTTCACCCCACACTGCCTGTGTCTTTCGGTAGAGACACTAGAAGCCATTGGTCCCTTCTGTGCAAGGGGAAGTCAAAGTTCCCACCCAGAGGGTAAATGTCATGGACTCAAAGAGTGGTGGCATCTATCTTTAACCCACTGAGTCTAGTTCCCGCGGCTAAAGCTGCTTCCCGGATGGGTGGGTGAGAAGCGCCGGTCAGGCAGTGGGGTGAGAAGCGCCGGTCAGGCAGTGGGGTGAGAAGCGCCGGTCAGGCAGTGGGGTGAGAAGCGCCGGTCAGGCAGTGGGGTGAGAAACGCCGGTCAGGCAGTGGGGTGAGAAACGCCGGTCAGGCAGTGGGGTGAGAAACGCCGGTCAGGCAGTGGGGTGAGAAACGCCGGTCAGGCAGTGGGGTGAGAAACGCCGGTCAGGCAGTGTGCACAGCAGTAATGCTATCTACAGGGATCTAAAACAGTATATGAATGGATATGAACACGGCTTTCTTTCTTCTTTTCAGTGTGTATCAACAGTGACTGTAGAGTACAAAGGACACGTGAACACACAGGCATTAGACACATTCTTACAGGATCTCCTCTGGGAGAAGCTCTTGAAGAATCAGAAGGGGGAAACAATCGATATCTACAGGTTAAAGGTATGACTTTATGTTATTTTTGTCATGTTAAAATACAATGCTAAAACAAACTGATAAGTAGGTGATTGTGGTAACGGAATTCTTAGTAAATGTATAATCTACAGATGCTTAATCCATTATTTACATACAGCTATTTGTTTTGCAAATTTGAACCACGCGAAACTGTCTGGTAATTTTCTTTGTAACTGTTATACTATTCATTTATTTAAAGACACGTTTCAATAAGTGAAATCACGTTTTATCACCATGATTATTATGAACCAGTAATTAGAAATTTGTAAATAAGATTGGTCCCTAAATACTACATGTTGGAACTTGGAAGTGTGCATTTGTCAGAATTTTTTAGCTTATTATTTAATAAAGGTAATATCCTTCATAAAATTTTGATGTCTACTTCCAAGTATAGCACAGATAAAATTTCTTATGGTTGTAAATATTAGCGCTATGAAATTATACAGACATCTGGAGTCAATTTATTTATTGTAAATGCACATTATACTGTTATATATTTACTCCACACCAGTTACACTGTTCTTCGTTTGATAAAATGTGACTTGTGTAGCCAATTTTTTTATAAAGTAAATGCCATGAAATTGGTACCGAATGACTTCATGTGTGTTTATTTAGCAGTATCATGTGTGTTGAGGGTGAAGAAATTAAGCACACCAAAACACAAATTGACGAAAAAACCGTCAGTTTTTAATGAAGAACATTTCACTAAGGCGGACTAGTTGTGCTAATGTGCAGCTGCGTGTTTGCAGGGCATAGTCTCGGTGGCGCAGGAACCCCGCAGGATCCTTGTGCAGGCAGTGCATGAACTGGTCGATCGGCAACCCACAACGCCTTGGGGCAGTGGTGAACAGAGGGTTAACAGACTGGTGTTTATTGGTGAGACATCATTGTTCATTGTATGAATCAGATTTATATCTGTCAAGTCTGTCACATTTGTTATATTGTTATATAATATGTGCTGGCAGGATGACTACAAGTACAATTCTATTTCAAACTGTAAAAATCCAAGCTGGATAAGATAATGTGCTATTAACACCAAAATGGTCTTTTCTACAGCACATTCTTAGTTATATATGTTATGTAGAATTCATTAACTGCTAGTCGAGTTTTTAAAATATATTTTCTAGATGAAAAATGCTTATGACACGGTTTTGCAATTGTTGCTCATATTCCACTAGAAAGTCTCAAACAAATTCATGTGCTAATTTTTGGCGAATTATAAAATGTAATGTATTATGTAAATAGTAAAAAATAAATTTTTGACAAGCTTGCAATTACCCCCACGAAACAAGGGTTTTCTTTGGAGGGAGAGAGAAACTGGAAATAACGTCAGCGGAGGCCAGGAATTAGTTACCTATAATTGTTCGCAATGCTATGCTATGTGTGTTTTGTATGAATGTTCCAAGTTATGTAATCTTCGTCAAACGCTTTGTGGAAGCGCACCCCCTAGGAAATATCCCCCGCCGACATCGTAAGCTAAAAGTTGCTTTTTAGAACTTGCAGCAACCACGCCATATGCACTTTACGCGTACTATGCAGCTTTCGGTAGTGCTAGACAAGTGCTTGAAGGTACGCAACAAAGTTCAGTTGTTATTTCGCCTGTTCTGTTTGCTTTCAGGTCGCAATCTTGATGCGGTTGTTCTGCAAAAGCACTTCCTTCGATGCATAGAGGGCGACATCTCGGGACCAGTTTGAAGACCATCATCCTGGCTGACTCTGGTTCACTCGAGTTACGGCTGCGAGAGACTTGGCGTTGTATCGCGTGGCTTCAGACGGCTGGCTCCAGAATTCGTTCAGACTGCATGCAGTGGGCCGCGGACATTGCGGTGGGCTCGATCAAACAGTGTGCTGTGAGCGTGTGACCGTGCGTGCGTGTGGCATGGCCAACAAGCTGTAGACAGATTACCTGTCCACGCTGATCCATATTGCGTCAAACTGTTGATGCCAAAGTCACGAGGCATGGGTTCTGGATATATATGTTTTGTTTGCTTGATAATACCACCATACAGCTATTTTAAGTTTTTTTTACAGCATTGCACTTCAACGATACGGTGTTGATTTTAGTTCCATTTCATTCGCTAGATGGCAGCAGATGCTTGTCGCAAACTACCACTCGGCGCAGTCCAGATAGTAACATCATGTATTGCTTGGTCGGTGTCAGTGGGTAAGTTTATATAGATTGATCCAGGTCAGGTTAGAGCAGATAGATGCGCAAGCTGCACATCTTGGAGACGATTTATTAGGAAACAAACCAGAATAAAAACGGCGCGCGATCGTCTCCAACTTCCCGGATGTTGCCTCGGTGCGGCTAACTTGCAGCTGTGAGACATCTATGTGTAGGAGATTGCCTTGTCAGGAAATTGTAAATACAACATTCTGTCAGTAAATACATCATTTAGACAAATAGCATTGAGTCGTCGTCTTTTTGTGGGTTCGAATTTATGTTTTGTCTTATTCGCTACTCTGTGTTTAACTGGCAAAAACGGAGCATCTAATTTTAATATCGAAAATGCAATGATAAAAGTGGTAGAAAGTTATAAATATTTACGGGGTGCGCGGATTTGATGGGAATAATAGACGCGTGTTGACGTTGTTCGTGTTATTTCTATGAGCTGGTAACATTACTTAACAGTTTGTCTTATGATTTCAGCAAAAATAATACATTTGCACAAAAGAACTAACATGTAATCGACAATAGGATAATAGGTCAGTTTGATTTTTTTTTGGAAAATTTATTCTTGAAACGAGACAAGCGAAAAAAATCGAATTGAGGAGCACTTGCAACTCGGTTATCGTTGACTGTCACCCCCGTCCGACAAATCCTGGATCTGCCAAGTAAGTCGTGCTGGCTTGACAGTATTTTCGCCAGTGGTGACAGTGCGAGCATTTCCAATGAAAAAAATTCATGGTGTTCTATATGGCTGGCTATAAGAAGAACTGTATTCCGTTCAACGGCTAGTTTCCTCGTATTGTAGGGCACGCGATCACAACTTAACGGACCACTAACGTCATCGTAATTGCACTCGCATCATGTCGACATGTTTTCATGTACAAATGTTTATAGACAGTTGTGTTAACGTCGTGCTTAGTATCATGTTGTGTGTGTGGTGTTGTCGCGGGTAGTGACGTATTGTGTAATAACGCTGTGTTGTGTTGTAGTGTCGTATCGTGTAATGTTGTGATGTAGTGTCGTATCGTGTAATGTAGTGTTGTGATGAAGTGACGGTGTCATATTATATATTGTAGTGTTATGATGTAGTGTCGTATCATGAAGTGCTGTGTTGTAATTTCGTATCGAACAACGTAGTGTGACGATGCAGTGTCATATAGTGTTGTGTTGTGACGTTGTGTCCTACTAGTACTGCATCTGTTGCAGTGCTGTACTAATGCCGTGACACATACATCTTTATCCACTACACTGTATAACACAATTCAAACTCGACATCAACGTGAACGCACTACATCGGTCGATACGCTCACGGGGGGTCGATGTGTACGCCGGTACAGCTCACGGGGGTCGATGTGTGCGCCGGTACAACTCGTGGGGTCGGTGTGTACGCCTGTACAGCTCACGGGGGGTCGGTGTAAAGGATTTAGTAGTAATCGCGTACCACGCAGCAGACTAATCCGCGCACTTCGTAAACGCTGCACTTCTAAAGTAAACAGTTGTTACCCGCCAAGCGCGAAATCCATGATTCTTGCCAGATACAGCCACGCCGGCGAACCACTGGCAAATTGGCCGCCGCCATCTGGCTCTGTCCAGACCGCGTTTACAGGCGCTGTGAAAATATTGGTCTTTTGACGATCGGCTCCCGCGGCTAATTGGAGCAAGGCGCGCGCCGTAAGAGATCGCCGAGAAACGCCACTTCAAAGACGCGAATTACCCCCTACGTCAACAAACATCGCGCCCCGGACAGCTCTGTGTTATTTGTTTTAGCGCGCTCCGCCCGGCGACAATATGGATCGCATTTGCACGCTTTGATTACCCCGGGATGGCGGACGTGGCCGCCCCAATGCCCCCGGTCGGGCGGAGTGATTACGCCCCAGGTAGCGGGGCTTTACCGGTTGGCACCCGGGCCCTGTCGAGTTCGCCCGCGGATCCAGGTCGATTCTCACGGCAATTCACAAGCAGCGGCAGTTTTTACGCCGATAGTTCCTGACCCTGTTCGTATCTCGACAGCAAGCAGGCTGCAGTGCACGCAAACTGGGTGCGGTGACGTAGTGGTCAGAACATGGAACTATCAATCGAGAGAACCCGGTATCGAATCCTTGCTGCCGTTCCGAGGCAGTTTCGTTTACTTCACCTTGCTTCAATTTACTCAGCTATGAATGAGTACCGGACTACAGACAGTGTAGTGCATGTGTGAATGAATAGTCTTCGCGCAGTAATTGCAGCGTGACTGAAAGCTTCCCAGAGAAGTCGCGTTGGCGTTGGAGTGTAAAGCGCTTTGAGCCGTCACAAAGGTTGGATACCGCGCTATATATGAACCCTCCTGTTTACGTGGACATGTTTACGTTCTATGTTGACTTGCAGACTTTCCAAGTTTCCCAATATGGCGAGAGATCTCCCGGGTTTTGTCATTGTTTAAACCCCTCCCGATCTCCCGCTTTCAAACATATAGCTCCCGCTATATGTTTGAATTTGATTTTACCATCGCTTTCGTTGATTTTCGTGTTTCTTGGCCTGATTTAAGATGTACTTTAATTAGTTATGGATGTAAGTAAACTTAAAAAAGTCCAAAAGCTGACAATCGCTTCACTTGCAAGCGCTCAAAGTTTTTAGCGGATAAAAACAGATCAGAATTCGTGCTTAATTCAGGTAAAAGACATTCGGAGGGTTGTACCACCAGCGGATTTTTTTTAACGAATAACGATGTTCTCGGAATTCAAGAAAAATAACATTTTTCGGAAAACAGTAATGACGTAGTTCCAACATACTTCGTAGAATTCGTCGCCGCACTGTTGCCTTGCGACGACGCTAACGCGCTTTGACGTCGACCGATGGATAGCTGGATTGTTGGCACGCATTAACGAAATCTATGTACAAACAATTGTAGCTGTGTTATTATATTTTTGATAACCGCGCATAAATATAACATAAAACGATGAAATAGTGTACCATGGTAACGATTTCCCATTTTCAATAGAGACTTTGAATATTTCATGCCAAACGGGCATCTCCTTTTTTCATACGGATTTTATAAAATGTAAGGAAAATACGTAAAAGACATAGATACTGTCTTATGTTTAGCAAAGTAACACGTATGGTAAACACTGTCACAACTAACTCCCAACTTAACTGACACTAGCGTCGGGATGTCCCAGCGCCACCTAGCGGATGTTATATATATATATATATATATATATATATATATATATATATATATATATATATATATATATATATGTATATATATATATATATATATATATATATATGTATATATATATATATATATGTATATATATATATATATATATACATATATATATATATATATATATATATATATATATATATATATATATATATATATATATATATATATATATATATATATATATATATATATATATATATATATATATATATATATATATATATATATATATACATACACACACATATGATATATATATATATATATGTATATATATATATATATACATACACACACATATGTATATATATATATATATATATATATATATATATATATATATATATATATATATATATTATATATATATATATATATATATATATATATATATATATATATATATATATATATATATATATATATATATACACACACACACGAGAGATTTGTATTTAAAATACAAATTACAGGCAAAGATTACAGAATACAGACAAAACAAATGCGGCTGTCTGTAAAACAAACTTCCCGGATTCGTCCGCGTCCAAATGTGGCGGGACGTAAAGCCGCTGTCCGCGGCTGCTCGCCACCTGTTGGTAACCCGTAGTCGAGTTTTCCCAGTCGCGTTTTATTTACTGCGCGTATTTCCGCGTTGGCTTGTTGGTGTAACCCGCGTCTGTCGACGCCTCGTAAAGCCCCCTCGCTCACGGCCACTTCCTCCGCGGACGCAGCCCCGGCTTCAAACGGCCCGGTTACCCAGCTAGGGCCCTCGCGTCGTAAATCTACGACTTGTTTGTTTTGATAAGACAACAAAGTGCTGGTGATAAATATGTGAGACGTATGGGTTGCCGTATGTAGCGGTTGTGAACGACCCTCAACATGAGGCGCATGTCCGCCCCCCCAACAGGGGTCAGACCACAGTTATTTGTTGGTAAATGGTTAGCGGTTTCCGTGATTGTAGAGATTTCGATAATCAACATTTCTGGCATTAGTCAGTTCACGGTCATATTTTTATGATATATATTTTAATTTATTTCACTATTTGATCAGTCAATTGTCTTGGACATAAATGGCCCAGTTCGCGAGAGAAGGCGGACCCGCGGTCGGGTCTTGCGGAGCAGCAGCCAGCCGAACGGACCCGAGACCGAGTTATGCAGAACGTGTACCCCGATGACTCCAACCGGAAGGAAGTATCGCTATTTCTTGCGCTAAACGTGGCTTTTTTTGACACACACATCGGAGTCAACATTGCACGGAAACGCAGAAATTAGATTATCACAAGTCGTGTCGAGATGTAGTTTTCGCACCCTGTCGTTAATGAATATTTATCAAGGGTGTCACAACATCGATGCCAGGATGAACATATCGCGGTGCAGTTACCAGGCACTGGTGTGAACATCGTACGGCAAGACCCTAGCTCTGATTCCAAGTAATGGCTATGAATATGTCAACAGTGCATATAGTAGATTAAATAAATTATATTATATGTGACAATTACGCGAATTTGTCGTGTAAATACAATTGAGACGAAACAGTGTTGTGTCGAATAATGACATCGATTGCAACTCAAATATTTGATACAAGCTTTGTTTGAAGAAATGTTCACAGGTTGGGAAATTGCTGAACTGGGAATTGGTGGGCTCCGGGTTACGATAACAGACAAACATCTAACAACGGCAGACATATGCATTTTCGAAAATAGTAAGAGACGAAAGATTACAATAGTGACACGTGTTCTATGGATATTATGATTTAGTCAACATATATGTTATAAAGACTGATACATTTAGTGTCGCACTGTACTGTAAACAGTCGCCGCTCGAACTCGAAAAACAGTCGCCGCTCGAACTCGAACAGAAAGATGACATCGATCGGCAAGTACGGAAGACGGGTAATTCATGCAGGGTGATTCATGCTACGCTTTTTCGAATTCGCGTTTTATATCGTCATAAAGGTCAACATACTTGATGTATTAATTAATTTAGATGTTATGTTAACTATAGGAAACACCCAACTAGCTACGTATAATTAACTAACGAAAATCGCTGTACATTCCCTTTAACAAGATTGCCATCGAAAGCTAAACGCTCAGATGACGAATGGACAAGGATGCCATTGGCTTATTGAAAGTCCAATGTTTTTACCTATTCGCCCTTATGAGATGTTTGTTTTTAAACACATTCACGCTGCTAGCATTTAAACTTTAAAGTAGAACTCTGACTGGGGTAACCTTTATAGTAGAAAGAATGATCGTCAGGCGTTTGTAGAAACGACTGTGCACGCCCGCGCCTAACACCGACACTTTACGGTATTCAGAGCGCGCAGACGGATGGATTTTTTAGCGCGAGTCGACAGTTCATATGTTGCCTGACTAATCGTGACAAATGATAACGGACGAGCGCGCACTACGCTGGAACGCAGCACTACCGATGTGCGTGATTCATAACAGCGTCTGGGAAGGTTGCGATGTGGGAATACGGGCCTCGGTCGTGAGATTGCCAGACGCCGTCTTTCATGTCGCCATTGTTGTCCTCTCGAGTTCCTGCGTCGTCGCAGCTGTCAACTCCGTTGTCGGCAGAACTAGCTCCGCACAGGTCGTTCTCAACCGATGGATGTAACTGTTGAATAAATTACGAGAGAACATCACTGTTTAATTATAACTACACGAATAAATTACCACCCTGAAAGAAAAACTGATCCAGGGAAGAACGCGGTTAGTTCCCATCCAGTATATTTCCCACCACTCTCTTCTGCCTTCACTCACCACCATCTTTATTACTCTCCCCTACCCCCATCCCACTAACCGCCAAGCCCAGTGGTTCTCTTATTTAATTACTTTCTCCCTATTAAAAACATGCAACTGTGTTTTTGTTATTTTTAAATTCAATACCCCAAACGTGGCTGCATGCCCCGGGTTCAACAATACTCCCCTAAACCTCGCAGACGACGGAAACACAACTAGACCTGAGCCCGAGGCAGCTGCGTCTGGAGGAAGTACCGGCCGCGGCCGCTGAGTCAGCCCGGCCAGGTTCGGCTGCTGCTGCTCGCCAGTTAATCGCTACACCCCCGGTACGATTACCGCTTATTTGTAGCAATTTGTTATGTGTTTATCCAATTTCGGTGGCAGTGATAACCCGGCCGGCTCTTGGCCGGCAGCCCCACGCAGGCGCGGGCAGAATTACTGACGGCAGCAGGCGGTGTGTGGAGGGCTAGCGGCGGGCACTGCAGCCTGCACGCGGGTAGCTCTATCAAGGCTTGTGTGTGTACGGGAGAACGCGGGAGGCTTAGTCCACTTCCTGCTGGCCGTACATATGTCTTTTGTCTTTAGCCATATAGCAAATATATAGTGTAGCCCCCCCAAACTGATTTGCTTATCAAGAATCCGGTTCGTTAATGTCCAAATATGTTAGTACGGTATATCATGTATTCCCGTGAGATTTATTTGCCAAAAGCAATTTTTTTGCATGAATGTTTTCTTTGGGGTTTAAGTAAACACACAATCAAGGATGGCAATTTTAATTTTCGTTTTTAAAGATTTTATGGGGTCTCAAACATACCTACCGCAAGTGCCTGTATTATCGTCCAATATGCTAAAATCAGTGTTAATAAAGAAACATTTTAGAAACAAATATTCGTTGAAAAAATCTGAAATAAACCCTGGACGTTTTAGAGACATTAGCCCACCTACTGTACGAATATGATTTGAATATCTTGAATATCTTTGAATTTATTTCAATAAACAAGAAATTGTACTCTTATATGGGATTTTGTTCTTGCCAATGCTATATGCTATTTGTGTTGATTTCACAATCAGGCAATGTCATTGGAATTATAAATTAAAACAATAATTACATTTCACTGACTGCACTTTATTAAGGCTCTTACCCCACACATAACCATGAGAGTTATACTGGTGGGGACGTAAGTCCCTGGTAGGTTTACTCAAGCCAGGCATGTCAAGAGGCAGTCAAACAAAGTGTAGCCATTCACAAGGGGATGTGGTTCCCATCCGATGTGAGACCAACAAGATGACTAAGAAAACAACGTATTTTTGAAAACTGAACAGTCACAGTCCATCTATGACATAAGTAAGCATTAATTTTAGTGAGAAAAACGTATTCACTTGAGTGTGAACAATAAGAAATTCCAGACAGAACATCTGCTGTTTTGACCAAAACCAAGCTGCTGCTTTTACATGTCTTTTTCGTGGGTTAACTTATATTGCGTTATGTTTTCGCAGTCCACGCACTTTCACAACGCCGTGCAAGGCAAGCCATTCTTATGACACGAACAGTTGGTCTTCCCTCTGCACGAACCCTTACATTCGCATCTAACCAGCTCTAGAACAGCAAGAGAAGATGACTTAACCAGACATCTCACTGGCGACAGCTTTCCATGGGCACCCTGTTCCCATCCATTGTCACTGGGGAGTGGACGATCTGGTCTGGGTTCTCCGTATGATTTGTCTCGTCTGGGGGGGGGGAGTTTTTCACCTTCAAAGCTTTTTGTCCTGAAAAGCTCACATAGTAGTTCCGAGACCACCGAGTCACGCCGGAACTCCTGCGGGAATACACATTGCAGACAAACCTGCGAAGTACCTTGGCAACCTTAACTGCATCACTGAGTACTTCTTCTGACTTCAGAAGGATCACATTATCTACAGCTACGGCAAGAGTCTTGCTGCTTAACACATGCTCACTTTCGTTCATTCTACATGACCGGACAAATTCTACATCTCTAACATTTCCTGCTATCTAATGTTTGAGGTGAACGTTGAAGTGGGAAACACCTGGATTAACACCATTTTAACATAACATAGACACGTATTCATCATTTACGTCGTTCATGTTTAAAACAGTGCCAGTTGAAAGTGAGCATTTCACTGCACTTATAATGTCAGTGTTTGATATACATGTTCCAACATCGTCTTTCACACTTGTACAATGTAATCGAACAAACTCACATTGACTCTCAACCTTCTGTATACAATCTCTGTGATACAAAAGTTCATATGCAGCAGCATCACGTGACTCCTGTAGCAGCATCACCTGACTCCTGTAGCAGTGACAGGTTTGTTCTGATTCTGTCGTTACTTGTCCTTTCTTTAATGTCAATAAACCTTTTGCCCATGTTATCAGTTTGTACAATGTGCAGCTTGCCTTCGGTGGGGTTTTGGCATTAAAATGCACACGACTTGCTCTTAGTATCAGTCCCACATCTCCACTGACATCATTTAATTTTGATGGACGCCCAATCTTTGCCGGCGTCACTTGTAGTAGCTCACGGGAAGATGAATCACGGAATCTCTGTTCTGCTCTTTCTAGCATCCTTTTATGAATTACACTCTTGTAACATTCTGTGTGGTATTTAACTTGTTCGAGTTCACTTGACGACAATCTCTCCACATTTTCAGCGAGCAAGGTATATTGTGCTTCACGATATTTTGCCCGCTTTTGAGCAAAGTCCAACAGCTTGTAAACTGAAACCAAGGAAGCGTTCTTCACCCGGGTACGTCCTTCCTGGCTGTCTTAATTACAAAATATACATATGTACAGCCATTGTTAAACGTTCGTCTGTTGCAGTGATGGCGTACAGTGTTACAACCCCCACCAGAAGTCCTGTCGCAGATACCGCCTGAAAATATATATATAACTTCCTACAATAGGCACTCTCTGTGCTATTTGTATCGGTACAAAATTCACGATATATTATTACAATTTTAGTTATTTTAATAATCGTTAATTAAGAATGCACATAGTTAAAATGTAACACTGTGTTTTACTAATTATATATTTTTTAATAATAAACTAAGCAAGAATAATCATTATCATTAGGCCATGACAACACAATCACGAACAATGTCGTGAATGGCACTCCATACTATAATAGTAGGCATAGATTCAAATTCGACGCGATAAACATTCGATGCGATAAACGTATAGTCTTCCACTCAAAACAACTTTTCTAACAATTTGTTCGCACTCAGTAGATGAAATAACTGTTATTGAATCAGAACATCGATCATTATACAAAAATCTCTTAAGCGTTTTGACAAAACTTTATATTATATTAAATATAGCGAATTTCAGGCCCAGTCTGTTCACAGGTGTTTTTATCGCTCGTTTTGGAATTAAAATTAACGCGTTTTACCAGGTACAAACTGGTCCACATGATATAAGATATAAATAAAGGTATAAATAAATATGATATAAGATATACATAAATAGATACAGCTAGGATATATAAATGTCAAAATTATGCAAACCACTGGCCAGCTCGCCAGTGCTGCGTGTCATGCGCGCAAACGCTTGTTCATGTTTGGACAGCCAAATTGGCAGTTACGTGTAAATTAAGGGCACATGGTGTATGTGTGTTTAAGACCCCATAAAAAACTTTAAAAACGAAAAGTAGAATTACCACCTTTGATTTTCTGCTTACTTAGACCCTAAAGAAAATATTGCAAAAAATGCAAAAAAATCGCTTTTGACAAACAAATCTCACGGGATCCTATTATTGGTACATGGTAAACCATACTATGTAGTGTGTGAATAGAAATCATCTGCAGTCGATTTAATAAAATACTGAATATTCAAAATGGCACACAATTTGCGGGTCAGTGCTGGTAGTGGACGTGACGTCCATCCGCTCGCTGATCACATGACAAAGTTACGAAATTTCACCAACGGTGAAAATCGTCATTTTTCAGCGTTTCCATTTTCACTTCAATTAATATCTGACCAAACATTAAGTAATGTAATAGTTTGTCTGACGAGTTCACACAAAAACTACATTCATCAGCTGTACAGTTGAGCTGGCATGTTGCCGTGGTTACTAAGTAGGTTTCATATTTCGCTAAATGAATTTGAAATGAGGCTAGCGCAACAATCAAACCAAGGAGGGTCATTTAAGGGGAACCGGCTATAGTTATTTATACACTGATTATTGTTAGTTACATATACCCTCATACGAGTGTTGTGTGGTTATAACATAATTGTAACCGAAATATTAGTGACGATTGACAAAACTAACAGTTTTGTATCTAACCGCTCTATTTCGTCTGCGTGTGCTTTTAGGTAGAAAATGCAATATGTAGCAGCATGGCAGTTGTCCACCAGAGACGGGCAGCAAGCGCATAATTATAATGTTGGAAATACCAGGGGGCGTCTTATCCCACGGGGTTCCTTGCCCCATCCTTCCCTATATTTGGTACAATTTGCAAAAACAATATTAAGTTCGTTTAGCTGTAACTAATTACGTCATAAAACCGACTACGCCCACCTATATTATTGTGAACGTACGTAGTCTAAACGTTGCGCGCAACCAGACACTGTTTCAACAATGTTCGTGGCCGCGTTGATAATAAACACGACGTCTCGAGAGGTCAGACCACAGTTAGACTTCCGGAAATGTAGTGCCTAAAATATGCAATTTATCTTATTTCAGCCAGTTTATTTTCCAAGAAGTAACTGTATTTAGCCAGCTAGGTTGGAGCTTTCGAAATGTCGCAGTGAGCTGTTGCAGTGTGAAGCGGTTTCGAATATAGGTAGGCGTATGTACCTATATTTAGCAAAACACTGTCAATTGTGAGGGGAGGCGAGTTTGTGACATGATTAATGTAAGTGATTTTGACAAAACTTGTTAAGAATATCAATGACATGATGGCGGTGGCTGTGAATTTTGTCAATAATGTTTTATTACCAGTTTTCTTATAATCAGACGACACTTTAACAAGACCACCAAATGCAATAATGCACTGTGGTCTGACCTCTCGAAACAGGGCGTCCTCTTTCGTCCGCTGCTGTTCATCACCGAATACCCCGTGGTACGAGCGCAATAAAAGTCTGGTCGACGTTCGCCAGCCGGTCTTTCACTCAGCGCCATCCAATAGCCGCGGATGCAACACTAACCCGCTGCAGCGCCACCGGCAAACCCTGGCGGCGGACGTTACAGCGAGGCACGGCGCTAATCATTTCGATATTGCACTTTTAGGAATGTCCCTTTCGCCCGAGTTTGATTAGAATTGACACGCTAGAATAACACACTGTAATGACTGCCAGATACAACGGTTTAACATATGGCGATGGATCAAAGGCGCGCCCTCGAAATGTCTCATGCTAATTTGTCACTGCGCGGCGTCAGCGTCGACGGGAGACGAACCACCTGTTGCCGCGGGAGCGCGGAAGAACTAACCCCGTCGAGGGGTGGGATGGGGGGGGGGTGAAACTGAAGGTGAAGACAAATTGAACTGTGAAAAAATGCAGAATAACACAAGTCGACGGGTCAAGGGAAATGAATGTACAATGGGGTTAGACTACTATTTATTAAAGTTATTAGATGTCGTGATTATAGCTTTATCTGATATTGGAATAAAAACTAACCGTTGACAAGAAGCGTCCTGTGAACCAGGCTCGGTTTTCCGGATGATGTGCCACTGAATGTTAGTGAATTTGTTTTAATTATTTAGGTGTTTTCTGAACAAAAAAATGCTGACATTCCGATGACAGTCTAGCCTAGTGAAAACGATTACTCAGACACATTTGAACTGCTACACGCCTCACCTGACTATCAACTCCTGACATCTTAGCAGTATGTCTTTTACTGTCTCTACCGATAATGTTTTAAGTCAAATTGTACTTTTATTTGTTCTGATTCGATAATATATGTGGCATATTCGTCCTAGTGATGTTAGGCTACATTTCATTGCACTAATGCCTGCCAGTATACGATCTCTTCAAAGGAAATAAGAGTAAGAATCGTGTAAATGTTTATGCATAATAAAATACATGAAATGATGGTGAAACAGATTGGTTTTGCACATATTGTGTTTGATGTGTGCACTTCATTTAGGTTTCATACAAATTGAGAAAGAACTCCACATGCGATATTACACACGAAACAGTTAGGATTAGTTGCGTGCGCGATTAAAATATGCTTACAATTCGAGATGATTAACGTATATGAACAATTATAAAATATTACACGATCTACAACCCGTGTCGCTGCTCTTCCATTTAATTTCTTAATACAATTTACACTAAATCACCGCTAAGGAAGAGTGTACACAACTGCAATATTCTAAACACTCGACTGAACGTAATAAAACAGTAAATTACTGCCTGACCCTCTTCACTACGGCGCCGTCCGCTGCCGGAAGTAGGACGTCGGCCATTTTAGGGAGCACCTCGCTATCGACCCGCTCCGCTCACCCGCTAGGAATCATGCCCACTGACCTATATAATATTATAATATTATATAGGTCAGTGATCATGCCTCAGTTAGACTTCCTGGTGTGTTATGTAGGGCACAGTAATTTTAGATATGTGTAATTTAAAAAAATCATATCATCTGACATAACTGCATTTGAGCAGACACATTGGCACGTTTGCTGGTAGAACATGTTAGCAGTGTAACCGTGGATTTTTAGATGATTTAAATAGGCGGAAGGATTTTTTGCAATTTTTTCGCCACAAGGCACGTGTGCGTAGTAATTTATGCAGAAATTGGTAAATATTGACGGGCATGGCACGTTCAGTCGTTTTAAAAGAGTTAGACATATGTGATTTTTACAAAACTCAACCAACATGTCAATGAGATGATGACAACGACAGGAAAGAAGTTTAAGAATTTTTGATGTTCCCGTTTTCTTATAATCGTGCAAAACGTTAACATGGTCACCAATGGGAAACGTAACAGTAGGCTGAACCCGCCAAAGACGTCACGACACCACACTCGAGCAGTTTTAAATGCCAACAAACGATATACTAATGTTATGATTAAGATCGCAGACAAGTAACAACTTCGCCACATGTCGGGGACGAGCCCCGACGTTCGCGCTAATCCGCAGCCGGCATGTTAAACCGCTTCACGACGCGTTGGTCGGATGCCTGGCTGGCCGTGGCTGCGTCTGTAGTTATCAAGTTATGCCGCTCGGAACGGTTTCGACGTTGATGGGAGCAAATTATCACCAGACGACTTCCAGCAGCTGTCTTCGACCGTTATAGTCGGGGCTTTTCCGTCAGCCCGAGACTGCACCGACGTAGGCCTCAGTCGGGGCCCGGGGCCGGGGGCCGGGGGGCGGGGGCCGGGGGCCTGGGGGCGGGGGCCGGGGGCAGGGACGTGCGACGAGGGTCGAGTTTCAAATAATTTAGCATAAATGGACATTTAGCGAATGATTTGGCGATTGTCCAGTCGTGACCGACACAGCAACATACATGATGCATGTATCTCAATAAATGCGACTCCATAATTATACGATAACGAACTTGCATGTTTGCTTTTTATAAACAACTATATGCGTTTAATCGTGAACATGTATAGTTCAAACTTGTTTATACGTTCACGGTTAAAACACGAATTTTGACTTCAGTTATTGCTTCATTAGCATACATATTCAGTAGGCGCCACTAAAATAGGTATATTAGAAAACAAAATACTTATTAAAATTTAAATGTGAGTTCGTTCAGGAACATTGCGATAGACTATGCAGTATATGAGTTTAATTCTTAAATAATCATCTTCAAATACTTTCCTGACAAAACAGCTTCCAGATTGCTGCTAAACTGCCCCTGCTCCAAACTAACGTTATTGCTACGGTTCGGAGGAATCTGGACGCGGGCAGCTGCTTTTGTTGCGTAGCAGCTGTCGACAGTTTGCAAGATGACAGGCGAGAACGCATCTCTGGCGAGGCGCGGTGCTCTTGCCAGTTAATTAAAACAATCCCCATAAAATGGAGACGACACAACGTTTGGATAGGTAGAGCATATCAAGTTGTACACTGACACGCCAAGCAACCGCGCTCGGGCATTCACGAACACACGGTTTCCCTAACACCGATCCCTGGGAGTTATATCGGACCATCACCCCATGTCTCAATGCAGTGGATGTGTGTGGAATCCACGTATTCGTATTTATGGACCAAAATAATTGAAATTGTACCAAGTATGTTTGGAAATTAAAAAAAATTATAATGTGGACTATTTTACCGTGTTCTGATTCGTCACATATTCTAGGCGGTCTATATTGAAAACATTGTCACCCAACTTATCACCTATATTTATATTGACATGGATCTAAAGATGACCTTATTTTTCGTTTATTTCGCCACTTGTCCGTGACAGGTGTGTTAACTCGGGCACATGCGTGTTGTCAATTGTCGGTGCAATGAGCGTAATTCGCTGTTAGCATTGTATGAAATATGTCAACATCAATAGGCTTACGGACGAATGAGCGAGCCACCATGTTGGGGTTACTTGGACGTCACTTGACGATCTCTACCCAACGAGCCACTGCCCGGCTACTTACTGCCCGTTGATGTGGAGGAGGACGTCTCTTACGTCACTCGCGTAACTTGCTTCCTTCTCGAGATGACGACCGACCTCACAACGGCCGCCAAGTGGCGCTCTGAGAGCAGCTTACGTCACACGAGGACAGCAGGTGACTCGAGCAATAACATTGACTAAATCCCGAGTAAAGGGTCGTCTGCTGTCGTCTTTCCCGCCTATTCTCGCTATACCAAAGCAATCCGGAGGGGGGAAAAGTTAATTTAGCCACTTCTGAAACAGGACATCGCTTGATATATTTGATTATACGAGTAGTTGCGTTGTTTAAAAGAAGAAGCAATTATATTATATTATATTGTCAAATTAGTTCCCGAGAACACAAACATTTAATTGTGCTGGATCAACTGTGCAATACATGATTGTCAATTATATCCGTCATCGCCGCAGCGACATAGACAATCGAAATTAATATAAAGACGGATTAAACTCGATTTGCCGTAATTTATACAGCGGCGTTGGTCGACTCCTAAAGCGGCCGTTACTTTGAACGAGGCGGCAAATTTTACGACTTCGTACGTACGGCGCATAAGGCAGACAGGCCTCTGGGGCCTTGTTGGATCCACAGCCGCCTTCGTAATCACCCCCGGGGCCCCGACCCAGGCAGACTCCGTGATCACCCCGCTCGTTACGTTATCCACGTCTTCGCTTTCACTCGCTGCCGACTGATCTGGCTAAAACTAAATATTTGGACAAATGTTCGACTGTCTTTGATCGTATCTCGCAGTTCGACGAGGGATTATGTGTGGACAAAGTTCTGGCGCAACTCCACTGACCATTGCTCAAGTCATCTCGTCGTTAGCATACCGCGGCAGAACCGGACAGTCCAACTGGGGGCTTCACAGATATAGATGCGGTGATGTCCAGTAATTGATCTGATCAAATCGGTTTTATTATCATCATCAAACGCGGATCCGGTTCGGTAGATAACGCGATGAAGCTATGGGGATCCTGGTGGTAGCAGCTGCAACGTTGGACGGGAAACCTGCGGGCGAAGTGTGCAGGGAAACGGGTTTGAATAAGCGATGATAGAGCCACAGAATGGCACACACATATATGATAATGTGTGAACTGCAATTCGTTATTAAACAACATTGCAGTATATAAGTACAAACTGAATATTATATTTAAATGTATATATATATATTTAAAATAATGCAACGACATAACATAACATAACATAACATAACATAACATAACATAACATAACATAACATAACATAACATAGCATAGCATAGCATAGCATAGCATAACATAACATAACATAACATAACATAACATAACATAACATAAACAAGTATGCGCCCCCTCCCCTCCCCTCCCCTCCCCTCCCCCGCCCCCGAACACGCCGATTGTCTACATGACCAAAAGTAATGTCCATGGCGTTTTATACCCACATTGTCAACGTCTATTGTAACACACCGACAAACACATAATTAAATGCGTTTTTATTCTTAAATGAAGGTGTTATGTAAATTAATTCACCCATAAAAGTACCATTTTGTGATATATTAATTCATTGGCAGTCCGTCAAGAGTTGGTCATCGTCAAACCTTTTGCAAGATTCGAACTGATTACGAAGCGTCGTTTATGCAAATATTTGCATATATTCATGCAAAGAACACATCGCTGTTGAAGATGTAAAACGATGGATGTCCACTTTGATTTGCGCCATGTGGTTGGTTGGACATGAGCCTAACGTCTAACACATGAAAATGGACTTTCATTGTTTTGGTTGTTCAACAGCGATACGCAAACATATACACATTATGCACATAAACCATTACACACGTAGACACACACACACGCACACGCACACGCACACGCACACACGCACACACGCACACACGCACACACACACACAGTGCTGACCACGTTCCTTTTACCGAGAACGAATAGGTTGTATTTGGGAATTACGGAGCGTGTTCATTGTTCAGTTGCGTCCACATAAACCGCTGCTAAACCGCAGTAAGCCGTATTTTCGCCTGTGGCTCTCAGCACTGTTAGTGTGATTGATCGGATACTTTAATTAAATCACCCGATCAAGTTATATATTATGAGCTCACCGAGGGGGAAACACATCCGCAATAAATAAGTCGGCATCGCTCGCCGTTTATATGCTCGGAGCGTCCCGTTGAAGGATACGTTGGCTACTGAAGGGGCTCTCGGTGTCCGCCCGGGCGTCGGGGCAGCCCCTAGGGTCGGGGGAGTGGCGCCGCTGGTCGACGGAAAGCACAAGCTGCTTACGGTGATGGATCATCGCCGAGTGGAGATGCAGTTTAATTAATTAGCTGGCGAGATAAGACAAAGCCGGCGTAGTGTCCTCCCGGGGCCATGTTTTAAACATGTAATTAAACAGCGCGTGGGGAGATTAGCGGCGGCTTATCTTGCGCTCTAACCGCCAGGCATCGTCTGGGCCAGGTACCGTCTCAGTCGAGCTACCGTTGGGCACCGTCTGGGTCGGTCGGCCAAGCTACCGTTGGACACCGTCTCAGTCGGTCGGCCAAGCTACCGTTGGATACCGTCTGAGTCGTTCGGCCAAGCTACCGTTGGGCACCGTCTGAGACGGTCGGCCAAGCTACCGCTGGGCACCGTCTTGATCGGTCGGCCAAGGTACCGTTGGGCACCGTCTTGATTGGTCGGCCAAGCTACCGTTGGGCACCGTCTTGATCGGTCGGCCAAGCTACCGTTGGGCATCGTCTTGATTGGTCGGCCAAGCTACCGTTGGGCACCGTCTGGGTCGATCGGCCAAACTACCGTTGGGCACCGGTTGAGTCGGTCGGCCGAGCTACCGTTGAGCACCGTCTCTACCGTTGGGCACCGTCCCTACCGTTGGCAGATTGATACCACATGCGATGTGGTGCCACCGACACCACTCCAATGAATAATGCTTACCGCCGGGTTGCTCAATAAATTGCGATGTCGGTTAAACATGTTGCAGGAACTCCTGCTAAAGAGAGGCTAGATCAGATGATCACCCAGCAATCATATCATTGCTGTGGAGTACTTGTACACAAGACACATTGGGTCTTGCGTCTCTGGAAGCTATGCAATTGGTCAAAGAACTGTTCTGCATAGATATATGTATGTATGTATGTATGTATGTATGTATGTATGTATGTATGTATGTATGTATATATGTATATATATATATATATATATATATATATATATATATATATATATATATATATATATATATATATATATATATATATATATATATATATATATATATATATATATATATATATATATATATATGTATGTATGTATGTATGTATGTATATATGTATATATATATATATATATATATATATATATATATATTATATATATATATATATATATATATATATATATATATATATATATATATATATATATATATATATATATATATATATATATATATATATATATATGTATATATATATTATATAATGCAGAAAACTCGTACCAGTCCACACCGTCGTCATGGAAATGGGCAAGCAGAAAGGTTTAACAAAAAGTTCTGCAACATAATCAAATCATTCAGTATATAATAGTCAGAACAGGAATTCGCCGGGTGTATTGCGTCCCCTCGTATATATTATAAGCATTATACAAACGTAAACAACTCGCATATAGTGTGACCTGCATTTCGCCTCACACGTCGATGCTAGGTAGGATCAGTACACTGAGTAATGCAAGTTAGGAATGGAATGAGCACCTTGCCAACTACCAAGGCCGTGTGATCAATACGGGGGGCTCGTGCTGAGGCCAATGAAGGCCGAAGATGTTGACAAACAGTGGATGGACCGGCGAACTACTGTTTGTTATTCTCTGTTCGAGGATTGTATATATATATATATATATATATATATATATATATATATATATATATATATATATATATATATATATATATATATATATATATATATATATATATATATATATACTAAAGTTTATTTCAACAATATCAACAGTAAAGATACAAATACGGTTGAATTTTAAACATCAATAATAAAAGATGAAAAAGTCGAAAAAGGGCAAGAAGAAGCGTAATGCTTATGTTGTTTGCCCTATCACGTATAAGTGACACTAAATAATATTTTTCTAAATAGAATAGTACATGGAAAGTTTTACTGCAATACAATTAAATTTTTCACCACAATCGGATTACTCATTGGTTACATAGCTGTGCAATACTTGAACGGTATAGTTCTTTTTCAAACGGACCGAGTCAAAACAATCCGGGGGTGTCGGGACAACCTTACTCCAGTGTAGCGTGACGCACGCACGCACACACGCACGCACGCACGCACGCACGCACGCACGCACATAAAACCAACAGCCTAGAAACCGCATCCTATCCGCTAAGGTTAAATCCAATCCATTCAATTTCACCGTCAGTGCTTCGCCGTGTTTTGACAGAAACAGTGATAAAACCAATTAGAACTGCTGACTATTAAGTCGTCCTATCAGTGATAGACGACGTCCGCAGACAATCATTGTTTACAAACGCGTTCGTTATATCGGCGTCGCTCGTACTCGCTGTTCCGCCCATCGATATCGCGCGAAAACAAGCAGTTTCTTTAACTTCGACTAACACGTTGATAAACTCGTCACCTCAATTAGATTTGTCTTCGCCCGGCGACAAGACTGGCGATACCACCACCCGGTTAGAATCTTGTTTCATTGATGCCTTGTCAGAACCGCTGACGGCCGAGATGGCGGCAATATGGTCGTTATTAACGGCACCTACTGTAACGCCTGCTGTTGCCGTTATCGCGACCCCGTCGGAGCAGACGACTTTCAGCAGTTGTTCGCGCGCTCATACATTTCACTGTCGGTGTAGCACAGTGCATTGTAAATAGAACCTCGTGGTATATGGGCTCAGGGGCCCATATCCACAGTGAAATATGGATCTTCTGTAAAAAAATTACGGTTGTTATGTGTTTAGCGTATTACACATTTTATAAGTTCTTCGTCGATGTATGTGCTATAACTTTGGGGCACAGTGTTGTCTTTCGGAACAGTACACTTTATATTCCCATTCATCAATATACCACTTAATTGACTCACTAAGCACATAACACATTAAATTTTACACAAGGGGTCCATTTACCACGGAGATATACCGACCACGGATCCATTTACCACGGAGATATACCGACCACGGATCCATTTACCACGGAGATATACCGACCACGGATCCATTTACCACGGAGATAGAGTAGCATGGGGCATAACGCAAGTTTTGGGGCATAAAGCCCATCCTCTAACTAGTTTCACAGCGCGAAAATGAGAATTTCGAGATCGCCAAATGAAGCCACATACAGTTCTTCACATTTGGTTAGAATACGGTGGCAGAAAACGAAATTCATGCGATATTTGTTTTAATATAAAACTTTTGATTCTATAAATTATAAAAATTGTCACCCTAAAAGTTGTTTTGTGGGCAGTAACCATAAGAAACTGAGATAACGCGTTGAGTGTATGCAGTAGACAAATATGTAATCATTAATGCTGTGAATGTTGTGGATGCGAGTGATAAAAGCCAGTAATATACAGAAGGTGACATGTTAATATCGAATGTGTGGGGCAAAAAGGCCAACATTAGTTGGGGCAAAACGCACAGGGTGGGACGTACTATTATCTGTCAGATTTGAATCTGAAAGTGAGTAGACGAGTTGATAAGTTCCGCCTGCGTATGACAGTTTATAATAAACATATACAATATAACGCAGTTGTTGAATTTCAGAGAAATGGAGCTAATTAATTAACAATTTCAGTCACGGTTCTTACTAAAATTATTTACGTTTTTTTTACTATGATGTGCAGCAAGGTTTCGCTATACTGAAGTGTACCAATAATACCATCACTTTGGTAATGCTGATTAATGCATAACGCCCAGGGGCGGGCGTTTTGCCCCACCCCTGGGGCAAAACGCCCATTTTCAGGACCTCTGCTAAAATTGCCATAACTTTTTTCTGTGATATTGAACATCGAAAATGTCAAAACAAGATTTTCAGATAAGATAATAAACTAGGTGATACGTCCAATATATCATAGATATATCTAAAAGGTTTTCCCATAAGTCGATTTCCCGAAAAAAGTAGGCGTATTGCCCCACCCTACTCTATGCCGACCACGGATCCATTTACCACGGAGATATACCGACCACGAATCCATTTACCAGGGAGATATACCGACCACTGATCCATTTACCTCGGATAGATACCGATCACGGGTAAATTTACCACGGAGATATACCGACCACGGATCCATTTATCACGGAGATATACCGACCACGGATCCATTTACCACGGAGATATACCGACTACGGGTCCATTTACCACGGGGATATACCGACCACGGGTCCATTTCCCACGGAGATATACCGACCACGGGTCCATTTCCCACGGAGATATACCGACCACGGGTCCATTTACAGTCGGACCCCGGCGGCCGCAGTGTTTTGTTTCTCGCACCAATTCGAATTATTTCCTGAATTGCAAACACGAGAAAGCGTAATTAATGACAGTGATAATTATGTCCCGTATCGACAACGTTTTCCACGTATGAAGGAAAGTGTTAGCTAAGAAATATCCACATGACTGAGGGAAAAAATATTCTAACGCGAATGGCCTATTCTCGAAATGTTATTTTTCGATGATCGTGAAATAACAACATACAACTTGGGTTGTAGATGATCGACTTTAGCTATTTTTCATTTGAAAAATGTATAATACGTCTTTGAAGCAAATACTATTTGTTTTATTCTTGCTACAGTAAGGTGACAACATACTATTTTTGTCAACATAATATATTTTCGTCCGATGCACAATGTTTATATTGATAGGGATATAATTCAATCAGCAAGCCCGAAACATTATACCGCCCTATGGGTTGGTGGAGCTGATGCTTTGAACAGGCCGGGATAGCAGATCGTTTTAAAGGCGTAGATCTAACTAGCACAAAGTACTGATAGGGGATTATCACTGGTGAGTGATGTATCCCAATCGTAATCACTGATGATTACACAGCATCAAATAACCAATTGATTATGATTGTTTACGCGATACGAGAAGACACGACCGGGCTTTAATTAGAGGGCTGTTCCGCGGCAGTGCGAGTGTTTAAGTTAATCTTGTAGCCGGTACTTCAGTATGCTTCGCCGATCTCGCGCCTGCCCAGTTTCCAAGGGCATGCAGCAAGAATGCACTTAACGGCGCTTTGAAGTCGGGATTTAGCAGAGTGGAGGGCGACTCCAATAAAACCGGTAAAAAGATTTGAAATGTGCGGAAGATGCGCGTTTTCCGAGTGGCTTGCGTCGGACAAAGAGACGCCGTTTAGGAAGTGACAAAACGACATGACGAGTTCCGCCCTCTTTGCTTCGTTCCGCGGTCATTTACATGTTAATGTTCTCGGTCGAGAGAGGCGCCTCGATGAGTATTTGTCCACTGACACGTGATGCGTCGCTTCATTATCGCCCATGCGTGCTCGCTACGCGGAAAGCCGACACGCAGACTTGAGCATCTGTATAGGAGGTCTTCTATACCCTTTAAGGTCCATGTGTTAGAATTAAAACTGCCGTTGTAATTCGGTTTTTCGCTCGTCTCGTGTCAGCCTCATTTAACAAAAAATCGAACTTAACTATGATCAACTGTGACATGCTATAGCTTGATAGTGAAAATGCGTTATTTAGTTTTCATAAAATCACCGGAGACACTATTTCATTAATTTTGGTCAGGCCGAACCAAAATCCGCGGAAAAAATAAATCAAAATTGGTGAAGTACAGCCCGCAACTACTATGATATCAGCTATTCACACTTTCGCAAGTTACTCGATCTTATACGATCAAAGTAAATTCTTTCGGCGATTCGACATAAGTATGCACTATTTTATTAAACTGACTGTGCATATTACTTAAACAATTCACACGCTGTAGATATGAACATCGACGGACCTAATTCCCGGTGGGCTAAACGAAGAGAGGAAGCCGCTTTAAACGAGACCGGAGGTCATGGGTTCAGCTTGTCAACACTCTGGTTTCGACGCCCATATTGTATATTTTAACATGTGTTTTGAGAGTATTTAATTAAGAATGCAGTTTTACTGTTATATGTGTTCCTTTCGTTGTATTGTTATTGTGGCCATTAAATCCTCTCTTTTTGTTCCCATCGATGGCCTACGTTTGGTATCAGAAGTTGGTATTATTTTCTTTAATGTACACTAACACTTATTTTTGTTTTCAAACGATGCCCATATATCATCATTCAAACTGTTATAATGGTACTCGAATATGTCTTGCGTGTGCGTGTGCGCGTGCGCGTGCGCGTGTGGGTACTGAATGAGAAACTGGGTGCCATCTGTTCATTTGACGGTTGCCTATAGCTTAATCACACATCCCATACATTTTGCATAGAGTATTCATGAATTATTTGATTCTTGATAAAAAAGGTCAACAAACTAGGAAAACACCAAACGCAATTAAGTACATGTTTCGAACTATTTTATAAACTATTTGGAAAAAAGCTACACGAAATGTGTCCTGCGTTTCCAAATAACCCGGGACGGGGGGAGGGCTCTGTTGTCGGACCTCTATAATCACCCGTCCAGTGTGGCTTGGACAGCTTAGAACGTAGATACCTTTAAAGTCAACTATAAAACACGCAACAACGCGTGCAACAGCAGAACCTTGCGCTAAGCCCTTTAATTCATTGACACTGACACAGACGTCAACTGGTCATCTCTCGCCTCGCTGACCAGTCGATGACGTGACTCTTTCTGTACAAGACGACGGCACTTTGAGGTGACCTGACAGACATCCGAATGGGCGGACGGGAAGAATAAAGGGCGCATCCCTCGTAAGTAATTCATTCGTTCTCTCGTATTCTTCTCTGATCCTGCCATCTGGCCTCGTGACGTAAACGTGTCGCGTTGAGACGTCCGCCAGAGTGGATATCAGCACGCGTCTTGGGCCTGCCTTGTGGTGGTGGTTGGGCAGTGACGTCTTCTGGCCCCGAGCAATCACCGCGGCGCATCCTTGGTGATTGAAATAACCGGGGTCAGAGCACAATTTTTCTTCTGCTGTCACGGAATATAGACGAATAAAGTGACGGTGGTTTTGAGACGGTGTATTATTTTCATGAAAATAAACGATTCGCACCTTTGCGTACATGTAATAGAATTGCGTACCACATATATTATTGGTTTCAGTTGGACAATTAAACTACTGTCATCCTTCTTTGGAATTGTTGGCTTTCATTAGGCTATAAGTCTGTAATTTTCAGGGTTTGTTATTAAAAAAAATGTAGCACACTTACATCTTGCAAATTTCCATCCGAGTGGCCACTGCCCCTATTTGTTAAAGCGTTCTGTGGTTTGGATGCATTTGTTGTTTTACAAGAGACTTTGGCGCCCAGAGGAGGGGGGCACTTTTCCCCTGGTTCTGATTTTTTTATGTAGGTATTTTATAGCGAGCATATTGTTTGCTAGTTGTGTGAAATATATTTGTTAACTAATCATATACAATTGTGTCATTACTGTCCATTGAAAATTAACATTTATGAAAATGTAAAGATATCTCGACGAAATTAGATGGCGGATGCGATTCTGAATTAATGTGTACCCCCTCCCCTCGCACAAAAAGTATACTGTGTTTTATAGAACACATTAATATATTAAGTTATCTGGTTTTGTTGTTGGATTAATATGTT
This sequence comes from Lamellibrachia satsuma, assembly GCA_033239005.1. Taxonomy (NCBI): domain Eukaryota; kingdom Metazoa; phylum Annelida; class Polychaeta; order Sabellida; family Siboglinidae; genus Lamellibrachia; species Lamellibrachia satsuma. The sequence continues at coordinate 29,270,680 of BSQZ01000001.1, read as the reverse complement.
CTCTTGTTTGTTTTAGCTAGGTCGTCTGATTCCAGGTGTCCACTTCAAAACGAACATATACTCACTGACCTCTGAGGTCAATGCTACACTTTCTGCAGTAATACATATTCTTATCGCACAGATCTTGCTGCATCAACCCCTGGCGGTCTTGACGGTAGCTGCAGAAGCGTAGAGCCCCTTCGTCCGTCGATAAGGGGACCCCTGCCGAGCCCTTTCGTCCGTCGGTAGCGGGACCCTTGTCGAGCCCCTTCGTCCGTCGATAAGGGGACCCCTGCAGAGCCCCTTCGTCCGTCGGTAGCGGGACCCCTGTCGAGCCCCTCCGATTGACGCCGTTGAGACAAGTCGCTCGACCGAGTCGTAATCGGCCCAGAGCGTCCACACGGCGCGATGCGCTGGCCTCGTTACAACACGGGACCTGTGAAACTGATTGTTTGTTCAACACGCCAACAGCAGATATCTTCATCAGCTCGCACACAATTATCGCCTTCAAAGCGACTTTATTAATTGGAGCGTCTTCGCTATCTGGCGACGCCGTCAACATGTGGCTGTCTGTTTAGAAGGGGTGTCAATAAACGCCGGTAACAGATGTACAGGTCGTTAGAGCACCCGCCGCGAGGGGCGCAATAAACACCCCGAGACAGCCTCGTCAGGCCTTCGACGAGTTTCACACCGCCGTAAAGAGTGATCGTATTCGCCTCACTCATCTACTACAGGGCGTTGGTTGTCGTGTAACTGTAGTTGTAATGTGAGTGAGTGAGTGAGTGAGTGAGTGAGTGAGTGAGTGAGTGAGTGAGTGAGTGAGTGAGTGAGTGAGTGAGTGAGTGAGTGAGTGAGTGAGTGAGTGAGTGAGTGAGTGAGTGAGTGAGTGAGTGAGTGAGTGAGTGAGTGAGTGAGTGAGTGAGTGAGTGAGTGAGTGAGTGAGTGAGTGAGTGAGTGAGTGAGTGAGTGAGTGAGTGAGTGAGTGAGTGAGTGAGTGAGTGAGTGAGTGAGTGAGTGAGTGAGTGAGTGAGTGAGTGAGTGAGTGAGTGAGTGAGTGAGTGAGTGAGTGAGTGAGTGAGTGAGTGAGTGAGTGAGTGAGTGAGTGAGTGAGTGAGTGAGTGAGTGAGTGAGTGAGTGAGTGAGTGAGTGAGTGAGTGAGTGAGTGAGTGAGTGAGTGAGTGAGTGAGTGAGTGAGTGAGTGAGTGAGTGAGTGAGTGAGTGAGTGAGTGAGTGAGTGAGTGAGTGAGTGAGTGCGTGCGTGCGTGCGTGCGTGCGTGCGTGCGTGCGTGAAACAGTGAGTGAATGAGCGACTGAGTGACTGAGTGATAACGTAATTACGTAAGTAAATAAAGCATTAAGATAAAAGTAAAAAAGAATTGAGAGTGAATATGTGTTACTGAATAAGGTCCAATTTAAATTGCTTGATTATGTATTGGTTTTGTTTAACGGTAGAAAGCTAGAAGTATACAAGGGACGTGATTATTTCGTTTCTGAATTCATTGCAGACGAATGTCGCAGTTTTACATTGGCTGTTATCATCTTTATAAAATAATTTCGTCCGAACAATGGTTTAGAGTATTTATGATAGACATGATATGTGTTTGAAACACGCTATTTCCAGACCACGATGGGTAAAAGTGTGCGTAGGATCTCTTTAAACACATTAGAGAAACTACTTCCGTGATTCCATCAGTAATGTTGTACAGACTTTTTACAAACAATAATAATAATGTACTTGTTGTTGTCAACCAGGGATGCTAATAGCGTACTTCATCTACTTGCATAACACTTAATCTGATATATAAAAATTTTAATAGCATTCACAACATACATTCGATATTATCTTAACAACGACGCGCTGTCCACACGGAGTCTAACCCGGACCAGCTGGACCGACGACGGACGGTATTTGTTGAGACGTGCAAATGGTGTTGATGAAAGTACGTTATCTCCGAGATGGGGTCGTTAGAGGGTGCACAGTCGCCCTAATTATCATATCATCAAACACTGATGATGAGTTGTACGGAGGGCGGGGCGGGTCCCGGGAGAGCCGGGGACACGCGCAGCTGTCCCTATCTGCCCGAGACCTCGCAGCCTCGCTTCTAATCAGCCCCCGTCTTTTTATCGCAATCAAACGCGTGTTTGACGTATCTAAATAGACGACTCCCCGAGGACGGGACGGGCGTCCGGGAGGGAGCTACCGTCCGCGTGGTCAAACTGACCATTCGAGTCACTTTAATCGCTACAATTATGGGAGCTGAAATAACTGGTAATAAAAACGATCAGACGTAGTGCCTTTGATACTGTGTGTGTGCGTGTGCGTGTGTGCGTGCGTGCGTGCGTGCGTGGGTGGGTGGGTGGGTGGGTGGGTGGGTGTGGGTGTGTGTGTGTGTGTGTGTGTGTGTGTGTGTGTGTGTGTGTGTGTGTGTGTGTGTGTGTGTGTGTGTGTGTGTGTGTATGTGCGTGTGATACTATATATGCATGTATGTGTGTATGTATTATATATATATCGTATCAAAGGCACTACGTCTGATCGTTTTTATCCTTCTATAGTCATATTTTTGTAGCATAAATTATGTCGAAATATTCTAACACATTGGCCGCTCAAATATATGTTTTATATAGTGTGGAGTTACGCACTCCTGAATACATATTTGATCTTTTATTGCTATTTGGGGCACTGCGTTTACATTAACTTAATTAAACTAAAGTTTCGACACTCATGTAATCTCAGTCGGTATGATGTATCAAGTTAAACATGTACATTAAATTGTGCTAACACGGTTGATACGAACAACAGGGTTGTTATTAGCGTTATCCGTCTTTCTTTGAGTTTGTGCCTTGCCTACAACGGCTAACGCTAAGCAGCCTCGATTACTTCAGATATATGTTAGTTAGTCTATCGTTAATTTAATAGCCCATTTTCTTCACTAACCACTAACCGTCTCTACCCGTCTATCTTTGTCCGTGCGTGTCCATCCCGACGGTATTAGTGCACCCAGTAGGTATGTATGGACACGCTTCCGTTTGAACTATTTACAACTAATTAAACATCTATCGCCTACGACAGACAAGTGTCTTTTGTGCGACTTTCGCTCGACTTAATTAGTTCTATCAAACATTTACTAAATCAAAACCGAGTAACCGCTCTTCAATTCTCGCCTTGTAATCCGGCCTCTCGACACCCGGCCAAGTCTCGCTACGGTTCCAGCCTTTCTTTGGCCGAATGTTCCGTTAATGAGTCGCCTAATTCTCGGCAAAATCTCCTCGGTACCTTAAGCCAAGTTCTGTGCCGGTCTGTTTGCTTTGAAGCTGGCTTACGCGAGCGCCACACAAAACCGGACGGCGGATTACAGGGCTGGCAACACCTGTGCCGCTGAAGCACCGTAATACGTTCTTTATCAACACGCGAGGCGGTGGGGGTTTTATAGACACGGGTAATTAAAGGAAGTGGCGAATAAATGGAGCTTTGAAGCGGGCGCGACGACTGGTAAACGGGCCACCCCTCGACGTAATGGGACGCATTGGAGCGGGAAGGACCTGCCATGGGATGCGTCTTCCTCCGAACCAGCCGATTTGTCTCCCCCCACCGTCTACGTGAACAGGGACTGGCACTGCGCAGTTCAGCAACTGAATAAAATGTTTGAGCTGCAGTAGAGAAACCGGACGATATATTTATAATTGGTTTGATGTTGAGCTGGTCGCTGTTATTATTGTTTTGTCAATAGAATTATTATTGTTTTGTCAGTAGAATTATTATTGTTTTGTCAATAGAATTATTATTGTTTTGTCAATAGAATTATTATTGTTTTGTCAATAGAATTATTATTGTTTTGCCAATAGAATTATTATTGTTTTGTCAATATCATTATTATTGTTTTGTCAATATCGTTGTTATTGTTTTGTCAATATCATCATTATTGTTTTGTAAATATCATTATTATTGTTTTGTCAATATCATTATTATTGTTTTGTCAATATCATTATTATTGTCAATATATATTATCATACGGGTTGTTGTTAGTGTATGATACACACACGCACGCACGCGCGCACACACGCATGCACGCGCACACACGCACACACACGCGCGCGCGCACACACAGACACACACACACACAGACACACACACACACTTGTTTCAGAAGAGGGAGAGGTACGGCGGGCGGGATGTTCACTCGGCGACAACTGTTAGAACAGAAACTGGAGGGACAGGAGAATATGGCTCTGGGATTTATAGACCTTGAAAACACATACGACACAGTTCCGAGAGAATTGGCCACGGCCCCGCCGAGATGGACGGGTGTCCCAGAGGCGGAGGTGAGGATGGTCGAAGGCACACATGAAGAGACAAAAGGTAGGGTAGTGTGCGGACCGGGAATATCGGAGGCATTTAGGGTGGACATCAGCCCGAGACAGGGGAGTGCCCTTAGCCCGCTGTTATTCATTGCAGTAGTGGAGGTGATCAACAGAACGCGAGTACAAGGGACATACTCCGCAAGTTGCCATACACCGATGACCTGGCAGTAGTAGCAGACAGTGAGGCAGACCTTCAAGAGCGGTTGGTAGATTGGAAGGACATCTTTGGCAAATATGGACTGAGAGTAAGTCTAGAGAAGACGGGGTACTTTTGGTCGGGCAGCAGAAAAAAGATCTTGACATAAGACTGGATGGGAAAAAAACTGAACCAACGAGACAGCTTTGTATATCTGGGTGGAGCAGTTTGCGGCGACGGCGGCACGGAGACGGAAAATCGCAGGAGAATACAAGCTGTGTCGAGTGCGTGGAGAAAAGTGGAAGGGGAGATAGACACGTATCTTGCTAAAGCTAAAGGGAAAGGTTCTTAACTCATGCGTAACACCAACATACCTATACTGCTTAGAGACTATGGCGATGATAGAAAAACAAGAAAAGAGACTGCGAGTTTGCGAGAATAGCTGGATGAGAAGAATTGCGGTGAAAAGAATCGACAACGAAGAATGGAGGAGCTGAGGGAGGAAGTTGGTGTTAGAGAGCGTCTCACAAGGAAGTTGGTGAGGAGCCGGCTAAAGTGGGCTGGACACGTGGAAAGAAAGGAAGGTGCACGTATGAGAGAGCGGATGCGCTTGGAGTGGAGGGTAGAAGGGGAAGAGGAAGACTGAGATGGGAGGACTGCGTGAAGAGAGATTTAGTGGGAGTGGAGTGGAGAATGAGGGTGAAGGATAGAGGGGAGTGTAGACAATTGGTGGATACGGTTGTAAAACGGGACTAGTTATGGGGAAGAAGGGGAAAAAATAGACGACAGGTATCGGTGCCAGCCTGAACTACAGGGAAAAGGGGGAGAGCAACAGCAACAACAACAACAACAACAACAACAACAACAACCCCACACACACACACACACACACACACACACACACACACACACACACACACACACACACACACACACACACACACACACACACACACACACACACACACACACACACACACACACACACACACACACACACACTAGCATTATATCATAATATATTAGTTTTTGCAATGATTTATATTTGCGCACTTAAGATGTGATTTAATATATATTTATTTTCGTGGAAACCGAATTAATTAATATGGGAAACAATGCAGGCGAATCAGTATATTCGTGATATTACATTTATGCACATTTAAAAAACAGGAATTGTATTATAAAATGTATTGAGTTCCTATAATTACGTATATGCTGCATAGGGTTCACGTATGCATTTTACCTGAACAAAAGATGATTATACTGCGTCAGCAACATGATACAAGCCTACAAATTGCATCAACGAACATTGACTTCCAAGCATGCGCAGCTGCCGAAAAGCGGCAGTTAGTTAAAAAAAGTCATTGCTTTTCCTGCTTGAGAAAAAAGACGCGCTTTAATCGAGACTAAATGACTCGCGGTATTGCCTCTAAACCTACGCTCGTTTTCGTGACGCGCTAACTGCTGGGGCATGTCACGGGCGGACCCCTGCGTGCCCCGGGGACGCAGCTCGCTACCCCGACGATTCGGTGGGATATTAAGTGGTGGCGGGACCCGACGAACGCAGCCATATCGGTGGGTCGAGCCCCGAAACCCGATTCCCGTGTTATTACAATCTGCGCGATCCATTATACTGGTCTTGTCGGGGCTGAGGTATTTCCCATGACGATCCCGTAAACCACACCAATCCCTGCTCGCGTCTTTAATGTGGCTGCCCTCCGTCGGCCCGTTCCCGCCGCCGGGAGCGGAGCAGACGACCCGCGTCATTTTGACGGGTCTGTGGCCCCGGCGCGGGGCAGCGCTCGCGGGAAGGAGGTGGCCGGCAATCGAATTAACAGATCCTTGTTTACCCGCGACGTAAACAAAACAAATTGATTGGCGTTACCGGAGACGAGTTTGTTTGGGCTTTCGCGCGGATCTGTTGATACAAGCGTGCTGGAGTGTTCAAAGGGTCGCTCGCTGTTACCGCTCAGCCGATTGTGGAGTACAAGCGATACCACCTCGACCACCAACGCCCGGCCAGGCCCAGGCGGCTTCTCTACTGCGTCTACAAACATAAAACTACCACTTTGTGAACCCAGCCGGCCAACTCGTTCTTCGCCCGTTCGTTCGGTCACTCGATCGCTCGTAGAAACGATATCTTGGTAGACACTTTCTGGTCCGTGTACAAACTGACGACAGTTCTCGTCTTGTTGAAACGCGGCTGCTGGCTGCTCGTTTGTTTGCGAGCGAGACCAGTTGTCGCATCCGCGGCGGAAACCCAAGCAAGACATTTCATCGCCACTGTGAAACTGTCGTCGTGTGTTGAGACAGCTGTGCTCGGTAGCTCGCCCTCAAAGCGGCGTCTAGTTTCACATGTCGTCCATGAAACTCTACCCGCGTCGTGCATTTCGCCGTTCGACCCCATTTGAAGTTACGACCCAGCTTTGATCTTCGGTAGGAAATGCACCGCCAGACGGCGCGTAAGTCGACAGCGAAAACAGCGACAACCCGGAATTGTCCCCCGAGGTTTAACAAGATTTAACAAGATTGCCATCCCAAACAACAAGTTCCAGATGGCAAGTGGACAAGGAAGCCATTGGCTTATCGAGAGTCCAATAATTTTCTCATCTATGTGTAGCCCACCCTTATCAAACATCTGTCAATTCCATTTTTAAACATATTCACACGACTAGCATTAACACAATCATTTGGCAGTTTGTTCCATTCATTTATCACCCTCTGTGAGAACGAGTACTTTCTCATGTCCAACCTACACTGCTCCTTAACTAATGCTGCTTTGTGTCCTCTGGTTCTACTGCCTTCTTTAAGTTTGAAGACCATATTCCTATCAACATCCTCATAACCGTTCACTATTTTAAATACTTCTATTTTGGTCTCCTCTTAGTCTCCTGGTCTCTAATGTTGTCAAACCACATTGTAATAAGCAACTTTCTTAACTAAGGTCTCTCAATTCTGGAATCATTTTGGTTGCTCTTCGTTGTATTCTTTCTAGCTTGTCTATGCCCTTTTTACGATACGGCCTGAATACAATATTCCAAATGTGGTCTAACTATTGCTTTGTACAGTGGTACAATTAGCTGTTTCTCCTTATACATGATAGTTCTCCTAATTAGCCATATAATTTGATTTCCTTTTGAAGCAGCAATCCCACATTGCTCTGAAACTTTCATGTCAGCACTAAATGTTACTCCTAAGTCATTTTCTTGTATGGTTCTACCTAGTACAGCATCCCCCATTTTATATTCTTCGTCCATGTTTCCATGTGCTATGTGTATACATTTACACTTCCCAAAATTGAATAACATTTGCAATTTTTCTGACCATTTAACTAATTTATCTAGATCATCCTGTAAACTTTGTTTATCTCTATTATTTGTAACCTTTCTGAATACTTTTCTGTCATCTGCAAATTTGAGTACTTTGCTAGATATGTCATCTTCTAAATCATTTATATATATATTAAAAACAGTATAAGGCCTAATACTGATCCCTGTGGTACCCCACTCAAAACCGATTTCCAGTTTGAAATCTCACCATCTACTATTACTCTCTGTCTTCTGTGAGTAAGCCACTTTTCTATCCAGTTGATTACATAATTACCTATACGATGGGCTTTTAGTTTAAGTATCAATCTTTGGTGTGGCACTTTATCGAAAGCTTTCTGAAAATCTAAGTAGACAACATCCACTGGTGACCCGTCATCTACCCACTTTGTAATTTCTTCAAAAAAACATAAGAGATTGGTTAGACATGACCTTGTTTTAGGAACCCATGTTGAGATGTATTTATTAAATAATTTACAAGGAATTCCACCATGTGGTCAATAATTAATGTTTCGAGTAATTTACATACAACTGAGGTGAAACGTTGCAACGTAATTATCACGAACAAAACATCGGTCAAACGCGATATATCCGCCTCCGTTTGAGTAGCAACCGAATATGTCCGTCCATTATCGCAGCACATAGAGGTCAAATGAATACACATGCATGAGTTAGAATACTGCCCCACGGCTGAACTTGGTGACACGCATGGCTTCTATCAAATAAACAATTGCAGCGAACATCGCAGTCGTCAGTAGGACACATTTATTGCCTCGCATCCCGTTAAAGCAACCAATTCGCACTGGCGCGCCGTGTTCGCTAGCAAGATAAACTTCGATTCTAGCACAACATGTAAGCAGCGCAGTTAAACGCCGGGACCGTGCCCTTGTCAACACAATGCACCCAATAATGGTGTCGTGTTACAGTTTCCTGGGAAGATGTTGCGACTCAATTAAAAGTTTGCTGTTTGATGACAGTGAAAAGGAATGTGTTGGTTTTGGCGAAAGACCTCTTATTTCGACTATAACTGCGTAAACAACACAAAGAAACAGCAAATTATACATTGACTTAGCCCTGTTTGTGCTGCTGCTTCTACTGTGTTGTTGTTGTTGTTGTTGTTGTTGTTGGTATTATTAGTGTTGTTGGTGTTGTCGTTACTGTTGTTGTTGTTGTTGTTAAGGCACGTCGTAAAATAATCGTTTTTGAGATTTGATAATACTGAACACAACATAGTGGCTGATTCGACATATATGTGTGATTCGTGCAGAAAGCCGTCGCACCGTGCACATGTCATGTTGACTCGCTTGCGGGAGACATCGCAACGTATAACTGATATTGTAAGTTGTAAACGTCGGTCATAGTCATTGGAAATATAAAGAACAACGCTGCATCAGATGTGACACAGTTCCTTGCGCAAATGCATAAGCATACGTTACATATCCTACAAATGATATGCTTCCCTTTCGTTAAATACTTTCACTTATTTTTACAAGGAAACTGACTAATATTTGTTGGTTATTATTTCCAATATATTTTCCATAACTTATCTGTTCACCAAGCACTTTCACTTTTTGCATGGAAAACAATTTCAATTAATTTAACAAAGTAAACTGTTACGTAGCCATCACTCGACGAAACAACGTTCATAAAAAGCGTATTATTGGTGGTATAAGACATGTGTATATACCAAAGACTCTATTGTATATACAAAATCTGGCGGGATCGTGCAGCGACAGGGAGCATCCTTCGTCACTGTCGATGTCTCATTCACGCACCGGCGGCCGGGAACAGACGCTAAACAGATTCCACCACTCAGTCAAACGAGCCCGGCAATAAAAGCACACAAGCGACATCAAAGTCAACGAAGGCTGGCGGCAGCTGATTCTTGCGCCATTGTGCCTGGTTATTGCGCCTCTGTTTCGGCCGACCGCGCTGATAAATGGTGCAACAACATTGCCGACAATTCCCACTCGGCACATACGGCGCTACAATAAACAATTCGGCGGCAAATTAACTGTATGCGGTGCATGTCAACGCCACGGGGGCTGCTGGCTAGTGTTGACGACCCGCGGTACCTCGGTGTGGTTCCCGCTAGGATAAATGCTAATTTGTAAACGTTCGCTCGCCTGTCCATCCGTCCACGACTCATCAGCGCATCTGGACCTGCGAATAGCGGACGGAGGCTCCCAGACGGACAAAGCCAAACGGAGCGGCGAAAGAGCCACCGCGCTGCCGCTGTTCTCGGAGCGGCTGCCAAAGGCGCAGACGACATTTTATGGGCGCGAATTAATTCGACGATTACGCGCGCTCAGATATCGGCGGTGAATAACGTCGGGCACGCGTCGACAATAATTTAGTTCGTAGTTAAATTGGACACAATTAATTGGTGCATCGTTAGCGCGCCGCTTGCTTTCGGAAGTGTTCACGCCTCTTCGAGGCGGCGCCATTGCGTGTGTGTGTCGCGCGGAATAATCTGCCGCATAAACCCACCAGCGGTGACGCTTTTTGATGCAGCGAATGATGCGAACTTTTCACCGAGATCGTCATTTCGAATATTTTCAATTAAAGGTCCCTCCTCAATTAATTTTTGCTAGTCTCATTTCAAAGCTTAGCGAAAAATCAAATCTACCTAGGTTTTTATCCACTGCAACATATACTAGCTCGATCAGTTGTGCAACTTTTGTGTGTAGTTTTGGTGAAATCATCAGACAAACTATTAAATTACTTGCTTGGTCAAACACTAATTGAAGTGAAAATGGAAAAGCTGAAAACTCACGAATATCATCCTTGGTGACATTTTGTAATTGGAAGTCAAGCCAGTTACAAAATGTCGGCATTGATCCGCACATTGCTTACCATTTCGGATATCCATTTTGTTCAGCCTTAACAGATCTAACGACTAAAGTCAATTCTTGTGATGATTTAGAAAAATATGCATTTTTTATTAAATCGACTGCGGATTTTACATAAACTATTCACACTCTCCACATTTGATCATTAACGAACTGAATTTGCGATAAGCTAAATCAGTCGAGGGTGGAGTTTTAAGTATGTTTGTCTGCAGCCTGCTCAAATATACCTGGACACATAACGTATGAGTCATGACTACCATTTCAAGTTTGATGGGCAACTACGTTTCGGTTTCACGTCGGAATTAGATCATATTATTATATAATATTGTAATTATTTATATAACATCGCATTTATAGTAATTGAATACACTAGATTATATACATATTATATATTATATATAAACCAGTGCCCATAACGTAATGTACAGTTACTTATTTACTCATTATTTGTAGTGTAAAAGTATCAAATACGTAGTTACATACTCGGATATGAATCCATTGGTACTCCCATCAGCACTGACCACAATAAGTGTACCGTTTTGAACAGAGATCTTTTGTGTTCTGAAAAATAACTAACCGTTGAATATCCTTCGCTCTCGAAAATGAACCCAGCAATTACCGAGTCTTCATTCCTTCGGAACGTGCTCTGACAGTCGTTTATAAACAACAAAGAACAAAGGGCAGGCCACGTTGACGATTGTGCATTCATATAGGCTATCGCTATACAGGCTTTGTCTTTAGTGTCCACTACTTATTTTCTAATCCCTTGTTCAGTACTCTCCGTACAAACAAACTTGAATAACAATTGATAGTTAACACAATATCAACTTGTTTGTAAGCACGCGCTCTGCTTAGCGTCTATAGATTAAGCAATTTGATGTTTAATTAGGATAATTAATTAGCCAATTCATTTTAGTATAATACGTGGCTTCAAAAGTATAATTATAGTATACAGTCGGCTACATTATTATGTGATGCACCATGCAGGCAAACAGCGGTAGAAAGTTTGCTTATATTATTCCAAGTATATTAAGTTACGTACATTTCTTGATTATATTTGGAGTGCTTTTGATATTTTGTCAAGTACAATAATACACTAATATAATGTGTAATCCAAAACTATTATGCTTAATTGACGAATTTGTAGCACAAATTAGCTGCACGAAAATAATAAATAATTAACCAATTCCAATGTGGCGATAGCCAATCATATAATACATAACATATGCATTAAAATGGTTCATATAGAATAAGTCATCTTTCAATTTCACATTGTTATTTCAGCACTCTTACACAAACACGCTTCCTCAGAAAGCAGTAACACTTGTCAAGAAATACACCCTTTTAAAATCGCAGTTCTGACACTGAACCAAGAACGAACACGTCATGCGTGGCTGCGCAAAATAAAGATTATTATCAGCGTCGAATGCACGTATATTTAATCGTTAACAACGCATTTCATATTTAAAATAATGCATTAGGGAAAATGTAATGTCTTATGATGATAATAATAATTATGATCACAACCCTAAAAACATATTCAATGTCGAGACGTAAAGCCAGCTAGAAAGAATAATGTATTTGAAAATGCTTAATGTTATTAAAGTTGTGTTATTAACATCCTCAGACGGGAATATAACATAAATACATGCACGGAGACGTGTAAACATCTTATTCGTAATCAAGTCAGGCGCCGACCGCTACAATCTACTGCATGGTGCTTGCATTAAATATGATGCTGTTTTGCTGCGCAAATCAATACATGTGTTAAGAATCCCCACAAGACGAACGTTGTAGCCAGACGCTAATGCGATTTGCAATTTTGCATACGGTAATGTTCCATGCACAGCTTCATTCTAGACGTGTCTGAGAACAGAACCCTGATTAATGTCTCGTCTCAGTTGTACGAATATGGGGCATTTTATAAATAAATGTGACGAAAATAATTGTATGTAACCCTATAACTAACGCACGTACGTGTGTGCGTGCATGTTGTGGTGGGATTTGTGCGTTCACGTGTTTGTGTTTGATAAAAGGTGTGTGGAGTGAAAAGACCAATATATATATATATATATATATATATATATATATATATATATATATATATATATATATATATATATATATATATATATATATATATATATATATATATATATATATATATATATATATATATATATATATATATATATATATATTATACATATATACGTTTTTGGGGGAAAGTAGTGTGACATGGAAAGAGCGGTATATATATATATATATATATATATATATATATATATATATATATATATATATATATATATTATGTGTATCTCGAAATGCTGTCATAATCTATCATCATCATGAGCAAAGCAGTGTTTATGACCGAAATAACATTTTATACGAGACGATTAGAATCCCAGCGAACCGGACCCCCAGTCTCCTAGCGAGAGGTTTTATGCGTTTCCGCGTATATCAAAAGGTCATGGAATACGCCATGTCCCAGCATGCATCACTGTCGTGACGACTAGCGCGCGTTTGTGAGCGTTGGACATGCAATGAATGCGTCGCACCTGCCAGGTTATTTGATGTCTAATTCTACCAGCCAAGAATTCACGCAAGCTGCATAGTAAGATATAGAATGACGTGAGGTACTCACAAAAAACCAGCGCAGAACGGCAACAAAAATACACCCAAAATTGTTTGGTCGCTGTTCCGAACTAAAAGTATATTTGGTCAAATGGGTACAAACAATTTTGAGATTCTGATTCGTCTACCAAATGCCTGAACTATACGCTTAATGTGTGCATTACATGTGAGTTTTGATTGTACACATTTGTAGCATTTCGGTGAACGATATGTTCTTTTATCGTTGCATTTGTGCTGTAAATGACTGCAACGAACAAAGTCTGGCCTGTCGTGTAGTGAGTGAAACAAGGTGAACATGCGACTAAATTTTAAAATGGGAATTTTTCTTGAAAAAATTGACGCATTGTGTGAACGTAATATAATTCAATGGATTTTAACGCACACACAAAATATTATCTAAATCGCATAATCGTTTGTTCAGGAATCCAATTAAACGCTACAATGATTATGAATGCAATGACGTCTAGTTTGTCTTCAAATGTTACGATGTTATCCTGACTCTAATAATAATGACAAGAAAGTGTCAGTTTGTTGAGTTGAAATCTCACGATCAGTTATTGTTTGTGTGTTTATTTCGTCCGCACTGAATGTGCAGCTGTAGCAACTGTTGACGAACGGGGAATGTTCTAGCGTTACAATTGATTAGCACCGTGGCTGTTAGTCTGATATGACGTCAGAGCTAATCTACCGTTGCTAAGTATTTGACGCCTCGGCGTTGTACACAGCGATCATCCGCGATACACGACCTCCCCGGGGGTGGTTGCGCGCGCTGTACGGCGAACTCACAAAAAACGTTCGTAGCAAAACATGCGAGGAATGATTGTTGAGAACATACATGTCTGATATAGCGTTGAAAATCCTTTGTGGTACACGATTTATTTTCGAATTTGTTGAATAGTACATCCCCCATAACGAAGGCAATACCTGATAAATCAAACAATCAATAAATTAATTAATTAATCAATCAATCTGAATTGAATAAGCAGATGTCGTACAACATTATATCAATATTTGACGTTTTCTTTCGATGCTACTCATCAGGGTTTAATTAGTTTTCAAATAAACTGAGTATACTTAACGATGTGTTAATAAATCGTGCCAATTTGATTTTGTTGATTATATATATATATATATATATATATATATATATATATATATATATATATATATATATATATATATATATATATATATATATATATATATATATATATATATATATATATATATATATATATATATATATATATATATATAATATATATATATATATATATATATATATATAGATGCACATTTAGGCAATAATGAATCGGTTTATTTTTAATTATGTTATTTGCAGACCGCCGTACTATTCAAGTGTATTCGTTCTGCTCGCGCTAACTGCGCAAAAAATGTTGGAATAAACATTAAACATATTTTCCGAGGAAGAAACGTACATTGACGTTTACGTAATTCTTGGCTACTGTACGTTGTTTCATCGAGTGCGGAATCGTATTTACGAAGACGTTGACGTAGGTTTTGGAAAGCATAGTTATTATATGACATAACCATTAAATTAAGTTTAAGCATTTTTTTTTGCATTTGGCGCAAGGTAAATGTGTTTCGTTACTATAACCAGGGGATTTGTAACAACACTGTCTATAATCTTTATAGCAACATTCATGTAACGATTTAAAGCTAAGATTAACAAGAAACCTCATTGCCTTTTTAGCCATCACGCTCGCATCTCCGTATAGTTATTCGTCAATCACCAGGTAGCGCTGATCGTTGTCCGGCCGCGCGCATGTGCGATGCAGATTTTCGCGAGTGGCAGCGTTTATTTACCCAAGCAGCCGGCGTGTTTATTTATCGTTCTCGCGCAAACATTTCGCCGGCTTAGTGTGTTTGACTTTGAGCGGTCGCCCGTCGCCTTGTTGCCGTCTTACAAGCGTCGACGCTTCTGTCTAAACACGATGCATCTTCTTCCGGGATTGCACACCTGCCGACGGCCCTCAGTCGGGAGTGATACGAACTGCTGTGATAGCATGCACGCACGCCACTGCCAATAACCGGCGGATAATATTTGTTTAGCAATAGTAGCAATGAAGCGGCAAGGTGAAAATAGCAACGACAATAAACCGGAGAAACATTGACAAGAACATAGCATAACAACATAAACAAGTTTTGTTTGCCCATTATGTGAATAATAAAGAAATTGTATTATTCACCGTTGTTACGCTGTAAAGATGTAATTACGAAGCAGGCAATTCGATCGAAACATATACTATTAAAAGGTAGGTTACATTAATTGATTCTTAAATTGTGTGATTTAACTGTTCTCGTTTTCGTCAAATACCATGTCTTGTAAAATGTATTAGTATGTTATATTTATATATTAGACTGCGTAATAAACTATTATATTAGGCTACGATGGCAAAATCGTGTGTTAGTATTTTGTAATTTACATCTATTCAGTATCAACTGGCATAATTGAAATAACAGTCTAATCACATATGTGTAAGAAAGTAATAAACATTGTGATACGATAACGCAGTAGTCTTGGCAACACAAAAACAACACATTGATATCCCGCGTGTTTATACTAGACTTCAGACGCCGCTAAACCTACGAATTCGTTATTGCTATTTCAAACAAGTGAAGACGGCTCTGTTTTTGATCATTAAGCCTTATCTCTGCCAGCGCGAGTATCGGCTTATTTACTGCAAATAAATGTTAGTTAATTATCGGACCACAGCGCGCCGCTGATCAACGTCCGAAAGAAGGCGGGCCGCGCTGCGCGGTGATTCGCGTAGCGCCGCCTCCGTCACGCCATGTGACCGCGCGCGACGCCGTTTGATTGACAGCCAAGCGACGCTGTCCAATGAGAGGCGAGCGTCGCTCGTGCTGAGCGTAACTAAAACCTTGTGGGTGGCCAGGGGCGGAGTACATTGGCGAGTTTCTTTCTGACACATTGGCGAAATAATATTAGCTTTGTAGCGGAGACACCCGTTTCGTCATCTGCACTCGCTCGCTGGCGGACTGCAAAGCGAACTTTTATCGCGGTTTAAAGAAGCGAATAACGATAAGCGACGAAGATATCGTTCGAGCAAGACGCGCTGCGCAGCCGCCGCCGGACGAAGCCGAAACAACGACGGCCGTGAAGATTGCCATGCGCGGGGATGTATGTAGCATGACCCAGCCCGGAGGGAGCGAACCCGACCCGCTCGGCCTGCCGCAAAGAACCCACCTTGCCGCCGCCCAGTTCTGCTATCCCGTCCACCCGGGACAGCAGACGCCGCGTCCCGGATCGCCGGGAGCGATGACCGGAGAGGCGATGTCGCTGTATTCGGACGACGAGGACGACGACGAGGTAGTCGATGTCGACTTGATCGAGAAGGACGACGAAGGCGCACTGAAGCTGTACCAAGGTGAGACTGGCCATGGGCGGGACTCGCTCGACGGGGAAGAGGCCGACGCGAGCGGCGACAACTCGAGCGGCCAATCGGGGGAGAACAGCCCCGGGGACGATTCGCCGACGAAGAAGGGCAGCTCGGTGAAGCCGCCTTACTCGTACATCGCCCTCATCACGATGGCGATCCTGCAATCGCCGCAGAAGCGACTCACGCTCAGCGGAATCTGCGAGTTCATCATGAACCGCTTCGGCTACTACCGGGAGAAGTTCCCGGCGTGGCAGAACAGCATCCGGCACAACCTCAGCCTCAACGACTGCTTCCTGAAGATCCCGCGCGAGCCGGGCAACCCGGGCAAGGGTAACTACTGGACGCTGGACCCGGCGAGCGAGGACATGTTCGACAACGGAAGCTTCCTGCGGCGTCGCAAGCGCTTCAAGCGGAACTTCCCCGACGCGGGATCAGCGCACGCGATGGCGGCCTTCTTCGATCCGTACCTTGGCCCCATGCCGCACCATCACCATCACCCGGCCTTCTTCGCCGCCGCCGCCCACCCGCAAGCCCTGCCCTTCCACCCGTACATGGCGGCCCCGGTGCCGCCTTCGATGCCGCTGTTGGCCCCGCAACAGGCCGAGTTGCGTCGGACCGTCTTCTCGCCCCTCGGACTGCCGGGTCTCGCCGGCTTAGGCGCGCACAACGTCAACGGCGGCTGCCACGGACCTCGCGTGTCGACCAGTTTGACGGCTTTGGCGTCGGCGGCCAACACACGGAAGCCAAGCCCGCCTCCAGTGTCAACAACCCGCAAGACCGGGTTCTCCATCGACAGTATCATCGGCAAGACGGACTCGGACAAAAACTGCGACGGAAAGCGCCGGAACACGAACGCCGTCATCACGGCGTCCCGTCCGCAGCACTCGCTCGGTCTGCCGACGACGGCCCTGACCCAGCTCCCCGGCTACCACATGCGCGTGCGGGCCGGGCCGATGGAACGCACTCCACCCGGGCCCTGTCCCGTCTCGTCGGCGTTCGCAACCCCTCTCAACTTACCCGTCAGCCCGGATATGGACCTGGAAAAATACCGACAGTATTTACACGCGATGAACGTTCCGGTTGTATGGCCGAGATGAACTCGTCGTCACATGTAAGCAGAACTCATGTCATACTAACATTCGCGCGTACACGAGTGCTGAGATATGTATATATTAATGTAAATAAGTTCGTGTCGTAACGTCCGAAATCCGTGAAATTATCCGTCTAGTGCGCGCTCTCATTGTATCATTGTATTATATATGTCATCGTCGTCGTCGTCGCTATTTATAATCGTTATTGTACATTATTGTACATTGCGGAACATATTCGCACAACGTTTAAAACAGTATTACTGGAAATCAGGGAGACTGGTGCTGTGTTATGTATTCGATGTTTTAGTTTGTTGTGAAACGCAGGGCGTGGAATTAATAAATGATGTAAACGTGCATATTTATCGTTGTGTCAAATATTATTAGCCGTTATATATATATATATATATATATATATATATATATATATATATATATATATATATATATATATATATATATATATATATATATATATATATATATATATATATATATATATATATATATATATATATATATATATATACACACATAATATATATATATATATATATATATATATATATATTTTAGTGAAACTCTTAAATTCCATGCACTATGCCATTATTGTTTGTTGATTTT
>BSQZ01000001.1:29237257-29247257 GCA_033239005.1 Lamellibrachia satsuma | reverse complement strand
TATACGTCATGCCATTAGGGTATAGGGTTTCATTACCAAGTTCTCACTTTAAACCGATGCGTCCCAAGACATGCAGAAAGTTATCACATACGTACCCGGGTTGATTTTAATCTCAATCCAGTTAAACGCAACGATACCATTTCCGTTTGGACAAACATTGCAATTATAGATACTGCCATCCCCGGAGTACCGCTGATTCGGTTAGGCCCTAGTATTGGAAGCAGTAAATGTTCGGCGAAAGCTGTAAAACTCGCTCTGTGTTATCCGAGTTTATCGCCTCCGTCGAACACGCGCGTGCTCTATCACTGACAGTGATAACGTTTAACTTGACCGTGTGGCGGGTGTGGACAGGTCGTTATCGGGGCAGGTGTGATGTAATGACGTCATGTAACCGCAGACTCAACCGGCAAAGGTTGTCTCTCGATAGGCAAACGGTAAATAAATCACGACCCACGCTAAATGTTGTTCAGTTGAGTGCATATGTATATACATATATGCGTATTGCGGAAGTATATACATAGGTATGCAGTTGGCGTGTAGGGCTGGCTATCCCACAAGTTTCTCGGACACTTCAGTGTCCAGTATGGTTTGTCGTCCTCCGGCCAAGTAACGGCTCGATCCTTGTTTGTCCCAAAGTTGGCAGGAGTGTTCGTCTCCTGAATAGAGGAAGATTTAGTTGAACAGCGGGTTCTCTGTAAATGTTTCTCTAGTTTAAATTCGTCGTATAATATCCTACAGACATATCATACCAGTATGCATGGTGGTTAATTATGTAGTACTTTAGTGATTGCCAGCGACTTTTTTAATATAACATAGTGTGTGCATGTCAGAATGTGCGTTCGTGTAGGTGAGTATGTGCGTAGACACACACACACACGCGCACGCACGCACGCACGCACGCACGCACGTACGCACACACACACACACACACACACAGAGAAACGGTGTTATGGAAAAGTAAGTCAATGACTAAAGACCCTAACAATGTGTGTCCTTAAACGTGGCTGCGACAGTAGCAACAGGTGGATTTTCAATTATCTTTCACGATACAGCACTTGAAGATCACGGCACATATGTTACGCACGACACCGGGTCATGCATCCGTGAGATCGGCTCTAACGCGATGAAACAGCGATTTGAACGGCAGGCAACCGTGTCATTGCAGGTCAGAGATCAACCGTGTCTTCGCGCGTACGCAGTCGATTAGAAAAAAACGTTTTATCATTGACAGATGGTCTTAGGCGATGTAACGTTCTCAGTTAACTGAGTGTCACGTAGGATTTACGCAGCAACACGTAAGAAATGTAAACCCTGGGAAGGTTCCAAGTATGAAAGTGTCAAATGTATTATCTTTGCTGTCTTAAATGACTTCCTTCACATGGTAAAAAAATTAGATTTAATAATGTAATGTTACAATTGAAACAAACTAGTGTTACGCATTATTACCAGTATACCAGTATATCGCGGTATTTTGTCTGCGTGGTACGTATTGTGATACGCGTTCGACATACTTGTATATACTATAATATTATTTTATTTTTGCATTTCCAACTTGTCACAAGTAAGCTTAATGAGTTAGGATTGAACCAGTTCCAATCACTAATCTTTATTGTTATTATTTCTTCATGGTTCAAGTTTGATTATTTTTTTATTATCAAAGTTTAAGTTCATGTATACCGGAAAATTATCAAAATCATCAAACAAATACTTCTACATATTAAAACAGTTGTTTAATGATTATAATGATGTAATATTATAATAGAAATATCAGTCTTGCAAATATCATATGACACAACAGGTTAAGTCATCTTATATCTTAGCTAAAAGTCATCTTATATCTGTATCGCAATATATCGCGATTCAAAAATGCCCAACAAACTGTACCGTGTCACTTGACTCGCGTCACGTAACGACCGGAGCAGATGCCGGTGTCGTGAGAGTTGCCCGTGTTTCAGAGTTGCCCGCTTTGCCGTATCCACGCGCCGCTGACTCTTGACATGCACAGAATCGATCAACTGTTCAGCGGAACAATCCGCCCTTTGACCCCCGGCGTGTCGACTTTCACACGTTCTCAGATGACGCTCTTCGAGCAAACCAGAAAACCGACCGGAAAGTGTTGCGTAGGTCGCGCGACACATTGACGCGAAACATGTTTTGTCGCGCGACATTTGGAGTAACAACATTCGCACAGAATGGAATCTGGCCACGACGATTTTTTTTTACAATAAAACTGTATAATAACCACAATGAACATTACATTTTATTCGTGGACCTAACATGCACATTATGACAACATCACTTGCTAAACTACCACCTGGATCAGGCGTGTGTTCAATCAATGTTTATGGGATTTTCGTGCATAAACAATGGCATAAAATGTCATATTATAGATTTGACTAGACCTAACTAGATGTAACTAGCTTTAAGTAAATATCATCACAGTTTTGGCTACGAACAAAAGTCACAAAGGAAATAAAGTTGTTTTATTAAAAGATTATATACTAAATACAAAGTTAAAAATTTTCACTGACACTCGATCACAAAAACATTTGATAATTAGGACGAATATTCCGAAGAAACTTTCCCATAGTCTTGCAGATACTCACTGGTAATGGTGTGCCCGATGTAGTTCTAAAGCATTGTCTCTCTTGGTTTGAATTTACCTAAATACAGCTGGTAGTTTTCACAGTATAAAATTAACATACCCTGTCTTATTTTAATCACATTTAAAAATGGCTTCTCAAGTGTCGCTAGCAAAACAGTAAAAGTGGCCAAGCACTTCCGTGATCTGCAATCGTCCTTTTACAACTACAACTAATTATATATATATATATATATATATATATATATATATATATATATATATATATAATAGTTGTAGTTGTAAAATATATATATATATATATATATATATATATATATATATATATATATATATATATATATATATATATATATATATATATATATATATATATATATATATATATATATATATATATATATATATATATATATATTAGGTGCGGCAACCGAGAAAGTTCGAGTTCCAGCGTTTGTCTTAACTCTGGGAACAGAAAGTAAACCAGAACCAGACGACCGAAGTTGTCTGGGCTGTCTTGCTGGAGTGAGCATTGAATGTAAATATGCAGGTTGTTTGGTTTGGCTTGATATATATATATATATATATATATATATATATATATATATATATATATATTTTTTTTTTTTTCTTGTGACTGTATTTCCCACAATCGCTACTTCGCCCATCGTTCGGCCGCTTGTAAAACATATGTCTGCCCAATTTACACATCGGTCACTGGAGCTGACGGGAGCAAGACGCAGCGGGCGCGATGATAAACTTTACACTGTCGAACGCGGCTGTGAAAACAGTTGTCAGGGAAACGATACCTTGACTTTGACAGACCCCGTATAATCGTGAGAAGCGCCTTCGCGTTCGCCGCGGTCGCGTTGGTGCGAACGACGGCAATCTGAAACCGGCAGTTATCGCATCACTCGATCGCCGCCTGAAAGAGAAACCGTCGTAAATTCGCAAAGAAAACAGTTCGTTGAAGGCACGGGACGCGCCCTGCGGGTGTCGTCCCAGCCGCTGCGACAACGTATCGCGTGTTATCACTCGTCGTCGCAAACCTACACTCTGCTTATTGCCCAATTTGTAGCGAGTCTCGGCAAAGCGGGACACTAAACAGTTTGACTCCGCTGTCGCCGCTACTGGGCGCCATACAATGGTGCGCGAAGATAGAGTCACGGAAAAAAGTCACGGGAAAAAATCACAAGAAAAAAAATCACGGAAAACCGTCACAGTTTTGTCTAGGGAAAAGGTCACACGTCACAGCATTATTTTATTCGAAAACTATATACAAAGGTATACAGTCTTGCACATTCTCACTGATAATTGAACATAATAAAATTTTATGATTAAGATGAATATCCCCCGTGGATATGTACACAGTATTTCTAAGAATATATAAATAACTATTTAATTATACTGTTTATTATTATAGTTATTTATTACAGTGTAATACGTAGCATTATCTTTTGGTTTGATTATATTTTTCAATACAATAGACCACTTCATTCTACGTTGTCGTCTTGCGGTGTATTCTTTGATGTGTATAAATATATATATTTACTTCTAACTAAACTGTAATTTTTAGGTGTGCTCTAAATGCTATAATATACATTTGTGCTCGACGATGTTTATAGTTTATTCGTTGTGACTACTCGAGAATTTATGGAAACGTCTTAAGTATAATTTACGCATTTTCCCTGCATATAATAATTATTGTTACAAAATTGAAACAGAAGATCTTTTTCCCAAAACCCTATTTGTGAATGTATCGCTTCATTATGAATGTATTACATCACCATTAATTATTTAATTGCTGATGCATAAATTACATAGTATATAAGTTAACTTCTAATGGATCTGCAACATTTTGTCAAAAAACATTTGATTTGGTCACATGGAGGGCGTGACATTTGGTAACAATTTTATTATATAGCAATCAAACACAAAACATTTTGATAATATCATTTCATGATTTCTTGAATTCAACTAAGGCATCAATTGTGAGCTAAATATTCATTTATTAAGTATGTTTGAATATATAGTAGAAATATTATTCCGTAACTATTGTTACGCATAAACCAGTACCATAACTTAAATAACAATTACGAAACTCCCAATATTCTTAAATGCATAATTCACTGAACAAAATGAATATCATTAAATGAGATTTGTTAACATCAATAAATGACCTGAAAATGTTAAGTTAAATAAGTGGGTTATTTTCTCTGAGTGTATAATAATTTTAATAATAAAAAAATATATTTTAAAGTTAATTACCCCATGTTTGGATTCACCTGCTTGGTTCACATTTGTACATACACGACACGACAAAGCCACTATAAATTATGACTTAAAAAAGGACATGCACTGTTTGTAAAACAGAGACAAAGCCAGTCTTTAAAAAACGTTTGGCCTGGTGAAGGTTTTGTTGGGATTAATATAATCAAACCGTGAAAAAATTAATGTCGCACATTGTAACATGTGATAATATGTCGTGGGATCAAATGTCTTGTGACCAAATGTCTTGCACCCGCAAAGGATAGCGTATTAAAACACTATAGCGAAGGTTGTGAAAATATCCATACATTTTGGAATGTATTTAAATAATGCGATGCAAGATTCGTGAGAAAAAATCGCCATATTATATTCACACGAATCCCTGATCTGCAGTCGCTGTCTTGGGCGTATGTTACTTCCGCTGTTCCACGTCGCGGCCCATTGAATGTCTCGCTAAGGTTGCGACGATCAAAACGTATTATCGACTCGACTTGTACAACATATTCAGGGTCTTCGCCGCCATAGCGTGATGATTTACGGTGGCAGTTTAATACGGGCAGGCTGTCTGACCGCTCACATCTCGCTGCACAACGCCTCTATCAGGCGACATGCATCATATCTGGTCGCCTCGAGAACCTGATTACCACGCTAATCTCGGCCGAGATGAAACGACTAATCGGATGTTCAAACACGTCTTATCGGGTGCTCGCTGATTCATAAATCGTCGAGTCAAAATTAAATTAAAACTAGCACTTGTCCACAAGATAAATGTTTCATTTAAGTCTGCCGTTTTGTCGGTCGGTGCGAGGCAAGTTTAAAGAGTTTCGCCGACAACGTAATATGGTCATATCTCGATGACCACTTGAGCTTCGTTGATGCAACGGTGTCTGTTGATTGTGTGGTATCTACACGTGGCATTGCAACAAGTGTACGATGGTGCATGAGTTTGCTAACACATTTTCAGATAGATGTCATATATATATATATATATATATATATATATATATATATATATATATATATATATATATATATATATATATATATATATATATATATATATATATATATATATATATATATATATATATATATATATATATATATATATATATATATTACACACACACACACACACACACACACACACACACACACACACACACACACACACACACACACACACACACACACACACACACACACACACACACACACACACACACACACACACACACACACACACACACACACACACACACACATGCAGTTTCAGACATGTAGTTTAATCGCATAACATTCTACGATTGCTTTTTATTATTTGAAAGAGGACGCCTATATACGTTTATCATATACCTCGTTCAACATATCATATACTACAGAGAGAACGTAGGCTACTTGCATGATTATGCAAAGACGTAATTTTTTTTTGTTAATGAATAACAATAGCATTTTTAATAAAATCAACATTTTATTTTCTGTCCACGACAAAATCCGACACGATTTCGTTTCGCCAAGTCTTTCACCATATTCAAATTGAAAAAGAGATACTGTGCGTGGGTATATATACATGCGGGTTAGTTGTATCTAGTTCTCGCCGTTTACGGTTATACTTTACTTTGCTAAACATGCATAAGGTCGGCGACAATTGCAACAATAACTCGAATCCAGTCTGCTAAGCGTGAGCAGAGCAAATGTGTAAAGCTTGTGGAGAAATACTAACTTCGATTTTAACAACGAATACTTAGAATATATAGAAAATATACAGAAAATTAATATAATGTTTTGGAAAATTAGATCGGGTATTGAATCGATGGTACTGTTGTTTTGTTGTATTTGACAACAATGGTTAACTTTAATAAATGATAACCATAGTGTAGGTTAACAATAGAACATGTCTTTTGCATCTACCAGTGTATGGAGACGGATTATGATAAAGCATTGTTGAGTTTCCGCTCTATCCAGTTCGTCGTTCCGCGGATGTGCGAATTAATACATTAGGGATAGTTCGCGCACCAATACTATTGGCGAATACACGTGAACATTTCAATGCAGTTCTACTTCGCATTGTGAGGTTTGCAAACCGTATTTGTGATGCCTAGACACTATTGATGCGGTGGACATTATATCCACCGATAAACATTTCCATTTAGCTGCGCAACTACCAAAGAAAGGTTTATACGCGCTCACTGATCCGAGTTGTGTAAATAAATAATTGAGTACCGAGAAACTAACGGCGCCGCGTCCGTGGATAGGGACTTGACTGGCGACGCGCAGTTGGTGCGCGTCTTTCACGTAACGTCCAATTTCTCTTGCATGCAGCTAATTTCAAATCGACTGCATTACGACTGAGACGAACCCCGAGGAACGCAATTCCACCCAGTTCCCGTTAATAACGTGAACTTTTACCTGTCTTTCAGTAGATGAAATATACGCACTAATACTAAATTAGTTTGCACGGCTACTTCGCCCGATGACTTTCAATGCCAAACGCTCAATTTCAATTACGCGTAACCGACGCTATTCACATCGACGTTCGGACAAACAAAGCGAGAACTGGCGGATTATATCGATCTGGTGCTACTGTAAAATGCAGGGCAAACGCCGATCGTAGTGTGTCGGTTGCACTAAGAAATATGACAAACATAAGAGGCAATTAGAACGTGTTCTATGCAATCGCTATGATTACTGTGTCAATTCCAGCCCGAAACAGCGCAACGAGCAATCAAGTCGATTTGTATTTACAAATCGATTTGTATTTGTATTTGTATTTAAGTCTATATCCGCCAAATTTTAATCCGATGAACATTTATCGTTAGCGCAACGTGCATGTGAGTGCAGTCATGCATGGTGGCATTTTGAACCAAGGTATATAGCTCTCGGCTGGGCCGGTAGTCCAGTATGTAGAACTTTAAACTGTAGGGTATAGCTACGATAAGAGTTGCTGGTGAAATAGATTATCATCATCATTTGATCCTCAGTTCGATTTTGTTAGTCTCATTTTAAATTCGTTTTACCAAAAAATCTAACCTGCCTATAATATCCACTGCAACACGTTATAGCTCATTGGTGCGTGCAAATGTTGTATGTCGTTTTTGTGAACCCACCAGACAAACTATTAAATTACTCAATGTTTGGTCAAACATTAATTTAAGGGAAAATGGAAAAGCTGAAAACTCACGAATGTCATCCTTGGTGAAATTTCGTAACTTCGTCGTGTAATCAGCGAGAGGATGGAAGTCACGCCCATGGCATTGACTCGCGCAGTGTTTACTATATTTTGAGCCTTTCCATACATAACCACCAAAGTCAATTCTTTCGATCATTTGAAAAACATATAGACATATATATTTATTACATCGACTGTGGATGTTACATAAACTATTCATACACAACATATTTGGACATCAACGAATCAGATTTGCGGTATACAGGCTAAATCAGGTGAGGATGAGTTTTTTAAGGCATATATAGGATTTACAATGTTTATATATACGCATACATGCAAGTAATCCAATACAAATACTTTATATACAGCGCAATATTTAGGAATTCCAAATCTTTATTTGAGTTCACGTGCAAACACGGCTTCAGATCTTTTGTTAGTGTAAGATGATCGAATATACAGAATAAACGTATTATGTTAAACAAAAACTCGCTTATATAATGTAGCCACGCAGAATCGAGAATTGGGACGAAATTACAGGGCATAAAGTCGCTGAAATAAAGCCAGGAGAAAATCAGAGAAAAATAACTAAATAAATCCACACAACAATCTTAGTTCTGAGCAGTTAATAATTGCCAATAACCACCACACTGATACACACTGATACACACTGATACACACTGATACACACTGATACACACTGATACAACGTATTAAACATATTCTTGTAACTTTATTTCGGTGCCCGTTTCAGCGGCTGTATTTCCGCTCAAAGTAAGATTATCTGACTGTAGCGAACATTGAATGAGCGATTGCCGGGGAGAGGTCGCGGGGATGTATGACTCAGCCATCGGAGAGAACAAACGATTCGAGCACCTGCGGGCGAACGTTAACACAACACTAAAGGAAGCCGATTTCTTGATCACGTTCGCGCGGTGCGTTTTTTCCGCGGAAGTCTTTTGAAGCTGGCGTTTTGAATGAACGTCGCGTTTGGTGGACGTCGTAAGACGGAAGCTTGGACTCCGTCGGCTGCATACCTGACCGCCAGACAGACAGCCACGCACGCGCACGCGTGTCATCCGTCTGAGTCCCGTCACGATTGGCCGCAGTACCCGGCATGCATCGCCGGTGGAGTGCGTCTCGGATTAGGCGTCTGAAGACTATTGGATGCAAATTTCTGTTTCTCTCCTCACATTGAAATGTTGCAGACATCTGAAAGACTTAAAACTCCATCCTCAACTGATTTAGCCTATCGCGAATCCGCTTCTTTGATGTTCTAATATACAGTGTGTCAATATATAGTTTAAGTAATATCCGCAGTCGGTTTAACAAAAAAACGTTATTTTTGCTCAAATCATCGAAAGAATTGACTTTGGTCGTTAGATCTTGTAAGGCTCAAAATGGTGAATATCCAAAACGGTATACAGACGCTTAATGGGGGTGAACGCTGGTCATGGGTGCGACTTCCTTCCTCTCGTTCATCACACGGCATTTCACCAAGGGCGAAATTCGTGAGTTTTCAGCGTTTGTATTTTCACTTCAATAAATGCTGGATCAAGAATTAAATAATGTGCTGGTTTGTCTGATGATTTCACAAAAACTATGCAAACTATACAAATATCCAAACTACATACAAACTATACAAAATATACGACAGTTGCGCGCACGAGCTGCAGCGTGTCGTATAGTGGACGCTATACGTAGGTTTTAATTTTCGCAAAATGAATTTGAAATGAGACGAGAAAACATATCGAATTGAGGACGCCCCTTTAATTGAGGAGAGCCCTTTAATTGAGGAGAGCCCTTTAATTGAGGAGAGCCCTTTAACGATTGCTGAGTGTACTGTATATGTTCACATGTTCACATAGAACTGGGTAAAAGTAAATATATGCCGGCCATTCCTGTAACGATGATTTTCCAGAATCCTCTATTGAGACCGATCATGCATATATGTAACTGTACTG
>BSQZ01000001.1:29179757-29227257 GCA_033239005.1 Lamellibrachia satsuma | reverse complement strand
CATACATACATACATACATATGTATTATAATTTTAATGTATCCTTTTTGGTATAAATTTTTAATATGTTTTAACCAGCTTGTATGTTTTACACAGTTTATTTTTCTAACTGCATTTACATATTTAACTTATGCAATTTTATGTAAAGCGCCTGAGAGCATGTTATTAGAAGTGGATTCAGGCGCTATATAAATTCATATTATTATTATGACAATTTCGAGATAGCCAGATGGAGCTGCGTATCACTGTGTCCACTGCATATATCATCGTGTCCACCTGGTTACATCGTGTCCACCTGGTTACATCGTGTCCACATGGTTACATCGTGTCCACCTGGTTACACCGTGTTCACCTGGTTGCACCGTATCCACACGGTTACACCGTGTGCACCTGGTTACATCGTGTCCACCTGGTTACATCGTGCCCACCTGGTTACATCGTGTACACCTGGTTACACCGTGTACACCTGGTTACAACGTGTTCACCTGGTTACATCGTGTCTACACCTGGTTACATCGTGTCCACCTGGTTACATCGTGTTCACCTGGTTACATCGTGTCCACCTGGTTACATCGTGTACACCTGGTTACAACGTGTTCACCTGGTTACATCGTGTCTACACCTGGTTACATCGTGTCCACCTGGTTACATCGTGTTCACCTGGTTACATCGTGTATACCTTGTTACAATGTGTTCACCTGGTTATATCGTTTCTATACCTGGTTACATCGTTTACACTTGGTTACATCGTGTTCACCTAGTTACATCGTGTTCACCAGGTTACATCGTGTACACCTGGTTACATCGTGTACACCTGGATACAACGTGTTCACCTGGTTACAATGCAGTTGCAGCAGAAACAAAACACTGTGTAAGCTATTGAGTAAGCTATTATACACATTGTCCTTACCAAGGTAGGACTAGATGTAAATAGCCACGGGAAACTGAGGCAAAATATGTAAATGCATATAATAGGCTAATACGATTATACAATGTCGATATAAATGTATCAGTTTTTACCCCACGGGTGGCCTTCTTGCCCCGTGGTTTGTTTGCTTCACCGCCTGTTGGTTTCTTACCACACCACATAAACCTCCGCTAAAATGGCTCCAGCTTTTCTCAGAGGTTTGGTTCGTTGACCATTTCATCACACGGCAGATACCTGAGATGATGAATTAGATCAGTCATTGCACATAAACGATGTTTACCGTCCCTTCCCGCATACGATTCCTCGGGGGCTCTTTGCCCCCCCCCCACCCTACCCTATTCTTTTGTGTGAACGACGGTCGAAAGCACTAATCAAATTGATGTACATGTCAGCGGTCTGACGTGTCGACTTCTCAAGTCTGATTGTCAGTTCCATTTGTCTGATTGTCCGTTCCAGTTTTCTAATTGTCGGCTCTGTCTTTCACAATAATGGACATATAGTTGGTATCTGTGTATATGTATTTTTCGACAACTATGATACCTCGTACTATGTTTGCATATTTTACATGATGCCCAAAATCAGTTGTAATGTAATAAACCAATAAAATGTATTTCTAGTGTTTATGATGCGTGAACATATTAGACTTTGACAAACAGATCGTCACACATACATATGGGAAGTTTCTTTACCATATTTTGAAATACATGATCTGCGTAACTGACCACACCGCGGTAGGTCTTCATAGCCTATAGCCTTTATAGCCAGGTGTGAGATTCATATGGTACAGAACCTCCCAGAAAGGCTCTTTAGCCATTTCCTAAAATAGCACACAGCGAGTATTCTTTCGTGTATTTCTTGTACACGAGCTTAATATATATTATGTGTTTTATGTGCATTGTAAAGTATTGAGTATGAGTAAATTAAATAGTTTTCCTTCTAATTAAATCACAAAATTAGTTATTATTAGGAATTCTTGCAACATTGCACTTTTCACTTCCTACTGAGCCATATCTGGGTTATTCAAAACATGATTTACAAGTTGCGAACTTCGCACCTATTATTTCGGCAATAATGACGGTAACCGATATATTATATAAGATTTTATGAAAACGAAAACGTTAGTTAAACTTGGTATATATTGTTGTACTCGTGTGGTGAATATGCTTTGCCCTACGATTTAAACCGTCTGGACTATTGGAACATAATGTTTTTGTGTGATTAGTGTAATTATTGATCGCAGGCGTTAACTTAAAAAAAATCGTCATAAATAGCTGAGAACATATCGTTTACTGTACATATATCTATAAACATCACGTACCAAGAATACAACCTGTCAAGTCAATTTAAACCAGGTCTTCTATCGCGGGAATTGGACGGAGAAGAGCCAGTAAACACCGAAGAAGCCAAGTTCTGCGAAGAACGGACGTGGCGCAATAATTCCATCCACTAAATAATTGCACAGTCCCCGGGGGGTCTTCTGGTCGCATCTCGTGACGTCTGAACAAACAGACACTGACACAGCGACTGTTGTCGTGCACAACAACAATATTAATCCGGGAGGCGGCAGATATTGTACGGCTTCCGCGCTCATTTCCGCCGCCGTCATTGTCTGTAGCGTCAATGTGGTCGTCGCTGTTGGAAAGAATGAAAGGATTAGACAATATAAATACCTCATCAGCCACTAGCACATATTGCATACATGGTTTATCTATCTGTGTGTGCGTGCGTGCGTGCGTGCGTGCGTGCGTGTTGTGTGTGTGTGTGTGTGTGTGTGTGTGTGTGTGTGTGGGTGCGTGCGTGCGTGCGTGCGTGCGTGCGTGCGTGCGTGTTCTTTTATCTTTATATTTGTATGAAATATTTATATATGTGTTTATTTTTTCTTTCTTTGGATTCGTGGGTAACACCATTAAAAAACCGTATGTCTTTTAATAGGAGTTGAACATAATAACGAGCTCGCACACAGGAACAAACAAGAACACACAGGAACAAACAGGAACACACAGGAACACACAGGAACATGGCAAACACCATTAAAACAGTCCTCTATTAACGTGTAGGAATCGATTTTAAAAAGTAGTTTTGCCACGATTTCGCTGGAATTGACCAGTTACTTTGACGTTAAAGTTAATGGTCATTTGATTTAGAATCGGACTATTTCGTTTAAATATAAACAATGAAACGACAAATTACCATTTACAGTCTGCTACTGTGCACAGAGAGAGTCAAAATGGTCTTAAATAATGAAATGTATAACTATCCTCAAGTCCGTTAATTAGCCTTCAGCCCGCGGCACAGGACCAAATCCCGTCATTTGTAGTTCCACCCACATATACCGACTTCCCATTGTCTGCGACGACACAATGACTGATGATTAAGTCGCGGCTAGAGAAGACGGATTTGTGCCGTCGGTTGCTGAACTATTGTGGAAACCGCCAGTACTGTCTAGTCGTCCCTGAGGCTTGTCCAACAATGACGGAGAGTAACAGCAAGGCGACCGCAACAACAAAAATACAACAACAAATATGCACAACGACAACAATAACATATATGCAGCAATAACGCATATACGACAACGACGACGACCACAAATATGCAACAACAACAACTACAACTACAAATATGCAGCAACAACCAACAACAAAAACAACAAACGCACAAAGCAATTATCTCTCTCTCTCTCTCTCTCTCTCTCTCTCTCTCTCTCTCTCTCTCTCTCTCTCTCTCTCTCTCTCTCTCTCTCTCTCTCTCTCTCTCTCTCTCTCTCTCTCTCTCTCTCTCTCTCTCTCTCTCTCTATCTATCTCTCTCTCTCTCTCTCTCTCTCTCTCTCTCTCTCTCTCTCTCTCTCTCTCTCTCTCTCTCTCTCTCTCTCTCGCTCTCTCTCGCTCTCTCTCTCTCTCTCTCTCTCTCTCTCTCTCTCTCTCTCTCTCTCTCTCTCTCTCTCTCTCTCTCTCTCTCTCTCTCTCTCTCTCTCTCTCTCTCTCTCTCTCTCTCTCTCTCTCTCTCTCTCTCTCTCTCTCTCCCCTCCCCTCCCCTCCCCCTCCCCCACTCTCTCTCTCTCTCTCTGTCGCTTTCTCTCTCTCTGTCGCTTTTTCTTTCTCTCCCTCTCCCTCCCCTCCCCCCCCCACTCTCTCTCTCTCTCTCTCTATTTCTCTCTCTCTCTCTGATTGTGTTTGCTTGTTGTTATCAATAATACGACCAGTGTGAAACAAGTTCCTCCAGCTTGATCTGTCCGTGACATCAGCTGTCATGTTTTATGTGGGATATTAAATGATTTCATATATCTCGTTTTAGAGTATTTTTGAGGCCAAGGTGTGGTCTGCCTATTGTTCTTTTCCCGGCCTGCAGCTCACAAAAGAAGAGAGATTTAAGAGTCAAACCAATAGCAGCCGCAGCAAATAAACAATACATATACAACAGCAACAACAACACCAACAATAACGATAACAGCAACAACAACAAATCACCAAATAACATGCCTCGACAAATGTACAGCAACAACAAATCCGACATTTTAACAATAAGAGTCAAGACAATATGTTGGCTGAATTACAATTGATATAATACTATAATGAATTGTTCAATTAGAGACGGCTGTCGTAAGCCGGTGTACTGCACTACCTCTGTCCCAGTAACCGCAGTTGACGTGAGTTAGCTTGTGTCAACATCGTAATGACGATCCATTAATATGCCGAAAACCTGTCCATACTTGCTCTCTCGCAGCAAATGGCATCGTAACACTTTCTGTGACCCTTCACCGAGAAACCTGCTCGAGAATTTACACGAAATCATCAGATATTTGGAAAATATACTATAGGGTTTCTTTGTTTGGACGATATATGTGCGCATGCGGAAAATAGTTAAAATGAGCTAATGTTGTGTAATTTTCTGTAAAAAAAACCGATGTTAAATAAAGCTTCTTGTATGCGTAAGTGTGTATGTGCGTGTGCGCGCGCGTGCGTGCGTGTGTGCGTGCGTGTGTGCGTGCGTGTGTTTGACATTGGCCCGGCGTAAATTGAGTACGCGGCGATAGTCACAATACTATAAGCTGTTTGAAAGAACTCTAAACACAAAGCCAGCGTACAGATCCATTGACTGTAGGCATTGAGTAGACGCTAGATGGCGTTCTGGGCCTGTTGATTGAGCTGAATGGGCCTTTGGAGGTCCTTGCGTGACGCTGAATAAAACAGCGGCCGCCAAGACAAAGCGGGGCCGCCAGCGCGCAGACTTAGAGGTGGAACAACAACAGTTCGCCATGAGCAACGGAGACGTAAACACAAACTAGCAATGGACGGTTGGACGTTCCTGTTGGACTGTGCCGCGATGTCCGTGTTCCTGTGTGTGTAAGACGGTGACAGAGACTCGGCGATGGCTTCGGTCCCTGGCGTCTTCAGGCGGCCGGTGAAGACGGCCCTGCACCAGGCCGTGCTGGACACCCGGCTCCACCAGGTACGTCTGCTAGTGAACAAGCACAACGTGAACGTCGACTCGAAGGACATGTTCGGTCGGACGCCTCTGATGCTCGCGTGTCTGCTCAACGACGAGGAGTATGGCTACCGGATGATCCGAATCTTCCTGCGCGCCGCCGCCTACGTCAACACGCAGGATGACATGGGTCGGACGGCGCTGCACTACGCCTGCATCAAGGGTCGGGCGCGGGCCGTGCGGCGATGTCTCAAGGAGGACCTGATTGACGTGAACGGGTCGGACAGCGACGGCAACACGCCGCTGATGCACGCCTGCATGAGCGGGCACCCGGACATCGTCGACATGCTGTTGGAAGTCCTCGTCAAGTTCGGCATCGACATGGACGCGCGCAACGTTATGGGCTACACACGCCTCTGCTGATCGCCTGCAAGTATGCAAACTACGTCTCGGCTCACCTGCTGCTGACCCGCGGCAACGCGCAGCCGACGCTCCGCGACAACGAGTTCTTCTTCAACGCCTACCAGTGGCTGCAGCGGAGCCGCGACCTGCACGATGCATTCGCACGCCAGATGGCGCACACACTTCCGGCGCACCTGCCGCCCCGGTACGCCCGCGAGAACACGATCTACGGGCTGTCGGGGCGGCCGAAGTGTCGCCATGTGAAGACGCCCACCCACCCGCTCGGCAAGTCTCTCGATAGCACGCTCAAACTCCCGCCGATTTTCTCCCATTTCCCGCTCGAGAACCCGGAGGAAGAAACTCTGGACGGCAGCGACGCGCGCCAAAAACTCATGGAGGAAATTGACCGGCTCACCGAAGACCCGCACTTCCTGTCGGAACCCAAAACAGCTTCCGGCGGGGAGAAGCGCCACCGGAAGTCGAGTGAACGCGACGCAAACGCTAAACCCACGCGCAAGCGCAGCTCGCACCGCGCCATCTTGGTTCCGGACATGACGACGTTGTTCAGCCTCTATTCCGACCAGTACGGGGAAAGAGGTGCTAGCACTAACCGCTTGGCCCGCCACGGGAACAAGACGAAGCACATCCGTATCAAGACGCCAGCCTCTGAGTTCGAGGAAGCGTCCCGGGCCAGTCGGCGGGTTGCGCTCTCGTGCAGCACCGTCGGCCATTGACGGGACAGGGCGAGAACTCGGACAAGAGGCCAACAAACGGTTTACGTAATTTCGATACATTTCGCGTAAGATGCCGTTAATGTTTCGGTCACATGATGTGGCACTGCATTATGTGAATTAGTCCACAGACTTGATAGTGAGCGCACAGTAATGGATAACGAATATCAGTAATTATGATACCAGTATTACGGACGACGTATAATATAGGCCATCTTAATATTATTTAGAAGTATTATATCGAAAAACTCTTCATTGTGTGTTGCACCTATATTAAACAATGTTTTTACAAATGTCAAACAAACGGCTAGAACCTTATTTTAAGCATAGCAATGTATTTTCTTATGAATGAACGTAAAACGTGAATATTCCAGCTCATAAATATAGACCACATACAAACAGATAGCCGTCTAAATTAGAGATGCATTAACAGTAGAATTGATTAACAATCTTAAGTATTGAAGTAGGTACTTCGATAGCCGGGTTTAAATTTGTTAGGAAAAATAACATCACGGCAACTATACAAAATAAAAAAACTGTTGGGTTTGTTTATACATATTGTTTGTTTATACACGTTGGACATATACACGTTGTATATATATATATATATATATATATATATATATATATATATATATTTCACTACTGAAACTCCCCATTTGTCATACGGTAAAGCATCAGGTCCGTTGTTATTAATAAATAATAATTACCATCTTTTCAAAGTTTCACACATACCCTGACTATACAGACGATTCACACTTACATTCCGCTGATAGTGTATATGAGATCGTTTAGGCCTGTTATGGCTACTTCCCGTTATATAACTACATTTCCCGTTAGAGCTGCAGGTGACATTAACAATTTATGAGGTATTAACACTAATAGCTACTTCCTAGATTATATTCTTGGATCAAGGAAGAATAAATGATCTGAAATGGAATATGTAGCATAAAACGCATGTTCACTGCAGTTTTTTTATTAAGGCGAGTACGTTAATTGTACATTGTAAAATAAAATACTCCATAAATTGTATCCACTATTGTGTGTTTAATGAAAATCACGAAAGTCATGAATCACAAAGTGTGTGAAATCTCTCTAGTATACTTGTTGCTATTACCCACAGTGCGCCTACACAGTGTAACTTGTAGCTATAACTGGCTCCTTAATTGGAATATAACTTCCTTATAAACACCTGATTGATGAGTCATTTACCTATCTTAGACGTATACGTTCACAGTGTAACTCTTATACTTGGTGAGTCAGTTACCTATCGTAGACGTACGTTCACGGTGTAACTCTTATATTTGATGAGTCAGTTACCTATCGTAGACGTACGTTCACAGTGTAACTCTTATACTTGATGAGTCAGTTACCTATCGTAGACGTACGTTCACAGTGTAACTCTTATACTTGGTGAGTCAGTTACATATCGTAGACGTACGTTCACAGTGTAACTCTTATATTTGATGAGTTAGTTACCTACCGTAGACGTACGTTCACAGTGTAACTCTTATACTTGGTGAGTCAGTTACCTATCGTAGACGTACGTTCACAGTGTAACTCTTATACTTGGTGAGTCAGTTACATATCGTAGACGTACGTTCACAGTGTAACTCTTATACTTGATGAGTCAATTACCTATCGTAGACGTACGTTCACAGTGTAACTCTTATACTTGACGAGTCATTTACCTATCGTAGACGTACGTTCACAGTGTAACTCTTATATTTGATGAGTCATTTACCTATCGTAGACGTACGTTAACAGTGTAACTCTTATACTTGATGAGTCATTTACCTATCGTAGACGTACGTTCACTGTGTAACTCTTATACTTGATGAGTCATTTGCCTATCGTAGACGTACGTTCACTGTGTAACTCTTATACTTGATGAGTCAGTTACCTATCGTATAGATGTACGTTCACTGTGTAACTCTTATACTTGATGAGTCATTTACCTATCGTAGACATACGTTCACTGTGTAACTCTTATACTTGATGAGTCATTTATCTATCGTAGACGTACGTTCACTGTGTAACTCTTATACTTGACGAGTCATTTACCTATCGTAGACGTACGTTCACTGTGTAAATCTTATACTTGATGAGTCAGTTACCTATCGTATAGATGTACGTTCACGGTGTAACTCTTATACTTGACGAGTCAGTTACCTATCGTATAGACGTACGTTCAAAGTGTAACTCTTATACTCGACGCACATGTGTCTGTCTGTACTACGGAGGCTGTATCCAACAACGTGGTGCCACGTGGCGATTCCGTTTTTGTTATACAAATTACTCTAATTTACTTATCAATCACAGCTGCTGTTAACTGTAAATACACGCGCCCGTAGACGCGCACACTGCCACACACGCACGCACACGCACACGCACACGCACGCACGCACACACAGAAAAAATTAAAATTCCTAAAACGCTCTATTCCCACGCCCCGATCAGTCGTTTTTCCTACAGACCGCGGACCACTTAAGCTAGAGACACCGAAGTCTGCGAGATGGTCTCATACGGTTGGCCACAGCAAAACGACACGCCTGCAGCCGTATCAATATTTACCGTGGACGACTACGTCTGTAGTTAGTGAATAGAAGAAACATTGTCCAAGTCAAAATGGCGATGTGAGTGCAATCGAGCGTGACACAGTGTGCTGACTAATAAATGGCGATGTGAGTGCAATCGAGCGTGACACAGTGTGCTGACCAATAAATGGCGATGTGAGTGCAATCGAGCATGACACAGTGTGCTGACCAATAAATGGCGATGTGAGTGCAATCGAGCGTGACACAGCGTGCATAAATGGCATAAATGGATACGGTGAATTGGTAATTTCATTATGTACGTATATAAACGCTGCTCTTGTCCATTGAGTGGCTGTAATTGCCAGACTTAAATACTACAATTATGGCCTATCCTGCAACAAAACACGAATCTAAATGCTAAGGTAGCGAGAACAGTTTGTATTTGAAAATAGCTATGTATATACAAATGAACCTCGGTATAATAAGACCACTATTCAAAAGTCTTACATCCGAAGCGATCGCATTTCTTAGGTGGGCTTAAGACCTACACATAGAGTGACTGACGTTCATCGGAGGTTTTGAAATCTCAGTTGCATTTGTAAACACTTTATACTTTCGGTGAGAGGGTTTGAAATTGTCGCGATGAAAACCGATAACCACATATTTACAGAGAAGATAGATAGGTAATGCTCTAATTCTGTCGTGTGTAAAATGCGTGATATAACAACTGCACGTAGATTTTCCTACACAAACCGAAACACGCCACAAACGTAACAGGCTTATCGGATACATGCACTCTGGATCCGGTACGGACTGCCTACAAAGTCAACATATCGTGCTGCCGTTCGACTTGTGATGTGCTACCGACTTCAAACCCGGCGGACAACATCAGAGGCGATCACGTCGAGACGCGTTCACGCTCGATTTACTTCTCACCCAACCGCGCATGTTTTTTGCTGAAAGTCACGGCTTATTTCTGTCGGGCGCCCGTCAATAGGACGCTCGTGCATTCCGGTCGTCTGCGTTCGACTCGCCCCCACAACCACTTGTGGCGCTCGAGAAATCATAAGCGCGCATGTCATTGTGTCACATCCGGTACTTGAAGATCACGTGTCGGTGATCACAGCGACCGCTAGCGGACACCGGAGACGAGCGCTCTGATCCGGCACGCATGGGACGGCTCTCGAAGGCTGGCGACGATCTGTCGTCGAAGGAGCGGGAGTGCGCATTCATCGAGACAGTTCTCCGGTTGTAACCGGATCAAAAGCCTTCCGCAAATCTGACCGCTGAAAGACGCGAGAGTTACAACCGCAGTGCGCTTATTAAAACAGCGTTGGTGTTTGTGTAAGCAAGTATGTTAAGCTTATCATAACAACGCGGCGAAATGTAACTCTTATCAGCTGTTTACGTTTGCCGAAGAAAGCCGTGTGTATCCGACTTCGTACGCCTCATTACTGAGTGAGCGTCGACGACAGGCGACCGGGTAATGCGCTCTGCAGCAGCTGGGTACAAACGGCCTAAAGTAGGCATTCGCAGAAACGACCGAACATAGACGTACAAAAAGCTCGTTGCCGGATGGTTGCGTAACCAAGCAGCGGAACACGCGACTAATCGAGTAAGTGAGTGGCCAAGTAACCGAGTAATTGTGTGAAACGTAACCCAGCAACTGAACTGCTAAATAACCGAACAAATGAGAAATGTATTAACTGTGTGCGTGCGTACGTGCGTACGTGCGTGCGTGCGTGCGTTCTTGACCGACCGACCGACCGACACACTCACCCACACACCCACCTACCCACCCACCCACCTACCCACCCACCCTCCCACCGACGTGTGATTTTGGAAATGACACGTTATCTAAATAAAGAAATATAACTCTATTGCAATATTGGAAGGATTTGCAAAACCACAAGTCATTGCAACCGATCGAATGTAAGCGCACACGAAATAAATAAATGTCCATTAACTCATTGCAAGGAATAAAATTGCCCATTTATCACTAAACGTGTAACTTTAGACATTTCCGCCGCAGTCGGAGTGGCGAGTGGGAATTGTTTGCCTTCCGGTCTGTAGCTTACTCTCGGGCGTTGTGGGTTACCAACGGTTTAGTACCGACTTCCGGCCATGCATTGAGCAGAACCAGAAGGATTAACGGTGTTTATCGTGATACGACCAATCCGTGTGACGCCGCGTAGAAACAGCGGTCCGCCGGCAACTTCCGGTCATTTCCGGCGGCACGCGGAAAGACCAATCGAAATACGAATCGCCACTAGACGGAGCCCTTCAGAGTGTTTCTTCAACTCGACTGAACACATAGGATTAAATACGAAAATGTTATTGACGAACTGCGCATTAGACTGAATTGATGTCCGAACCTAACGCGTTATGGTGAATAACCTGAATGCATGGGACTATAATAAGCAAAATCGATTACCACTTAGCGTTCGAACTCGATGCAACCTCCAGGATGGCAAATACAACACGAATAACCGAGACACTGTGGCGATCATAATGTCACTTACGGTAACTACTACATGAAAAATTGCAATTTCAGTTCACTTATGCATAAATCATCATTCTCTTAGACGCCTATTACGACACAAATCTCGCATTGGATCCTTGATGTCGTAACAAATAAATCTCGGGTTTGGAATTTTAATGATATGGTATACACAACAACGAACATAGTTGACGTAAGCGGCAAAATCGGCCCGGATAGTTTATCTTAATTATTCAACCTTTGACCCGGACATTCCTGCGCAATCGATACCGTCGGCTTCTTCTCAGACGGTATCGCCGGTTAAAACAACACCTCGACTGCGCGGTTATGACGAAGTCGAGTATATAGATTATCGTGTTCGCTTAATTGGTTTTTTCATTTGTCACTGGCGACGTAATATTTGTAGTAAAGGTAAATATTTATTCTGCTTCCTTCCCGGGCGTTATCCGTGGCGTCTCTTTGTTAATCACGCAGCGATGTCTGACTCTGCACCCACAACTAACGTGCAGCGATGATTTAGAGTTCGACCCGAGTGTAATCCAGTCGACCAATTTCCCCAGCATTTGATATTATATAGTTGATGGCTGCGAAAAGTTAACGACCGATGTGATTTGTGCTATCCGCGTGTTATCAACTGCGATATTCCGGTTTGAATAAAACCGGCTTGTATTTTGTTTACTGCCCTGTACCATGGCATAAGGAAATCATATTAGTATTCACCAGGACACGCAGATCTGAACTTCAAACCCGTGTAAACGTGTGAGCAGTTGTCCGCTATATACCCGTATACCCGTATACCCGCATACCCATATACCCACATACCCACATACCCGCATACACGCATACTCGTATACTATAGTATACCAGTATACCCGTATACGCAGTGGTTCAACACAGTTGCCGAACTGTCGTTTATGTAATCATTATGGTTTTGACTTTTTGTATACATAACGTTCAAATATTTGTACAGTTTGGCCAAATAAGCAAAATGAACGAACGAACGAACGAACGAACGAACGAACGAACGAACGAACGAACGAACGAACGAACGAACGATCGAACGGACGGACGGACGGACGGACGGACGGACGGACGGACGGACGGACGGACGGACGGACGGACGGACGGACGGACGGACGGACGGACGGACGGACGGACGGACGGACGGACGGACGGACGGACGGACGGACGGACGGACGGACGGACGGACGGACGGACGGACGGACGGACGGACGGACGGACGGACGGACGTAGCCTTTGTGTTTTGAATTTCTGTCAAATAACACAGGAACTAAAAGTGTAATATAGTAATTATAGTAATATAGGATGAAACACTCCAGGGTGTCTGGAACCTACGCTGAAACACAACCGTATAGTGTGTTGAACGGTGTAGTGTTTGGAAAGTCCTACGCCGGGCTTCAGGGAAACACCCGCAGGAAACACACGTCATCAAAGGTTCTGGCGGTGTCAAAGACCGCGCGCGCTGAAGACTTTGACGACGAGACCCGTCAGAAGATTGTCAATGCTCTTGCGCGCGACAACCAGTGATGGATGCAATTTTACGCAAAATTTAACTTGGACGTTTCAACTGAGACGCGGCCATCTGTCTCAGCTGTCAGGGCGTCGTGCTTCGTGTCCGGCAACATCCTGGCTGTTCCCGTCCACGTTGTCGACTCCCGCGTGGGAACTGGGCCGGGCACCACTGCCGTCAACACCCGCCGTACGCTGGAGCGACCGCAGTGCACTCGATCAGGTGGGGCAGACCGAAACTGTTTCTGTATTGTTCTTTTTATTATTCTCCTTCTCCTACTTCTCCTGCTTCTCCTTCTCATTGTTCTTCTTCTCCTTGTTCTCCTTTTCTCCTTGTTCTCCTTGTTCTTATTCTCCTCCTTCTTCGCCTTCTTCTTCGAGTTCTCCTTCTCCTTTAACTTCTTCTTCTTCTTTTCTCGTTCTTCTTCTTCTTGTTCTTCTTCTTATCTTTGTCCTTCGTTTCCTTCTCCTTCTTCTTATTCTTCTTCGTCTTCTTCTTTTTGTTCTTATTCTTCTCTTTATCGTTCTCCTTCTCCTACTTCTCCTTCTTCTCATCCTTCTCCTTCTATTTCTCCTTCTTCTTTTTCTTTTCTTCTTCTTCTTTCCCTTCTTCTCCTTCTCCTTCTTCTCCTTCTTCATCTTCTTCGTTTTATTATCTTTATCCTTCTCCTTCTTCTCCTCGTTCTTCTTCTTCCACATTGCGCCCTTACAGGGTGGGAGCCACATCACTTAGTCTGTTCCACCCTCTCAAACAGTCATTTCCGTCCATCGCGATCTTCTGCTATTCTCGCCCACTCTCGGCTGTTCGCCTGCGCCATTTCCAGATCTCTCTTAACACTCTCCCTCCATCTTAATTTCGGTCTTCCTCTTCTCCTTCTGCCATTTCTGTATTGGCGACCATGATAATCCTAATCTGAATTTGCTGAAAATTTATTTTGTCTCCAATTTTGTTTGGACTGCTTAAGTTCGTTAAATCCATCGTACAACGCACTAATTTTTCGACAAACATGCGTGCGCCGATACCTGACCACCCTCATGTCTACCACAACACACTGAGTCGTTTCCAAATGTCACCACCCCCAGTGGAACCAACACTGCAATACAACACGAGTGACCAGATACTGCAGATTCAGATGTTCCAAGCGATCAGACTCCAACATAGTAAGAAATCACCATACTTGTGTGAAAATAGTAAAATTTCTAATTGCATGTATTAACGCGTTGCACCCTAGTACTCGAATGGTTATTATTAATGAGGAAAATCAAGCAATTTATAAGTACAGGTATATATATATATATATATATATATATATATATATATATATATATATATATATATATATATATATATATATATATATATATATATATATATATATATATATATATATATATATATATTATATATATATATATATATATATATATATATATATATATATATATATATATATATATATATATATATATATATATATATATATATATATATGTATATATATATATATATATATATATATATATATATATATATATATATATATATATATATATATATATATATATATATATTATATAGGTAGGTAGCTCATTGACCACCAGTGAAATGATCCCAGTAGGTTCATGGAGCTCCTTGATCACAAGTGAAATTATCCCAGTAGGTCTAGGGAGCTCCTTGACCACAAATGAAACGATCCCGCAGTAGTTTCAGGGAGCTCCTTGACTTTTAGGGAAACATCCCTAGTGTTGATTGCAGGAGGATATAAGCGCACTTTTAGCGGCCAAGGGAAAGATGCTGCCCGGGTGCACATCCCGTTTCACTAACGCACACACGAACGCACGCACGCACCTCCAAACACGCATCTCATCCGATGATAACCGGTTCGTCGAACGGTTTAGCCGGCTGATGAGCGAACCATTGAGCCACTCGGGCCGGCATTACACCTGATGAATGCGATGCACACGCGAGGCGCTCAAAGGCGACAACCCACGGCCATTGTTATGTCACATGTCGCAAGCAGGTGTGCTTTTGTACGCGCGA
This sequence comes from Lamellibrachia satsuma, assembly GCA_033239005.1. NCBI lineage: Eukaryota > Metazoa > Annelida > Polychaeta > Sabellida > Siboglinidae > Lamellibrachia > Lamellibrachia satsuma. The sequence continues at coordinate 29,212,166 of BSQZ01000001.1, read as the reverse complement.
TCCAGGTGACACAAAGCCGAAATCATATCAGCAATATCGGGACGTCCACGCTTGATTTAGGCGAGTAATCGTTGGAGAGGTATAATCCGTTCGTTAGAGGGTACAGCTGCCGGACGAAGCCGATGCATAACGGCCACAATGTGCAGCTGTCAAGCGCGCTCGACAACAACAAACGCACGAGAATCTCTATAAACATTTGTTGACACGGGTCATTTGCGACAATCTTTAATAATTTATTCGCCGCGGTATTTCACACAGTGCATGGGATTAGTTTAATTGCGGTTTTCTGTTTCTGTGAAGCTGCGATGTGAAAAAAACACCAGATATTAGCATAGTTATTATTTTCACCTATACCCATATGTTATCACAAAGGCTTTTTTGTTAATTGCCAGTAAGACTTGCGAAAATTATCCGGATATAAATAGAAACAGATGGCAGCTAACCACAAATTAGAACAAACTACCATATTCGAAAGATACGGCGAGACCTTTTCAGAAGTTGGCAGTGGCGTACGTGCATATGTTCGTGCGCGCGCACGTATGTCCGAACATGTGGTAACAGCAAACCTCAAGAGTCGAAGCCTTTGAATATATAGTTCACTTAATAAAGTAGTAATTCCGACCACAGGTCTGTGGCTGGAATGAATACTTTATTATTAAGTGACCTTTCTCGAGAATACGCCTAGGCCTATACCATGAAGCAGTTGTATACAACATAATATTATATTGTAAAAACAGATATCCGGATGGAAGGTATATTTGCATGGATGTAATACCGATGTATTTCAAAGTATCTAATATCAAAGTCCACATTTCAATGGCAATGTTGTTTACTTTATATTAATAACAAGTCGCTGTTATATGATATATTGTTATCACATAATGTGTAAAGGCAAATGTGATTTCTGTTGCATGTATAACTATTCCCTTTGCTCAGTTCGAAAAAGAAATAAACAGTGAATCGGCAAAACAATGCCGGATAATTTATTTAGAACGAATGTTCAATTATTTGAATATTATAATACATAAAACAACTTTTTTACTGATGTTGAACTGGTGTTTTTCTCTCCCGAGTTTGGTGATAGTACAGCTGCGGTATTTGGCGTAAACTTTCAAAAGCACCCGGCAAACGTATATATTATAATCAGACTTGGGGGTCAATTACTTTATATCAATTCCAATTCCAGTTGTACACCAAACACAAATAGCAATTCCAATGACACCTCAAAATGCCAATTTCAGTTCCAAAATACTAATTCCAATTTTAGTCATGAATTTCTACATGATGCAGTCGAAAAAGTAATCGATAAGTAATTGAAAAAAATACCAATTACATTTTCACCGATTCCAATTACAATTACTTTTGGAAACAAAACAACAATTCCATTTACAAATCCGGGATTGGAATTGGCGTTTCAGTTCCAATTACAATACAATTGACCCCAGGGCTGTATATAGGCGATCAAATGGCGTTCTTGCTATGAATGTAGAGCTCGCACTATAATCGTCGTTGGCATTGACGCCACAGCAGACGCTGCACGTGGATTGGTTGAGGGGCCGACGCAGCCTATAGCAGGCGTCAAGGCCTGCCCGGGATGGTTCAGGTACAGCATACAGGTAAGTGATTTGCATCCCAGCGTTAAACAGCGAGCCAACGTAACAACCGTTTGGTGACCGGGCGAGATGGCGACTGTCACGCCGGCCCGGCTTTGTCGTCCCCGTGCGAAGTGACCGCCTACTGTCACCTCGGACCGGACGGACAAATTAGGCGACATTGACACTGACATCCCGCGGAGATGTTGTCCGATGTGAAGGTAAGGACTGTTCTGTCTGCCCAACGTCTCCGTAGCTGAAGACGATAACGACAAGAGAAGAAGAAGAGAACGAACTTGTTTCAGTCATTCATGACGAAAAATCAGAACAAGAAGAGGACGACAGAGAAAAAGAAGATAAAGAAGAAAGAGGATGATATGTCTTCCTCGTTGTCTAGTATCGACGATGTCAATGAAACTAACATTATGACGATTACTGTAATAATGATATTATAAACTAAGGTGTAAAGTTGGTTTGTGCAAAAATAGTACATATACGGGTTCAATAGTTTTGTTAGAATGGCATTTTATGACGTTTTACTCTACAGTTTCTGTAGAGCAATGCACAAAAACACGATATTTGAATGTTTCTTCTCCTGTAACGAATAAAGTAATAATAATATTAACACCAAATCATCCCAGAGATAACCATATAACATCAGTAACCCAAGAAGTCGTACAAGTGAATTGAATTAGTTAAAGCGTTTTGAGTTGGACACCCGTGTTACTCGAACGCATTTAAATACATTTGTTTTGTGTCGTGCGGTGTGTTGTTCGTCACTGTACACACTTGCCGGGACAATCGAGGCGCAACCCCGTGGCGAGAGGAAACAACACGGGCGGCCGTGACGTGGCGTGACCGGACGGCAGCACTCGCAGGGGCGGACTTACGCGACAACGATCGCTGCAGGTCGCGGCAAGGGGCTGTGACGTCATTAGAGGAAGATCTGGCTAATTAATATCGTCGCGTAACGACAACAGCGCCACCGCTGCGGTGGCCGACACCTGTCGGCAGTGTGTGATCACTGCTCATGCGCACTTCCATCGTTAATTCTCCACCGCTGAACACCCTTGGGACGTATCATTATTTTACTTCCGGTTTGATGGTAGACGAACAAAGAGTCAGCAGTATTGAGACGGTACCAACTTTTAAGGATTTTTGCACCCTGAAATAGTTATGACCAAAAAAGGCATACTTACGGACTACAACTATATATTTTCTAGTTGCTGGCTGGTAGCATGTGCTCGCGTCAGTGATTGCAGGATCCCTGTATGAAGACCGGATCCGGTTTGGGCGACAAATGAAGGATAGCATCTGCCATATTGGTTTTCTTGACAAACAGCATATACAATAGGATGTGACGAAAACGTTACCTATAACAAGACAACAATGAAAGTGCAGGGGAAAGGGGGACAAATAGGGTCCTTAACGATTTGTGCACCCCGTGGCGCATCCACGAATGCCGGACAATTAATTACTTCTTATTAAAACCTAATTTTGCGCACAGTGCGGAATGTCTTCACTCACGTTTAGTGCCGCTATCAGTATGAACCCAATAGCGTTGCACCCTGAATCAGGTGGGACGCCGGGGATCCTCAACAACCCTACGGCTTCCCGTGCTGGAGGGGGCAGCGGGAAGAGGGATGGGGTAACTGTCTCGACACGGGAACCAACACAACGCCGTCAACGGGATTCTGTGCCCCCCTGTTGGTCACCCCCCGCAGCGTCGACAAGGACAGGTAGTTTCGCTAATTGCTAGCTTACAGCCAACTCAAACAGGCAACGACATACTGGGTCAGGTACGACGTACTTTGAAACGGCGGCAACATAAAAGTGTACGACCGACCGTCTTACCTTGAGCGTGTACCCCACTGGGGTCTTAGCTCCTGGCTTCAATAAATCCAACGGTAATAGAAATCGGCTAAACACCTTAGACGCTGCCTGCTTTAGCGCGAACAAATACACGCCACACATGGATAAATACCCCATTTGCTACGCTTAGATCCGCAACGTAAATAATTTGTGCGCACTCTGAATATAACATCAAGTTAGAATGAAGTAAATCCGAGATTACGCGGCCAATGCAAATTCGACAAAACAACACGGTAATCGGATTGAGAGGATTAGGATGTGGATGTGAATACGGTTGTTTGTGAAACGGATTATTTGTGTATATGTGTGTATTATTTCAGCGCGACGCGCGACTTGACCGAACAAGGAGCGTTTAGTCAAAACAACAGCCGTAGCTATTTCAGCCGATATTACTTGGTGAACGTATCAAACCACACGTTATAAATCTTAATCGGTTGTTAAGCTCTCCTGCGCGGGAGACTTCGGAGTTAATCCCATACCGTGTGCATTTCAAGATTAACGCTGCGACTGCAATATTAACTTGGCTGATCGCTTAATTCATAGGATTTTCATTTTATTGACAACCAGTATTCATGAAGGCGCTGCGTCAGTAGTCCGTAATTTATCATGACACAACCCTGTGACTCAGAACGCGTCCAGATGCTCCCAATCATTTAATACAAGGAATATTTAAATTGTATATACACGAGCCATAAAATGATGGACATATTTCACACAGTTTAAATTAGCTCTTTATGATAACATTTTATCAAAGTATCAGTAGAGGGTCCAGCTATTTTATTTCCTACTGTGCTTTTAATACATCAATAAACACCACTATTCTTTAGAGAAAAACAGCGATTTATCAACATATGTATATATATATATATATATATATATATATATATATATATATATATATATATATATATATATATATATATATATATATATATATATATATATATATATATATATATATATATATATATATATATATATATATATATATATATATATATATATATATATATATATATAAATATATATATATAATATATATATATATATATATATATATATATATATATAAATATATATATATATATATATATATATATATATATATATATATATATATATATATATATATATATATATATATATATATATATATATATATATATATATATATATATATATATATATATATATATATATATATATATATATATATATATATATATATATACTACATTAACATAGTTGCTATGAAATTAACATTGTTGTGATATACCTTCAGGTATATATATGATTTTATGCAATTTTTTTAATATTTTGATAAAACACTGTTTTTTTAAATAAAGTGGTGTTTATTTATGTATATATATATATATATATATATATATATATATATATATATATATATATATATATATATATATATATGTATATATAAATATAATATTATACAGAATATATATATATATATATATATATATATATATATATATATATATATATATATATATATATATATATATATATATATATATATATATATATATATATATGCTATATATATATATATATATATATATATATATATATATATATATATATATATATATATATATATATATATATATATATATATATATATATATATATATATATATATATATATGTGTGTGTGTGTGCGTGTGCGTGTGCGTGTGTGTGTGTGCGTGTGCGTGTGCGTGTGCGTGTGCGTGTGCGTGTGCGTGTGCGTGTGCGTGTGCGTGTGCGTGTGCGTGTGCGTGTGCGTGTGTGTGTTATATTTATGGATGTCAGAACCAGTTCAAAACCATTTCTTTGTGTAATGTGTCATGCCTGATTTAGATAGCTGTTGTACATGTTTTAATCCACATGCCTGCTTTACACGCCTGCTTTACATGTTTTAATCTTTGCTGTAAATGGTAAATGGTAAATGGTAGTCTTGGATGGTTTTATTATGGGATGGTTTTATTTTGGTTATTATTGTTGTTATGCTTGTTGTTTAGTCAGGCATTGCTGTTATCAGTCCTGTTACTGGGTCCTCGGACATGTTTGAACTGAAATAAATAAATATAGTAGTTAAATTAGCTGAACATGGCGTTTCAGTTGATCTTGCAGGGACCTGAGCAGTCGTAACAAACGGCCTAAACGAGGCTTATCCTAATCTAGGAGTTCCTCGGGGCTCGGACACACTCCAAATTATCAATGACATTGTATAGAACATTGACACCCAAGTCAGAATGTAGACTAAACTACGAAATGTAACGCACTGAACGGATCACACACGCGCATTACTCAGACCAACCACATGTGTTACATTAACATACGCTTCTTTCAACATGGACAGTTAATTTTTACATTATCCAGTAATTAGTTTCGTAAGCTGAATGATATGTACATCTTTAAAACGGCGGCGCTACACAGATTCAGAAGAGGACTGCAATACGGCAGTGTTAGACACAATACGGCAGTGTTAGACACAATACGGCAGTGTTAGACACAATACGGCAGTGTTAGACACAATACGGCAGTGTTAGACACAATAAACAAACAACTTTTGGTGTTGTATGCTTACGCCTACGTTTTGTTGTTCGAAACAAAATTATATATATATATATATATATATATATATATATATATATATATATATATATATATATATATATATATATATATATATATATATATATATATATGTTATATGAGCACATAGTTCAAATATAACACGACACATGTAATTTATTCAAACAAATCACATCATTGATGGGATTGTAAATCATGTATTTGTCATTCTGAATTGAGTATAACTAAATTTGACATAGCTTGATACAAGTCTTCTGTTACTATAAGCTTAAGCAGACGGCTCTGAGTATCCCAGTGTGGAGTTTTTTACAAAATGATATTCGTGACAATAATTATGTATTTTTGCTTTATAGTTAGTAAATGGTACAAACCGATAAAACGACGACGGAAACAGCATTTTTAATGAAGCACATTGTGACATAGTTGCTTATGCGTGTTTTTGGTGTCATGCTAAAATACGATGAGCTGGCAGAGGTAACTTTTGTATTTTACTTCGTATTTGTTTATTTATTTCGTAATCATCAAACGTTTCACTTTTGGTTTCATTTCAGAAACCTCCTAGTGACTTAAATATTATTTAACATTTCTTTGCTGCCTTTTGCTTTTCGTTAATACATCAGTCTTTACAATCTGTTGCTATAACTGCGTTAAACTAGTACACTTGTATCTGTAGGATCTAATAATTTATAGTACTTTATGTTACAATTGGTTCTCAATATATTTTGTTTGGGTAAACATCTTAATGGTTGGTGGCTTTCACGAGTATTAATTCAGGCTTAGCCCATACATTTAAATAAACTTAAATAATATTTATCATTTTCAAATAAAGCAATAATAAATAGTTACTCGGGAAAAACATACTTTACACAATCATACTCAAAGCTGGTATGTAACATAGCAAATTTAGTCCTCTTCTTGCGTTTGATTCAAGGGTAGATTATGTGCTGTTTTCCAGATCCTGAAGTCAACCGAGTGCAGTTTGGTCCAGCCCGATAGGGTCCCCGGTGCGCGACGCGGTGTGCGCTCTGCCTTTCAGCACCGCATTCGCACGATGCAAATTTACTTATGCCTGTTTTCCAAATTAGCTTAATATGTCTTTCTGCGAGTTCTGATTGATATTTTATTACGATATTATCACAGAAACAGTTCTAACATTATGGAAACCCAAGTACACTATCTGGATAAGCTGCGTAAAAAACAGTGGCGCCCCGAAGCGACAAAAACAGAACTAATGGACACATCCCTCGACTGGCTAAGCTAGATTTTATCACGTTCTCAATTAATAGGAAGTCCACTTGGTGTTTTCTCATGTTCTGATACTTATAATACGCACGTTTGACTGTGCGCACACACTCACAAATATGCCTAAATTCAATATTGACATTTGTGCGTGTGAAACGATGTAAAAAAAATCAAATATTTGATTATATCCAATGTCGAGAACCAATTATAGATAAAACATTACAAGATCTGAAATCCAATATCACGCCCAATGGCTACCGACCTAAACAGACACACTGGTTGTATTTAAGCCAAGATAATTGTCTAATAAAATACTGTTTAAACGCAAGCAGTCCGAGTCATTTAACGAAGCAGTAATGTACACAAAATGACGCCCGATTAAAACATTTATTTTAGCTAATGTCATCAAATACTGTTTAAACATATAGGTATGTGACATGACTTGGCTTAGATTTACAAGATAAGTTTCTAATAGTTTTATGCAGAATAAAAGGTACGAAAAATTCACTAGTGGTATTCGAACCAGGGACTGAAACATTACCATTTCTAATAGTTTTATTTTACGTGCGACTTACTTAATTATAATCGGTGTTTAGCATTGGCTCTAATGCTTCGTCTCAACCGAACAAACGTATTGTGTGTTTGACGAGTTAGCATAGGAATCAATTTCATTGTTTACCCAGATTCCAGATAACGAATTATATTCGTCACAATAAAAAGTACAATGTGATTCCAGGCTGCGGTGTGTGCGACAAACGGTGGCGCCACATCACGGAGCCTGGATAATCAAAGCTAACCCAACCTACGAATGATGAATACTCAAACCGTGAGAGGGCACCTGGTCTAAGTGGATTTATTGCCTGGTTCCACGTTCGCCGTGTGGCGCCACTGGAATGGCGCTACACAGGAATCGAAGAATAACACAACAATATTTATTTACCCTAACCAAAATAACGATACTGCTACGTGGCTTCTGCCATTCTGATTATTTTGTAGACACTAATCTAATATGTTGTTCGGTTGTACTGCAATCACAATTCGGCCAATAAAATGGCAACAGATCGTCGGCTGTTTGAACAACTCGTCTCGCGAAACAACACAATGGTTATTAATCACACAGCTGTCTCAATAATGACGGTCGTCAGGTTTGTGTGTTTCTCTGTGTAAGGACGTACGATGGGTTTTCCAAGGATCCAGTGCAACGCTACAGTGGCCACCAAATCGGAAACCTATCGTACATTCGCACCTACAACGCCGTGTCCAGACTCTACGACCAGTGGCCGATTAACAATGTACGGTGCCTGGTACAAACTTTTTGGGGTGCCCTTACCGAGTTCGACAAAGAAGAAGATCGAGGCGCGTGGTGTTGACTATGGGGTAACCACATACATTAATGTTTATACAAACTGACAAAAAGATAATATTGTTCTGTTACAAACTTCACGTCCATGTTTTCTGACGTTCCCTTTATCCTGTTCACCCGTCGTCACTTTGAGGCGGCGTCACATTCACGATTATTGCACAGAAATTGAACAGAGGTCGGAGCCCCCGGGGGGGGGGTACTCCCTATACTGAGGTATACATGTATGTGCCACGCAAATGCCCCTGTTTTTGGCCATTTTTCTCTCTCTGTCCGAAGATAAAATGTAAATTTTCTCTCTTTGTGCCCCATTTAAATATGATAATTCTCTCTTTCACCGAAGAGGAAATTTCCCAATGAAAACGTTCCGCCCGGGCTTACCTTACGCTTATAGATATTAGATAAATTGTTCAATAATTCTCTCTTGGTGACCATAAATGTCTTCATTTTTCTCTCTCTCTCTCTCTCTCTCTCTCTCTCTCTCTCTCTCTCTCCATGTGCTCCATGGGGCTCTGGTGGCACACCCCCACCGTTTCGGTATGGCAGTACCCCCCCCGGAGCCCGATTCGCGGGACCGAAGACAGACTCTAAGCGGCTAATCAGATGAATTTTTGATTGCTTTCGTGGAGGCCCTTTTTGTTTGGGGCCTGGTACGAGTGCACCGTGGTTAATCCGGCACTGTCTACAACCAATGAGCGATTCACGCATGTTACTTCATCCGATTCCAGGCTTTAAGACTGCTGCTCATCCGCTTGAACCTGGCGCGTTCGTTGGGCACTAACCGGGCGAAGTTCTTCGTGGAGGTGACAGCGCGGTCCTCGCGCGCCGACCGGCCGACGTTCCGCACGAGGTTCACCCCGCGCTTCATGGAGCTCGGCTGTGGCGGATGGATCGACTTGGTGTGGCGGTTGTAGACCATGCCACGGAGGATGTGCTGGCGACTGACGGGTAACAACGGGGTGCCGTCATCGGCCGTGATGCCGTCGACATACTTCACGGCCGGAGGGTCGTAGTACGACACGTACAGACGCAGCGGCGTCGGTTGGGTCGTGAATAGCCAGCGCTTGCTCTCCGACTTCGGGCAGTTGTTGACGGACTGCCGCACCCGACGGCCGCCCGTCGTGGCGTCGGCCACGGAGAACGGGCCGCTCCCTGTCGAAGAAGAAAGGCGGGAGAAGGCATTACCAGCGACCCACCTACTTGGACGCCTGCAGCGGGCGTTACTGAGCATGGACACTGATGTGGCATCGCTGAATCGGACGTTCGTTCTTCTGTTGCGAAAGCAGTTCGACGTCGTCAGCAACATCCCCGTGTCTTGCGTGTCGCGTTGCGACGTACGCGTCACGTCGCGGGACAACGGAGGCAGGAACGTGCCAAATCCGGTCGGGCGTCGGGTCACGGGGAAAGCGCCTTCACGATGTCGAACGCTGACGTTGCCTTCTATGCTGTACATACTGTTATTGGCGGTGTCCCAACGCGTCATCTGTATCTTGGCACCCGCATCAACTCGCTGTGCTTGATATCCGTTTGTTCCACCATCTTTCCCTCCGACATGTGACTTCTTCCTAGATACGGAACCCGAAGTCTCTGTGTTTGGCTGCGGCGTTTTGTCATTACGTTCTGCTGGATTTTGCTTACGTGTTCGCCGCGAACTGTCAACAACTTTCGCCTCTTTATTTACGCCGAGCGTCTTGCTGTACTTGCGTTCTGCTACGCACCCTCTGTCGGCTATCTGTGACGCGCCTGCGCGGGGTGGATTTCCGGCGTTACGTCCGCGAGTTGATTTTGTCGTCCCCGAACCGGTGTTGCGTCGTTGCGTTGAGGTAACGCCGACACGCGATTTGCTCGACGAATGCTGCGAGCTCCCCGCCGTGAGAGCGGTGTGGTCCCTTTCATCGCCCGAGATCTCTTCCTCTAGTCCGGAGTCGTCCGACTCTCTGTCGACCTCGGGGGCTCGCAGGCGAAATTGAGAATTCGTCAACTTGAGCAGCTCGAGGTATCGCTGGAACTGTTCTAAGGTGATATCGACGGTGATATTCTTGCAGCCTGGCTGCACGGGCGGCTTCCGTCCTCTGTAATGCCTCGTCGGGTGCTTGTTCGTTCTGGCGGGTTTTTTATGAAACATGGCAGCGTTCTGGACGATCGTATCAGATGTCACCACGTGGATGTCCAGGAGCGGCATTTATCGTTCATTGCGTGGTGAGACATGCGTTGTTTCAGCATACGTGCAGGAATCAGCCGGAGGAACCGTGCAGGAATCAGCCGCAGGAACCGTGCAGAAATCAGCCGCAGGAACCGTGCAGGAATCAGCCGCAAGAACCGTGCAGGAATCAGCCGCAGGAACCGTGCAGGAATCAGTCGCAGGAACCGTGCAGGAATCAGCCGCTGGAACCGTGGAGGAATCAGCCGCAGGAACCGTGCAGTAATCAGACGCAGGAACCGTGCAGGAATCAGCCGCAGGAACCGTGCAGGAGTCAGCCGCAGGAACCGTGCAGGAGTCAGCCGCAGGAACACTCTACTGAAATAACACAAGCCATAACTTGTGCGCCAGGTCTCAGCATCGTGTAACTCATCGATCTCATGAACATGTGAATAATGTTTGTGTCTTCGAGGATCTGCCGCGAGAACCCGGATAGCTCATCGATCTTCAAAGAGCAATCCCGTTCCGTCGATATAATCCCTACGTAATGTCCTCGCACTAATTAAGTAATTACTAATGTTAAGTCGTTAATTGTAAACACAAGATTAGCAAACGACTTGCCAGGAGATGCACGATAGGTACACATAACTGCGTGATTAGTCCGTAGAAACGCATCGTGTTGATACAACAAAGACGTATTGCGCGAATTCGTTCTCCGTCGTTGGCCGTTAGATCTTGAATTTATCATCGATCAGTCAGTTCATCAGTTCGGCTGCCAGTATATATGCTTCTGACGTTGGTCCCTCGGGTGTTATCTAAGCATCGCTGGTCCCTCGGGTGTTATCTAAGCATTACTCACACATTTTGTGTACCTACATATCAGTTAAGACTCATGGTAATCCAATCGTATCCATGTCCACACGTCATCTGGAGCGTGTTGCCATGGATGGTGACTTTGACAGTCTGTTGGCGACGTAGGCCTATATATATATGCAAAATATGCAGTTTGCTTATCGACTGGTTGAAACAATCAGTGACACACCAAGTGCATACAATGCAACTTATTGACGAGTCGAACCTGCCAATAGTGAATGTATTGGTCCTTATTGACAGGTTCAAGATGTCACTAGTCATTGTCGATACACATCAGAAACCGCCACCATCAGATCATGTGTCCACACAATCTCATGGCGCAATGGCGACAGCGTTAATCCTGTCTAAATCACGAATGCGGATCATTTCTCGTTATATCGTTTTTATATATAATTTCCACAATAACATTATAATACAAATTACAATGTGTAACGTGTATCTGATTGTATGTATTGCACATAAATGTATAATGTTTATCGTGCATCTGTTTATACAATTCAATAAATAAAACAATGATATTGCGCTACAATCCCCGGGAAACAAGGCTAAACAGCTCACCAAAACAAAAGGGATAGACAGTGTTTAGTCGTTTTAACAATTCCAATGGAAAACGGTTGGATGATACGCCGAGGAGCTGTGGGGGATAAGAGAGTTTGTACAGGTCGGTTTTTAGTTGACGGCGAAATGTTACCATATTTTCAGCGACTTGACGTTAACATGAAGTGAATTCCACAGAGTCGGTGCGCCAACTGAGAAAGCTCTTGTTCCGACGTTTATCTTAACACTGTGAACAAAACGTGGAAAGTGAAAGAATTAGATGATCGAAGCTGTGTTGGGTGTCTCGCAGGTATGAGTAATGAATGCAAATATGCTAGTTGCACACAAATGTGACACACAAACGGCGAGTATATGCACACGTGTAATGCGATAACACATCTTTGGGATTGCACGCCATTAATATGTGATGGTTTTACAAGATGTTTAAATGAAAAACATTAATGTATGGCGGTATTATCAAAGCGGGTATGACCCATGCATATGTCAACATGTTTATGGACCATGCTTATCAAAGTGTGTATGACCCATGCATATATCAACATGTTTATGGACCATGCTTATCAAAGTGTGTATGACCCGTGCATATATCAACATGTTTATGGACCATGCTTATCAAAGTGTGTATGACCGTGCATATGTCAACATGTTTATGGACCATGCTTATCAAAGTGTGTATGACCCATGCATATATCAACATGTTTATGGACCATGCTTATCAAAGTGTGTATGACCCGTGCATATGTCTACATGTTTATGGACCATGCTTATCAAAGTGTGTATGACCCATGCATATATCAACATGTTTATGGACCATGCTTATCAAAGTGTGTATGACCCATGCATATATCAACATGTTTATGGACCATGCTTATCAAAGTGTGTATGACCGTGCATATGTCAACATGTTTATGGACCATGCTTATCAAAGTGTGTATGACCCGTGCATATGTCTACATGTTTATGGACCATGAATATGTCAACATATATATGGGCAGTGGATATGTTAACCTTTCTATGAACCATGCATTTGTGAACACGTTTATTTTTGACACGGTCTATGTAAACAATGACATCAAATCAGAAATATATTTCTTAGTCAGGTACTCTAACTCACAATGTACAATTTTATTGAATACACCACGTTTTTTATCCTCAACATATATAATATAATTCCATCCAGCCAACGTTTGTGACGTATTACGAAACTGAAACACATGACACGTTGTTGAGAACATACATGTTTTGTAACTCTGATGTTGGGCAAACTTTTTATTTTAGCCGCGTACCAGTGGTAGTGGATGCCATTTTGAATATGTTGATTTATCCAAAAGGCTTACTTTTTAATTGTAAATTTGTTTTAACCACATGTTGGCTGATTAACACGGCCACAAAAAATTATGTTCTTTCCATAAAATGAAATACAAACTATTCAAGACAAGCTAAGAAACGTTAAGAATTAAATGCGGTTCTGATTTTGTCACGCTGGGTCTAAACTAAACAGGGAGTGGGCCAAGGGAAAAGCATCTGCAATTCTTCAAACTGCGGCCACATATTGGCGACTAACTTGATGCCACGGCCGTCCGGCTGGCAACAGTCCTTACAATAGGCCTACCAGGTAGGGGAGACCGGGGCTAGTTGTATACAGGAGCACGTTGTTACAAGGTCATTTTACGAAAACATAGCACACATATAGAGATACCATCGACATTAATTGCATGTGTGTCACCAGTGGACACACTGTCCAAACATAGGGAATTTAAGAAGAGGAAATTAACGAATTTTTAACCACATAAAACTTTATTCGGTATGCCCACATAATATCATCTCACGCAGCCACTTTTTTTTGGTTTTGTGAATGAAACTTATATACCATGTTGTATTAGGCTAAGTAGAAGTTCAACTAAAAAAAGCAGGAATTGTTATCGTCCACGTGCGTTCAACTGCAAAAATTGTGTTTGGGGCAAGTTGTGACAACTGTAAGAACGACCGGGCGGCTCGTACCGATGGCTCAGCCAGCGAGTTTTGTGCTGACAATGACTGAAATAAATAAATTTATTTAACCACGACGTGTGAGCGCTTTGTTTCACACGTGAAGCCTAGCGTACTGGTTTACATGCTTGTTAACAAATGCATGTCAACGCATTTGAATGCAAATGCAAATGTTTCACTTGATTCAAATGCAAATGCGAATGCAAATGGCAGTCTCCATGAACACATTCAAATGCAAATGCAAATGTTTTGGGGTCGCATTCGAATGCAAATGCAAATGTTTTTGGTTACACATTTGCAAATACATTTGAATTAATTTCAAATGTTTTGGCTTTATATTAACAATTTGTTTTATTTGAAGAAAAAACAATGTAATGTGTACAAACACATTATTTATTTATTTAATAAATACAGCAGTACATCAATGTAACCACTAAGTACCACTAAATACCACTCCCACTACATGAACATGTCTGTAGAGTCATACACTGAGTCACACAGTTCCAGGCCTGCAGAGGTGGTGGAAATAGGAGGGAGGAATAGACAATTGACAGTTTACTGGGAAATATGACAGGGAATGAAGAGCTAATCCTTCAAGTAGGCCAGAATGGAAGGGGAACCCAAGACAATAGACTGTCCACTGGTGGGGTCACTGGGAAGATAACCTGGTGGATAATTACAGCTACCACTAATCACTCTCATTGGCTGTAACTATTCAGGGCTGGCATTGTTAATGTTTACTCCCCCAATGAGCTGCCACCCCAACGCACCCCAACAGTGCCAACACAACACAAGGGAGTCATTTGTCTACATTGTTTCAATGAACAGGTAACCTCTGAAGCCATCAACCCATAGACCAATTGTTCTTTTCATGTTGTATAAATAACAGCTCAAGCATTGACCAGTTGACCAACAGAGCACGTTTTTAAAGAGTACTTTGTGAAAGTGGATTCGCAGGTCAGATAATGATTTCATAATCTGCTGAGGATACTGCTCACTACAGAGCAATTTTTCCAATGGCATGTTGTGAACTTGTGAAAGTGAATCTAACAATAATAATTATTAAGAGAATTACGCATGCATTTAATTACGCATATGGTTGTGCATTTGACAAAACAAATGTTTGTGGGTCGCATTCAAATGCAAATGCAAATGCATAAACATGATGGCGGTATTTGAATGTGCATTCAAATGCTTAACATTCAAATGCGTATTCAAATGCATTTGTATTTGTTAACAAGGCTACTGGTTTATAACAGTACTGTAAATGATAACGGCGTGAATGGGTAATAGTAGTGGTGGTGGTGGCGGTGGTGAAGGCGGCGGCGGCGGTGGTGGTGGTGGTGGTAGTGGTGGTGGTAGTAATATTCTGTGTCTTCTGTGTTTTATTACCTATACTGTTTTTTTTTTGTAAAATTATGTTTAGGTAGCTTAGACGAAAACTGTGTTCTAGGTCTCTCTTTCGCAAGAAGTGTGTGTTGTCTTGTGATTCTGCTACTTTCATCCAATTTCTTTTTGGGAATGTAATTTGTAAATGACTTGTACATTTGTCAATGACTTGTAATTTGTAAATAGGTTGCGGTGAAAGTCATACATAAATAGTGAGACGCGCTGCTTATATGCATCTACGATTTTAAGTATGTTTTGAGATTTAAATATGGGATCAGTGTGATTTCTATATTCCTTATTGTTAATTATTCGTATGGCGCGTTTTTGTAAAGTTACTAACTTACTTATAGTGTTTACATTGCCCCATTGCCCCATTGCCCCACGCTTGTACGCCGTACGTTATATGACTATGTATTAGAGTATAATACATTGATTTTAATGGTTTGTCTGGTATGATATGTTTCACTTTATTAATTGCAAAAATTGCTCTAGATATATTTTGGAACCGATTGTGTTTATAAAATTATGTTCTTTCCATGTTAAATGTGTGTCTAAATGTAGTCCTAAACATTTCACAGATTCTTCTTTGTTGTTCTTGCCAACCTGGTTAATGATGTCATTGTTTATTTTAATACTGTTGTTTACATTGCTTTTGGTGCTTACAGGGCTAATGCGGCAAAACTTTGTCTTGTTACATTTAGAGGTAATTTATTTGCACAGAACCAGGCGTACAATTGTTTTAATTCGTGATTCATATTATTAATTAAATCATCAATATGTAAGTATTGACTGGTAAACGGTTGTGTCATCAGCAAAATGTAACACATTTAGAGACATAAAGTTTATTATGTCTTTAATATAAACCAGAAAGATAACTGGTCCTAATATGGATCATTGGGGTACTCCATTTGTTATGTTTTTCAATGACGATTTGCTTTTGTTTACCTCAATATAATATTTATTGTTTGTGGCTAGATAGTTTGCTTGTACGATACTAACCAAAAGAACAAAGACGATTAAGTGAACATAATTACATTGTAAGAACATAATACTACATACATTATTAATACATATCATTTGAACAGCAGCATATTTGCAATGAGAAACGATAAAGAGCTTGGTATTTAAGATTAACAAAAATAGTTTCCATCAATACAATCAGAAATAGACGTAGAATAGTCCGCCCGAGTAGAAGAGCGAAGTTCGTAAAGTTTTCATATATAACACGTTGTACCAACATAAATTACAAGTAATATACTTTTTATATTAAACTAAATAACATAAACATCTCAACACGTCATTGTCCTAACAGAACTAATGAAATTAATGTATTATTTTATTCAAAGGTAGGCATTTAAAATGAGAAAACCATTCAAATTGCTTATTGTGGTATTAAATAGTTATGGATTATAAAGATGCACAATAAAGCACACATTGTAATTTAAATACAACAGTAGCCACAACACAGTGGCTGCGTTCGATGTCTCGCAGCTGAAGCGGGTTCATTGCCATTGTATTGTTTATCATCTCGATGACTTTGGCGTCTGTGTTTTCGCTGACCGTCTCTGGCAGTCCTTGGATTCGCAAGTTTGCTCGCCTTCTGTATTGTTCATTGTTGTGTAGGCTTTGTTCAAGGACACGCACTGTTTCTTCCAGAGTTTTGATTCTGTTTTCTCGCGCATTTTCATCGAGTAAATCACGCATGTAGAGTGCTTCCCGTAGTTTGGCCACCACATCGCTGTCATTCGTAATTGTCAGAAAGTTTGGCGCGAAAGTGTTCTTTTGTGATGCACTATTTGCAGCATCGCCGTCGACACTATGACTTGCCTTGTCGTGGTTTGTTTACTTTGCGTGGTGGCAGGGCAACAACGGCTAGGACAGTCCACGTGTTGACACGGTAGACCGGTTAGTGACTCGCTTGACCGAACACGGTTATGCTTAGTTGCAAGGTCTTTATTTGTCGCACAAGAGCAATGAGAAACACCCAAACTGTTACAAACAGTGTTCACTCGAGCTCGACTTGACTGACCAAATACTTGCAACGATACTTATCTCAAGACAATGCCTGTTTATGTTGTTGTACGACGCACGCTAATTGTAAAAATGTTCGCGTTTCTACCGGACTGACTCTTTTTATTCTGTACACAGAGCGTATGTAATATGTGTTTAAAAACAACAATGACAAATATATCAGAAGGACACATAGATGGAACACTGTTGGAATTTCGATAAGCCACATACTTCCGTGCCTACGTGTCTGCGTATTTTTACCTTGGATGCCAATCTTGTTCAATCTCTATGGCACAGCCCTATTTGAGTAATTAATACATATTGCACGATTCGTTGAAAATGTGAATGTTCGTGTCTGTGTGCGTGAGTGCGTGAGTGCGTACGTGTGTGTATCATTCAATCAAGTAAAACTCGCATTACGTATACAGTGCCATTCACCTTTTCACATTGCATTCAATAATTTTAATAATTATATTCCATTCACAATTGTTTGTTATGTTAGCAACCGGAGAATGTGTTCCCTTTGGTAACTAAACATGAAAAGCTTAGTCTATGAAGCTGTGAACACCTAGATTGTTATGCACATTGTGTATAAGATGTATAAGTATGTATAATCCAATTAATGTCTTAACCGTAAACTTGTTGGCGTGCCCCGTATGATGTACCTACCTAACTATAATATGGATTATCATTGGGGTATGGTACATTTTCTTAATACGAATAATACATTTCACGTATACGTTGACAGAAATAATACAACTAACATACTTTTCATAAAACGTGACTTTAGCTGAAAATAGTAACACTTAGCCCCGGTCTCTCCTACTTAATTAATATTTCTTATTAACATTGTCACTCTGTTGGATCATCAGACGAAACTGACTCTCTAAACAACATACAATAAGCTCGAATCAGTGCGTACACAAACCTACGCGAAACTAGATTCAATCGTATTCTGGTACACACAAACCGTCCGACCGAAAAACGGGTGGGTGAGCGATAATACAGTGTATTCACGACTCGCGTTTGTTCGTTGATCTCGGTGTTCAAGTAGTGCCAGTTTCAGTGCTCACGTAGTGTCGGTTCCAGTATTCACGTAGTGCTGGTTCTAGTGCTCACGTAGTGCCGGCACTATTGCTCACGTAGTTCTGGTTCCAGAGCTCACGTAGTGCTGGTTCCAGTGGTCACGTATTGTCGGTTCCAGTGCTCACTTAGTACCGTTTCCAGTGCTCACGTAGTGCCGGTTCCAGTGCTCACGTAGTGCCGGTTCCAGTGCTTAGGTAGTGCCGGTTCCAGTGCCCACGTAGTGCCGGTTCCAGTGTTAACGTAGTACCGGTTCCAGCGCTCACGTAGTGCGGATTCCAGTGCTTAGGTAGTGCCGGTTCCAGTGTTAACGTAGTGCCGGTTCCAGTGTTCACGTAGTGCCGGTTCCAGTGTTCATGCCAGTTCCTGTGCTGCAGGAGCTACGCACGGGCGGGTGAGATTTCTCCGTCGGCGTCATTGGTCGCGCGGACGAAGCTGACGTCTCGGCTGTCACGTGGTCAGTCCCAATCAGCAGACGGACGGTGCGCATGACGCGGTCGGCTCTGTTCACCTGGCGGACGACCTTCCGCACCCTGCTTGTCGGGCTCATAAGCCGCAGTTCGCCTGACAGTTGCGCCGGGGTCAAAACGTAAAGTTCCGGTGGCAACTTCGGCGCTGTGTCGCGATACGACCCGGATGCCTGCGTGACGTAGATGTCAAAGAGGTCGCGTAGTACATCTGGTTGAGGCGGTTTGGGATTGTCCACCTGGCGTGTGCTCGAGCCACCTAAATTCGATTCGCTCGAACGGTACAAGGGGGCGCTGAACACCCGCTTCCGGGATAGCTTCGTGGTGGAAATGTTTGGCGACTTTGCACGCATGCCCAGTGACGACATCGCTCTGTGTGGCGGTTCCGGTGAATCCAATCGGAAGCTGTCGTGTCTCGTCGAACTGCACGAGAGCCACTCGCGCGAGTTCCGGAAGTAGACGTTGTCTCTCATCGTGAACGACGCCCGACCTTTTTCGATGAGGAAGTCGACGAGAGGGCTGTAGCCGCGTCGGCAGGCGACCATCAACGGCGTCATGCCGGCGTTGTTCACGTCGTCCACCGACAGTCGATACCGGCACAGAATCCGCACCAACATTCTCGCGACGCGGTCGCTTCCGTGTTCGACCGCCAGGTGGAGCGGCGTGTTTCCGTCAACGTCCTTATGGCGGATGTCGACGTCGAAGTTGCCGATGATCATCCGGGCAACGCGCACCCGGTCGTGCATAGCCGCGTAGGAGAGCGCGTCTCGGTCCTGTCCGTCCGTCAGCGTCTTGTCGGCCTTGTACGAGAGTAGGGCTCGCACGACATTCAACACTGACCGCGTCTCGGCGCCCAGGCAACACTTCATGAGCAGCGTCATGCCGTCCCAATCGCGATAGTTCGGGTCGAAACCGATTCCGAGCAACATGTGAACCTGTCGATAGCGCCGCTCGCCGAAGAAGGCATGCACCTTGGCCATGGCGCGGAGAGACGTCGATGCTGTCCTTCAAGGACCGACAGAACAATCACGGTCCGCGCTGAAACTACAACGATTAGTGTCACTGTCAAACGAGTGTCTTGTCTCCGTGTTTATTTAATGCCGCGTATCAGACGCGTTGTCGAGAACTGTTTGTCGAACGCAGTTACTCGTCGCGTCCTTCTCGGTCAACAAATAGAGCCAGACGAAGACGTGAAAACTGCCGCTTGGACCGCTATCGACCGGCGATTGTCGCCGTGGTCGCTGCAGAGACGCTTGATAGGCCTATTCAGAATGGTGTTGGCAACACGCGTGAAGCGGGGATTAGCGCTCGTAATTACGTCTTCTGTGCGGCGACACTCGGCTCGACTAATTGAAAGCGGCACCGACGGGAATGCATTATTACTAATTTATTATAGAGTGCATCCAATTAAATATCGTTCCTGTTTTACGCAGTCCGTTTGATCGGCGGCTGTATCGTATGAGCTGCTCCGGCAATCTACCGCTGACGTCTTCAAGTGTTTGCTGAGTCGTTCTATTAGGCAACATATACAAACGGGCTCCTTTGATATTGCTATTAACATGTCTCGCTACTAACATATCGCTGTGCACATGTACCGTATAATCAACACAGACTTAGTATCAATTGTCGAAAGAATATGTGTCACGATAACCGTTCCTCACCATAGAGACCTTTTTTATAGCATGTGTGCTTAAACAATAACGGTGTGAACTCGGTAAACAGGACCGGTAGACAGAAATAATTAAATAACTGAAACGCTACCGTCAACTGGGCTAATTAAGCAAATTTTCATTAAACATATTCAGTTTGCAAGTATTGATACCCGTCCTCGGTGTTACAGTGATTTGCATTGCACTATACAACGACTACTATCAGTTTTAGATGAGTTATGAATCATCTTCATGGTGTACAAAATAACCCCTTAAAAGAAGCCAATTTGTACATACCATTTAAGGGGGTGACATTCCACACTAACTGTATGTAATGAATAAATTAATGAGAAAAAATGTGTAAAACAAATAATACTTTATTTCACACTAAAACTAGAGAAACAAATGTAATCACTAATAACTGTATGTGTTTTAAATTTAAATTAAATATACTGAGAATACATCACACCCTCATCGCAACTATAAAACAAATCAATATAATCAAACTGAAATCACATAGGTATAGCCATTAGCTATGCAAATTAAGACCCAGGCCTATCCACAGGGTTTTGAAAATGGGGGGGTGTTTGAACCCCGGTTCCCCAGAACCCGTTCCATGAGGACGGGCATGAGACCACTTTCGTGGTTTTTTCTGATACGTTTGATGAGTTGTGTACTATGTACCCGGGGTGTATCCGGGTAGTTTATTCAAGCACACGACTTGAAGTGTAGATGCACTGAAACGAGCTGTCTCTGCAGGTTTCGTCTGCTGAAGAGTTGATCCTTTTGTACAGTTTGTACAAGAGTCATTGACACGCATCTTTGGAGAGGAACACGGTGATAGACTAACTCATTTTTGTTGAGGGTTTGGCCTCTGAGTCGTCTGACAGGTTCAGCTCGTCGAAGCTGAACATGTGGGTAGGATGAACGCTCGTGCTTTCACAATCATCAACGTCAAATTATGTGTTGCAGTGCTCAAAGTAGCCTCGTTTTCAATCAGTATCATTGTGACGTAACGATTCATGCCATATTGACCAAAAAGCGCCACAAGGTCATAACATGTTTAATGACTCGTCGAAAGTGATGTTGTTGCTTCGTGGTGAAAATAAATTGTTTTTGCTATTCCAATGTACATGCAGGTGAATTGGAAAGTTTCCAGCCAACAACATCGTGTTTACATCATTGGCATTTTGGAGTAATATGTAACACAAAGCACGAAATGCCAGTTCAGCACAAACACGTTACTTGTTCTAAAGCAAACTGACTGAAAACATACACAGTGGCTTCATTTTATTTAAAAACGAAGAAGAACATTAAACACCATTCATTTGAAACTTTAATATTTGTTGTTCAAAGTAGCCCCGGATCACCGTACTATTTAACCTTACAATCTTGAAATATTCTGTATAAAAATGTGAGGAGAATATATATATATATATATATATATATATATATAAAATATAATATATATATATATATATATATATATATATATATATATATATATATATATATATATATATATATATATATATATATATATATATATATATATATATATATATATATATATATTATATATATATATATATATATATATATTATTCATTCAAACAAAGATTTCCACCAAACATCTACCACTCCCTGACTAAGGAATCGCCGCCTACGCGATATCTTGATGAGATTATTTAGATTCTTGCTAAAACTGTTCTCGGTTTACATTTTCCTTTGCAGTTAATAATTAAATGTATCTCAACCATTCTCCGTTCTTCTAATCTATGTAGTGTTAGTCTTGCAAATATTTCCTAATATGATAAAACCTTAAATCTTAATACAGACAGACAAAGGCAGACATATTTATTTTAACCATTTGTACACAAAATGTCAAAAACAAACATAAAATATAAAACAGTTAATAGAAAACCAATATAAATTAATCAACACAGAAAAAGGCTATGTAGCCAGTTTAAAGTATTTCAATTCTTACAGATGTAACAACTAGGAATAAAGTACTGAAGTTAATAATTCCTAATTAGATGAATTTTAATATAAGTCATGAAACCACACATACATTCACGCCACCTACCTCGAGAAGCTTCAGACGGTTAGGTGAAAGTTCACGGAAGTTTATTTGCCATTGACGTCACGGCTGCCGACGGTCAATAGAGGTTCCAGTTAATTCGGTCGCTAGGCTTGTGGAATGTTACCCAACATCAACACTTGAGTCTATCGCACATTTATCTCGCGTGTGAAATGTATCGTAATCTCCTGCATGACGTGGTTCATATTGAACCAAAGCTTCTTCAAGGAGGTGGTGTTAATGTATAGCTTACGCCTATTGTGGCTGCTTGTGGTGTTTGCCTTACCATTGCTGTGTTGGTGTGGGTCCATTGACGTGTGGGTCCATTGACGTGGGCAGCGAACACTTAACTTGTTGGGTAAATATGATGCAATCACTCACAGCGAGGGCGTCAATACTGCAGCGGTGTGACTGTGTGAAACACACGAAGTTCGTGCAGTTTCGCGCGTTCTACTTTGTCGCAGGTCAACTAGTTGTAACACGCATAACCCGCCGCTTAAAGAGGACACGTCGGCTACACAAGAACCAACACAAATTGACAACCAGTGTTTGCTCTCAGTGGAGACTAAGAAATCAGGGCACAGAGTGTGGTGGAGTCATTCGAATGAATATTTTGTACAATAATTAGTGTGTGACTGAATGCTTCCCATAGACACTGAGATTCGAATGAACAGCTATGCGATGACGCGAATTGCAGAACGTTAGTTGTTGTGCTAGAGAACACGACTCGCGCAACAATGGACACCAAGCAACGAGACCACCTAAGGAAAGGAAAACATATTTTGAATTCCTATATGACATCACACCTGAATCGTATGTCCAGTAGCACAGTGTTTTATTACAAATGTTATATTGTCGATTGAAATTACGTCCTTTATGCCAATAATAAACCCAACATGATACATGTTTTTTTGTAAGAGAACATTAACAAGAACCGAAAACAGAATAAATCAAACGTACTACCAGTGGAACATTTTTCTGAACTGATTTTAATATAGCAAACCCTGACGTTTTACCAGGCACTTAATTTTTTCGATGTATAATATATATATGAATAATACATTAACATTTCAGCCAACGTTTACTGAAATGACATTACTCCTTGTGGGCACATTTTGGCTTCTGATAATAGCTCTGCTAATATTGCTGCCGACGTAGCTGTCACTATGTCAAATCATTCACACATTTACACGGGACCCCCAATTGTTTTGTCTTGTCATATATATAAATAATAAATGAAACTCTTGGCATAGTCTTACTGAAGTGGTGTTAACTTGTGGGTAAAATATTGAATATTGTCCAAATTGAGCTAAAATATGGTTTTACAGCAACTTAGTAGAATACATAAAATAAGTAATTTAAAATTTTCGTCATGCGAGTTTGCATATTATACTTTATATAATATGAACATATAAAATTTCAATATTCCTGCAAATTCTATATTTGAATAATAAATACATCTCACTGTTACTATGTAAGATATTTAACAAATTTGCACGGGACCCCCAAACTTGTTTTTGCCTTTTTGGGCTTTTGGGGTCTAATGGATTCCAAACAACCTTCTAAAGTTTCAGTACGTTTATTTCAGGGTAATCGACCACCTTAACGATTGCGAAAGTGATTGCATTTCGGAGACGATCCTAAACAAGATCGTCGTTTGACAGCCGTCCACCGGCACTGTTGACTACTCGTGCTGCTAGCATTTACACAATCTGCAGATAATTTGTTCCATTCTTTTATTGTCTTCTGTGAGAACGAGCATTTTCTGATATCCAATCTACACTGATCGTTTACTAATGTTACCTCATGTTCTCTAATTCGACTATCTTTCTTAAGTTAGAAAAACATATCTTTCAATGTTTTCATATCCATTCTATATCTTAAAAACTTCACTTTCATATCCTCTTTACATCCTCTTTACACCCTCGTTTCTACGGTTATTAATTACTTTACGTGTTCTTCATAGCTGTAGACAAATGTGAAAGGTTTCTATACAACTGTAGAGAAATGTGAAAGTGATACAGGTCTTTTATTACGGCATTTCACATGAAGCGGGTTGTTTGCTTGATCACAGGGTCGATCAAGCAAACACAGGGTGAGGAGTCAACCAGACGAATCACAGAAACGGTACCGCTCGTGTGCATTGGACGAGTCTGTACGAGTGTTTGTGCAGTTCCCACCAGCAATGTGCGTTCAGCTACAGATCCAGGGACGTGTTGGGGATTCCAAGACAATCCTAGCCTCTGGGGGTGGACCCCCTCTCTCCAGAGCAAATATCACGATAAAGGATTATATATATATATATATATATATATATATATATATATATATATATATATATATATATATATATATATATATATATATATATATATATATATATATATATATATATACATATTGGTGCTAACGTCGATGTTCAGATTCAAGCGTTACCATTAGCCAGCTAGTATTAACTACCAACATTTTGTTTCAATTGCCAAATTTCGTAACAGAAGATTGTTGACAGCTGTCTAGATAATGGAGACTTAATTATAATTATGTTATATCTTTCAATCTTGCCAATCCTAAAAATAAGTGTATTAATGAAACGTTGCAACAGTTTTTTTGGAAATTTTCGAACCGCTGAGAGAATGGAAATCTTGAAGTCATGCTTCCATTTAGGCAGCTTTTTTAGACACGAATTGCCCGCATTTATTGTTAGTCACGCACACGATTGCGTTAACGAAGTGTGATTTGTTTGCGTTTCAGCCATGTCTATTGGTACACATCGGTCAGTCTGTGTCGTATCTACTAACATTCAAGATGTTTCGTCAAGCGCAGTAATGTTGTTTTGTGACTATCCATTGCTTGTTCTTTCGTACATGATTAATATAAAGATGCCCGCTTTCTGTGTGATATTTGGTATGTCAAACAACCGTAGTAATACATAGTAATCAATACAGACTATATTCACAAATGAAACCACTTTGCAAATTATGTTTGAATCAAGTGAAATAATTAGTGCAGCTTGAGTCAGTGTTGCACGTCTCCACTAATTATTCTAATGTCTGCAAGAAATATTGATATGTGTCTGGCTGTCTTCTCACAAATATGTCGATATAAATAACAACGTTGTGCTAAATAATGCCTTTGTAAAATCAACAATGTCAGTATATTCTCTTTCGTGTGCTCCGACTGATTTCCCGCAATGGCATAGTAACGTAACATGGTGTCTTGTTGAATCAACATTCTCCGGTCACGGCTCCGTGTAGGAAACGAACTCCAGTCATTCACGGCCGCAGCGCCTGTCGTGGGGTGTTCTCCGAAGTCTGGATCGTCAGTAGGTCGACACTTGAAGAGAGACCTGCTGGCTTTAGTTAAATCAAAATGCTATACAAGATATCTTTCGAATCATAACGCGCGATGAAGATAAGGGTGATATACTGCACCATCTGATTAGACATAATCCGCAACTTAATTAAAACAGAGACGACAACGCTTGCGACTCCGATAACATGCTTTCACGCTCAAACTGATGGTGTACTGTCACGACGATTTGACGTTTCTTCCGTTCGTTCTCAGCTATGGCGATAACGTAAACTTTATGGCAAACTCTTCGTCCATTGGCAGACCAAGTTCCCCCAGCACCAGAACCTGTGGACACAGAAAGTTACCTCAGTGGATGAGGTCATGACGTCATCTAACCGAGACCACCCAACATGACCCACGTGTCTTGACAATAGTCCGTCAATCGATAGTTTGCAGAGAGAGGCAGCTTCAGTGTGAATATATCTAACTGGTTAATGTGACAACAAGGAAAGCGTCATAGCAACAAAAGCACGTAAGGGAAGATGGGTCACGTCCGCACAGCTAAGGTATAATGTGTTATGTGAATTGTTTATGCCAGAATGATAACATTTCGCCTTCTTAATTTATATATTTAGAAGTTAACTACTACAAATTATCATCATATGTTATCAATATGTATTGATCACTGGTGTGTGGATATGCCCCAGTACCCTGGGGCATATCCACACAGGTGCGAACATACATCGCGTATTTCAGTTCTTTGCTACAAAGAAGAATACGAAATACAATGGTAAATTTCAGGGGCAGAACATTATATAGCTTGTTAGGTATATATATATATATATATATATATATATATATATATATATATATATATATATATATATATATATATATATATATATATATATATATATATATATATTACTTGGGGGTAAAATGCGCTCATATAAATAATATAAACATAACCGGCTGTAGTTTATATAAAATACAATGGCCTACATTTTGTGAAGTGGATGCATGATGTTGGTCTGCCTTAACAACAGCGCACACAGAAAGTCACGTGACGAAGAAAACCAAAAGTACACATAATAAAAACAACATTATCATTATATACTTCAAGATACATGAACTTCTAGCCTACATAAACTATAATTTATACGTTTACTGTCTTTAACACATCCCACCTCCCACTATTTTGCAGGACAAACCTCCCAGCACTTTGGAGGACCACCCTCCCACATCCTGCCTCAACACATTTCCAGTAGACCATCCTTGAGACAAATTCCACGTTTTATGGATACGTTTTCTGTGTACAACGCACGTCACCGCACACAGCGCATTTATAGCATCAAATAAGTTGGGTAATTAATGATATGTATTTTGACATCTCAAAACGCTCTTCTACGATAAAGAGTAGAGACTGAGAGGCCCCATTGATCTGTGAATCAAGTATGTTAGAAAATTAATCTATTATGATGCCTTCACATTATGTAAATTAACACTAGGATATAGCCACACACGCCTATGCGGATATGCCCCAGACGACGGGCTGAGTAAGATTGTCAATTGTTCCGCACACCCGGTCTATGGCGGTGATGTGTATTTGTGCAACAACAACACTAATGACACACATTAAAAAAATCATAAACACACCAATATGCATATATTACGCACACAACGCATCTACGGTATCAAATCAATTTGGTAATGTGTCTTATCTGCTTACAATTTCTAACCGACGCAAAGGGCTTCAATTCGCGGGTTCAAATGCTCGATGTATGAGTTAGATGTATGAGTTAGATGTGCGAGTTAGATGTATGAGTTAGATGTGTGGTTGAGATGCTACCGTAGAACACAGTTTTGAAACCGAAAACTACGCGGATCGGTCAATAACGAGGTGTGCGGACATGCCTCAGCGTGCGGACATGCCTCAGCGTGCGGACATGCCTCAGCGTGCGGACATGCCTCAGCGTGCGGACATGCCTCAGCGTGCGGACATGCCTCAGCGCGCGGAAATGCCTCAGCGTGCGGACATGCCTCAGCGTGCGGACATGCCTCAGCGCGCGGACATGCCTCAGCGTGCGGACATGCCTCAGCGTGCGGACATGCCTCAGCGTGCGGACATGCCTCAGCGTGCGGACATGCCTCAGCGCGCGGACATGCGTCAGCGCGCGGACATGCCTCAGCGTGCGGACATGTCTCAGCGTGCTGACATGCCTCAGCGTGCGGACATGCCCTTCCTTCCCCTACTGTTATATAGCATAAACAAAAATTTAACACAAGGCGAAAAACATATATCAATTCGTTTTTTCAATATAATTATTGTTGGACTTGATTTAGCAGGCGTTGGCATGGATACAAGACTGTTTGATGCACACAAGCAGTCGCATAATAATTCTACGTAACTAATTATTCGTTTTACCTAAGTTACTCATCCACGGATTATACCATGATACTTTATCTTATTTGGCGAATAATACCGAGCACGGCAATAGAAAACAGTATCAAAACACAAATTGAAACATAAACGCCAGGCAATGCCTGCACTCCAGGGCGACTACGATCCCAGAATGCCTTGCACTACGACCTACTCGCCATCTACAGATAAAATAAAACAGGCTATTTCAGGAAGCATCTGTTGTTCCGCTATACTTTCGAACAACACACGTATAACACACGTATAACACACGTATAACAAAGCACGCAGTCATAAATATCTCGTTCGCCCACCTTTGTTTGTGGATTGTAGGTGTACGTCAGTGACGTCGCCATGCAGTTGCACGTGACCTCGCTGGGTCTACCATGCACACCGAAAATTTCAATCGTGTCCAGAAATAGTCCGACCAAGTCTGACGTGCCGTTCTTCACGAACGACATCGAGATGGAATCCTGCATGAGTAGCCACACATGACATTGGAACGGTTATAAAGGGGACGAATCTACGGAGAATGTATGTAAAGTGACATAGAAGTAATATAACAGTGTTTCATGTATAACCAAGCAAATCAATTAGTCAACCTCACATGAAAGAAACCCAGTAAAGGTATGTGGGCAAACAAAGACCAATTGTGACAACATACCGACATACCTTACTGTAGATGAACTCGAGAAAGCAGTAGCGACCTTTACTAATCGTGTCTGAAAAACAACGTTCGAACAAATACAATTACGGACTTGTTTGTTGACATTTGAACACTGACTCACTGAGTGATATTATATCAAGTCGTTATTTTATAAGGTACATAAATAGACGTATAAAGCAAATGTTTGTGAAGATCGAGAGAAATGTTACAGAGTGTATTTTTTATTATGTGTTTCTCAATTCACTGAAGAACGCCACTGACCGAGCGACTCCCCGTCGTCCCAAAATAGATTGCCCTTCGCGCTGTTCGACTCGTCCGGTGCGATTATCAGTCCGAACGGATTACGGCGACTGAAACACAAGCAACATAGGATCGTTATTCGCACAGACTAGTAATATATGGAAGATTTTTATTCGCACAGACGTGTAATATATTACCTCGCTTTCAGGTGTTAGCTTGCAATACAGCGACCAGATTTGGTTTTCTGTCCCACATATCAATTTCTAATTATAAAATCACACTGCTTTCTTAACTTTATTTATTAGTTTATTAATTAACATTATTAACTGATTATTTCAGTGGTAGTGTTGTCTTTTGTTGATTTTGTTAATATGAATTATAAATGTATCATATGTTGATATGTCGATGTCACTAGAACAAATAAACATTTCTCTAATTCAAATTCTTGCACCATCGCCCTTTATCTTGCAATGTTGCACCCAGTGTGTGTCTATAAAGCTATACGTAATGGTACGGTTTTTGGATCACTTTGGGACAAAGTATTACAATTCACCTTTGGTAAGTCGTGTTCCCGGGTTGTTGGACGGGAAGGATGTAGCCTCCTCTGACGTGAAGCGCGATATGATCGCGTGGTGCATCAAACAGGGCCACTTGTCCCGTCTGAATCACTTCTTCCCCCTGGAAAGCATAATGTTGTTAGAGAGTTGTTCTAAATAATGTAACATATTTTCCATTCAGTGTATTTCCTTAATTTCTTATTCCGTTATAAATGTTTCTTGTTGTGGAGGTGCCTGGGATATCCACTGAACGACCCACTGATCAATTTAGCGTTGAGGTATCATATTACTCACCGGGTGATACCCGAGTTTCTCTTCAAATGGACCCCCTAGCCTTCGCTGTTTAATTCCACTTGGGCTCAGTCCAAGGAATAAGCAAATTCCATATCGGGCGAGCTATGTACCTAATCCAATGACACACACGACGTTTCGTGTCCTCCGCACCGCAGCACAAAGTAGTTCTCTTTTACAGACTGACAAGTTTGGACTGTGGTAACCATGTGCAATACAACGTGTGAATATTATAAATAAAGACTGTGAGACTATTTTGTTAAACTGCTAGCATCAGAAACTCATTTGCTTAATTCTTTTTATAAACAATGAAGCCGTCTGGCAGTTTTATAAAAAAGTCATTTAGATTAAAGTTTATGTTTAAGAAGGAGACCAATGGTGATTAGTTCTGGTACTGTTTGATATCTTAATAACATCGCTATCAACCCCCTAGATAAATTCCCAGCTAGGGTCCAGAGGCAGCAACCCACGAAGTTCCCCAACCAATTTGGAGACCTATGAAGACATGTTTTATTCAAAAAGAAAAGCTCATCTTCAACACGTACTTACACTGTTTTCTAACAGGAAATCACATTGGTTGGTGCCCAGCTTGGCAAATGGCGGATATTACCAATAAAATGAACAATCCTTCACTTGTAACACACGTAAGTAGAATTTGTGTCTCATTTTCGCCAAAAAATTTACATTTTGTTAAATAATTTTCACTGCTAAAGATGATGAAAATATATGTGAAATTTAAGACCTTTGCCGTGGGACCGTAACATTTAATGCAATGAATGATATATGTGAAACAGCGAAGAAATTAGCGCGCCACCTAGCGAGTATGGAAACGGATTCCTACCGTATAGTAACAGAACCACCTGTCTCTCGGCACGTAGGCGTACACTTGAGTATGTCCCTAAAACAACACCCGTTATACTGCCATTGAATGTTATCACAGCAGTAATTTGACAACTCGTAATTTAAACCACAGCAGGGATTATAGCAAGACGAAGTAAAAAAAGTGAAAAACAAAAACGGCCACATTGAAATAGAATTGTCACATCGAAGAGTAAATCATGGTGCAAAGATTAACCAAACCGTAGTTTGATGAAAACCAAGACTACATTTTAATTAACAATATTTCACAAAGAATGCCTTAACCAATATGCACATGCTGTTTCCGATTATATATGGAGGCAAGTAAGAAAACATACAGTATTATAAGTATGCCAAATACGAACACTGACATAATTTAAGAATTTACCTCATCGAGTACAGGCGATATGAGGAGTGCCGGACCCCACAGGAACTGTCGGTCTGCATCAAGGGCGGGTGAGTCCAATGGGTATCTGCATAATAGAAAACTGAAGTTTGTTATACCATCCATAATGAGTCTTATACATATTTCTGCCTTCCACAATATTGTCATAAGTAGGTAAATACTTTACTATGTCGAACCGTAGCTGTGCAATTTGTCAGTTACAATTCTAAATCTGAAATCGTGGACTACTTTCCCGATTGCTGCTGGGTGAAGTTGTTGTCAACTTACTCATGAAACAAAGGACGCGCGACGGTGCTGCCCCTGGTGTGCGAGAAATAAAACAGCGTGTACAAGTAAGGCAGCAGACGATACCGAGTTGAGAGAACATCTCGTATAGAGCTCGTCACAGTGGCGGCGAATGAGGCAGGGTCTCGGTCCTGTAAACAAAACAAACCAATATACACCATTATAATTATTAATAAACTATACAAATTATTATTATTATTAGTGATCATAATTATGTTACTGGTAGTTTGCTTACTGTTTTGTTATCATAGTCAGGCGAATATTTAAATTCCAAGATGGCGGGTGTTTCATTAGTGACACACTATTCACGTCATATATTAACTAGGGTGAGGAGACTGCATCATTATTGACTTTTGTTTTTACACATAAAAACATTTTGATTAGCTTATACCAGGTCAAAACTCAGGTTTCTGGTTTATATATATATATATATATATATATATATATATATATATATATATATATATATATATATATATATATATATATATAT
>BSQZ01000001.1:29029757-29177257 GCA_033239005.1 Lamellibrachia satsuma | reverse complement strand
ACAAAGTCGCATTCTCTTTGAAGAAATCAACAAACGCAACTTTGCCCTTAGACCAAGCCTGCAAGTAAAGCAACAACACATGCACTAACACGTTCACGGTGATTGTTCCACGTTCTGCGGAATAAGAAAACTATACGAACCTCTCGGCACGTGTTCCGTCCTGAACGACCATGTTAGCGTGAAGCTTACCCAGCCATATAAGATGTTGTCCGGATTAAATTCAGGATCCGGATTGTGTCCTGCGGGCCACTTGACGTATACGTCCATGTTGACGCCGATGTGGAATGGTCTGTAGTGTCTGTCATTGCTCACCAACTGCGGATCCTAGAGGTCAAAGAGGTCAAAGAATGCATCGATATAGCATTTGCATGCACATTGCATACAGCTAATAATATTGTAAAAGGAAGTTCCGAACATTGGTAACTGCTAAACATCTCGCCTATCACGAAGTCTATGATATACACATTTACGGGTTTATAGCGTTGGCTTCAACATACGGAAACTCTGTTGAAAGCAGAAACAGAACAATGGCACCACAGCCGTCCAATCGCACTATTTCAACGCAGTGATCAGTTTCATATTATAGCCAATTAACTTACCAAATCCACCAAAATGTTGACATGTTGGTTCTGTAACTCTTTGATGTAATCTGGAAAGTCTGGAAATCTGTCTTCATCCCAGGTAAAGTCTCTGTTTTCGTCATGCGTGTCTCGATGTAGATGTAGCGTGTCTAGTGGAATGTCCGACTCCATTGTCTTGGCAACCAACTTCTGTAGCTGTTCGATGTCTTCCACGCCATCGCGGGACACGTGGTAGCCCAATGCCCAATATGGCGGCATGGCTGGTAGCCCTATCATCTGAACAGAGAAAAAACAGACTTTTCGCTTTTGACCAATACAAAATAAATAAGTATAAATAATATACGCATATTATTTATGTTGATTCTGCTGCTGCTGCTGCTGCTACAGCTACTACTGCTACTACTACTACTACTACTAATACTACTACTACTACTACTACTACTACTACTACTACTACTACTACTACTACTAATACTAATAATCATAATTATAAGGTAATAACAATTAATTTGTACTAATTGCCCTTTGTTGTATTGTTATTTACGCACCTCTGTGTACCTCTGGATTACCTCTTCTGGACTGTCTCCAATTATGACATAAAAATCCAGGACGCCACCTGTTGTCCGGTAGGTGACAGCAGGCGCCGGCTGAAGCAGCACCTCTAGCGGAAAAATACACAACAAAATATTCAGAAATCAATAGTGTAAACACCACGTCTTTGCGCGATGTCGACTGATCACGTCACAAT
The DNA here is from genome assembly GCA_033239005.1 of Lamellibrachia satsuma. Classification (NCBI taxonomy): domain Eukaryota; kingdom Metazoa; phylum Annelida; class Polychaeta; order Sabellida; family Siboglinidae; genus Lamellibrachia; species Lamellibrachia satsuma. The sequence goes on along the minus strand of BSQZ01000001.1, from coordinate 29,175,928 downwards.
AGAGCATATTACAATGTCAATATATTTTTGTGCACGAACATTATAGCAATACTTGTTTACATGCAAGCTCGTTAAGTGGGTTCAAGTGCTGCCCTCTCTCGTTGCTCACCCATGGCGTTGCTGTTGAGTAGTAGGACTCCGTGAGCTCTGCCGTTCTCCTCCACACACAAATAAAACGGATGAACGCCAGGCCGGTCGGCATCCGTCTGCGGGCACATAGATAAACATCACGTGATTCAAAGTAAGAAATGTCCATACGTTCGTACATCTTGTTTCCTTCTTCTTCTTGCAGTTCTTCGCATCCGAAGATGGGGGGGATATATTTTGTCCGGCTCGACATCCTCTCTGATGGCTGTAATGGCCGATTATTAAAGGGGAGTTATGTTGCACCGGTTGCAGAGGAGGGACTGCCCATACTCAGGAGTAGGACATATCTTTGTCCGTTCTAATAATATAAAATAGCCTTACTCACCCCCTATCAAGGCATAAAATGTGTTCTTGTAAACACAGTAGACACAAATGAAATATTGAAAATATTGAAACATCAACATTGCTAACATGACAACGACTTACCGCAGCATTCTGGTGGGTCGAGAACATTGGCCAGACTTCGTACTGGAGACCGTGTTTGAATCTAGTACGCCCATGTTCCCCGAAGCCGTAAATGTTCGCTGAAGAGACACCTGCCGTCAATTGCAGGAACTTGTCGGAGAAGGTGACGGCGCCAATGGACGTGTTCCAGCTGAAAATGAAAAAATTATTTTATTCTTGTTTCGAGACGTTTCAAAATATAACATTTCGTTTACTTATTTGCGCGGGAGAGTATGCGTGTGTTCAAACTTGTGTGGTTCACACATATATGACAAAGATAATAATACTAATAAAAAGTAGAAGAAGATGAAGAGAAAGTGGAAGAAGAAGAGGTGGTGGGAGGAAGAAGAGGTGATGGGAGGAAGAAGAGGTGATGGGAGGAAGAAGAGGTGGTGGGAGGAAGAAGAGGTGATGGGAGGAAGAAGAGGTGATGGGAGGAAGAAGAGGTGATGGGAGGAAGAAGAGGTGATGGGAGGAAGAAGAGGTGATGGGAGGAAGAAGAGGTGGTGGGAGGAAGAATAGGAAGAAGAATACACTATCTCTTTGTATCTAAATAATCGGAAACCAAACTAAAGCTAATAATAAGAAGAAGAAGAAAAAGAAGAGAAAGAGGAGGAGGAAGAGGAGGAAGAGGAAGAAGAGGAGGAAGAGGAAGCCGAAAACACTTCTTCTTTGTATCTAGATTCTCGGAAACCAAACTAAAGATACTAACTATAATCATAATAATAATAATAACAAGAAGAAGAAGAAAAAGAAGAGAAAGAGGAGGCGGAAGAGGAAGGTGAGGAAGAGGAAGAAGAAGACACTTATTCTTTGTATCTAGATTCTCGGAAACCAAACTAAAGATACTAATTATAATCATAATAATATTAATAATACGAAGAAGAAGAGAACGAGGAGGAAGAAGAGGAGGAGGAAGAGGAAAACTCTTCTTCTTTGTATTTAAATACTCGAAAACCAAACTCAGAGGCGCATCAAATCAAAAGGGTAATAGTAGTCAATCTCGAAATCTGTAAGCAATATAAAAGTGATCAACTGATGATAACGAGACAGACAAATACACATCAAAACGTCCGTGTTTACTTACAGCATGGAACCCTTTTCGTCGTCCGATCTGCTCAACGAAAATGTGAACGAGTCGAGTTTGATATTTTCGGAGAACTCTGTTTTCTTCGAGGGTGATAGCGAAAGGGCGACGGGAACTTCGTATCGATCATTGTTCGGATCAAATATCTAAAATGCAAAGCAAACACCTTTCATGGACTGATCCAGGGGGTGTCTATCATGTGCGCGGGCACCCCCTTTATTTAGGCCTGATTTGTTCATCATCACGTCAGTATTAGTTGTCAAGACACCGCGAGGTGGCGCCCTCCTGCACTTGTTCATCAGATGAGGACATTTATAACATACAAATCCAGGACATTGCCACCAATATACTATGACGTGTCCCCAGTCATTCTGACCCCCCTATCCTGCCTTATCATCTGAGCACCCATTATTAAACGCAAAAGGATTCTTGTTGTTAGTGCATTTTATATGTGAATGTCCAACCGTTGTTGGCAGGCTTGCAAACTAGTGTGGGAGAGACAATCACCTTATAAACTGCATCACATAGTAAATACGGTTGTACCATGCGATAATCAGAATATTGTCCTGAGAAGCCACCTCCATGAAGCCAAACATCTCGACACTGATGAGAATCGTGGCAATGTGGTTCTATAAACGCATATGACGACACAAAACAATAAACAATGCATTTGCAAAACCATGAATATGCGAAATATTATGCACATTTAAGCAATCAATGCGTGAGTGAGTGCGTGCGTGCGTGCGTGCGTGCGTGCGTGCATATACTGGGCCATTATGATATCTAGAAGTCATACTACCTGGTGTTTTATTTTGGAAAATGGGCACCCCGCTTTTTCAGGGTCTAGGTCCACCCATGCATTTCTATATTCATCACACGACACAGCTACATTGGAACCCCGCCTAATGACGGCCCCGGCGTTACGACCACCAACATGTGTGAATGCTTTCTCAGTCCCTATTTGTCGATACTGATAATGAAAGCCGGGCAATAACTTTGAATTAAGACTACATCGGATTTAAGACCACTTCTGACTAAACACACCGAGAGTTTATTGCATCCATGTGCATAGGTACATAAGACACGTACGCATGCAGCATCGTCATCATCATCATCAAGTTCCACACAAAAGTTGTTCACGATTCTTCTAAATATGTTTATGTTCTGCATAACTTTTTCAAGTTCAGTGACTGTTACCCCGAATTCAGACGCATGTAATTTGGGACAAGTTAGGCATGGTCTCCCTGGTCTCCATTGTCTCCATGGTCTCCCTGGTCTCCATGGTCTCCCTGGTTTCCATGGTCTCCCTGGTCTCCATGGTCTCCCTGGTCTCCCCGGTGTCCCTGGTCTTCATGGTCTCTCTGGTCTCCCTGGTCTCCCTTGTCTCCATGGTCTCCCTGGTCTCCATGGTCTCCCTGGTCTCCCTGGTCTCCCTGGTCTCCATGGTCTCCCTGGTCTCCATGGTCTTCTCTGTCCATGCTTTGGTTGCCGAGTAACCAGCTCTTTCACCACTTCGTTATTTCTGGTACACTGACCTGCAAATTGGGCTCGCTTCCACCTGATTGTTTCTGTAATCTTTGGTGTTTCCATGTATCGTTATATATTTGTCTTACATCTGACAAACGCATTAGGAAGCGGCTTAACTAAGGTATGCAAATATATTCACCTTGAATCGATATACATGGTCGTACACTTCAGTCAACATGCCGATGTCGTTGACATCTACTCCGAACATCGACGACTCATTTTTCCACTTGAGTCGCCCGATGCCTGAGAACTCGTAGCCGTGGACCTGTCTGCAACGGCCAGCTAGGTGTCAGGTGTGTCAGAATACGACAAAGATATGATGCTGACTTGTCATTCATACACAAGTGAAACGTTTGTGATTAGCAGTATGTAAATAGTTATTCTAAGTTTCGCTCATATTATAAACATATGACGAATGCGTGATGAATATGTGGTGAATAACTATTATTTATACGTACAAACATACACACAGACATACGCACGCACGCACGCACGCACACACGCACGCACGCTAATGTCATTACCACGTTTACTAGCTGGAGAAGAGAGCGAACGGACAACAAAGATCAACCTCACGACGAAGGAAGGCAAACACTTCTTACAGCGTGGCCCACTTACGTGTTGATGTAGCAGGCAGGCACGCCCGCGGTGTCTCTAGGTTCTGCCCACAAGCAGCCCTTAACGAGGCAACTGTCCTTGTTACAGCCTTCCGGACAGCATTCGACGCGGGAAGCCTCGTCTCTCGTCGGCCGGAGAGAACTCCTGAATATACGTCATTAAAAACTTTGAATGGATTGACGTTCCGGTTTCTTGGAATGCAAAGGCTCTGTCTTCGAATATTTCGACACTCTCTTTTTCTTTGTATGTCTCTCTCTGCTGTGGCCGTCTCTCTCTCTCTCTCTCTCTCTCTCTCTCTCTCTCTCTCTCTCTCTCTCTCTCTCTCTCTCTCTCTCTCTCTCTCTCTCTCTCTCTCTCTCTCTCTCTCTCTCTCTCTCTCTCTCTCTCTCTCTCTCTCTCTCTCTCTCTCTCTCTCTCTCTCTCTCTCTCTCTCTCTCTCTCTCTCTCTCTCTCTCTCTCTCTCTCTCTATTTCTCTCTCTCTCTCTCTCTCTCTCTCTCTCTCTCCCTCCCTCCCTCTCTCTCTCTGTATCTGTATCTGTCTCTGTCTGTCTGTCTGTCTGTCTCTCTCTATATATATATATATATATATATATATATATATATATATATATATATATATATATATATATATATATATATATATATATATATATATATATATATATATATATATATATCTGACTGTCTGTCTGTCTGTCTGTCTGTCTCTTTCTCTTTCTCTCTCTCTCTCTCTCTGCTCTCTCTCTCTCTCTCTCTCTCTCTCCCTCTCCCTCTCCCCCTCTCTCTCTCTCGAAATATTCGAAGACGGACCTAAGTTTCCTTTGAGGTAAACACTTCATAAAAAGGTATTGGAAGTGTTAAATCTGAAACGAAGATACATAGAACGAACGAGTATTGCATTCACTTTCGGAAATCATGATCAATTGACACTTCTTGATGTTGAATTAGGCTTCATAAGACCAGGAACTAGGTGTGTGTTTTCGTCATGCCGATTATGTGTTTATTACTGTTTACCTTGTCTTTCTGAAGTTCAATACTTCGTCGTGAGTAACCGTCATCATTCTGTTTGGTATATACCACCGATCATCTTGAATCATTTCAAATAGCCATCTATTCACGTTATGAGTTATACTATTATATAGTCCTGTGTCACGTTGGTATGACGAAATACCTAATGCAGCTGTAGCGCGCAGACTTACCTCCATTCTATGTTGCAATCCGCAGTCATCGAAAGGTTGAGATTTTGAAGACGTAATATCTAAAATACAAAACAAATGACACATACACACGGTAACTAAGGCTGCAAGAATTCTTAGCCTTTTCATTTAATTCACTATATCGATGAAGTGGTAAAATGCATGGTTATTCAGACACGCACCTGTGAACTATCATCGAAGGTGAAGTTTGCATAGATGACGTTATTCACGTAGACATAGTTAGCCCGTGACACGCCCATGACGTCAACAGTGTCCAGTAGCAGCCAATTCATATATGTCTTGTCTGATCCGTGCTGCACCAACATATGTAGTTTGTTCTGCAAAATATCACCAAATGAAACTACATCAACCGAGCGATTACACACAGCGTATTGTAATATGAACCAATAAAATTACGTTTTAATGTGATATGTTTTACACAACTCATCACAACTCACCTCTTCAGCGTGGAAATAGGCAAAGTAATATTCCCCGTTTTCGTACGTATCTGAAAAAACAATCCGAACAGTTAATTTAGAGAGTTAACAATGTTTCTGGCAAAGAAATTACCTATTATGTTTTAACATCTGACTAAAAATACATTCTATGTGTAGTGCTACAAAAAACACAATATCGTTTCAAATTCAGTTACGCTTCGGATGGTTATCGATACATAAGGACATAGCACAACATTGTCTAACAAATTGTACCTATTATTATTATTATTATTATTATTATTATTATATTCATCATCATTTGTAGATTAATACGTAATTTTTTTGGGGCAGTCTGGCAGTGGTCCACTCGCGTCTTTTTATGTTCTTTCACGTCATTGGACTATTGACCTCTGATCGAACGATTGGTGGTGTATTAAAAAGTCACAAAGGCAGTTATTTCTATTTATTTACTGATGTGTTTGCTGCTCACACGATATGCTTTTCCACCTGTCGGAGAAAGATGGAAACAATTAGCGAAACGTGTGGTAAACCACTCTCCAGAGGGCGTCATTGTGGCTTATTTACCAGTAAATATCGGGTGTAAGCTAGTTATTATTATTATTATCATTATTATACGTCCGACATGACATACCCGTTGATTGGCCGTCGTCCCAGAACAGTTCGCCTTCCGCTTGACCATCGACGTCATCCAGCGCTACCTTCAGACCGAAGTTGTTGTTGCGGCTGGGCAGAGACACGGACACTGTGACGTATACTACGCTTTGATTTTGGCACATGCAGCTTAGCATTAGTGTTTGCACCCTGAAGACGTCCACCTTCAACTTAGCGTGCTGCTGTCAGAAAGATGGAGCCGTAGTGAAACCATTTCATTCATTGAACAGAATGTTCCCACAACAAAAAAAAAACAAAAAAAACAACGAAAACGACGACGACGACGACAACAACAACAACAAACACCACCACCAGAAACAATAACAACAACAACAACAACGACGACACCGAGGCGACGACGACGACAACAACAACAACAACAACAAAACACTATCACCAGAAACAATAACAACAACAACAACGATGACACCGAGGCGACAACGACGACAACAACAACAACAAAACAAACAAAACACCACCACCAGAAACAACAACAACAACAACAACGACAATACCAATACCAGAAACGAAAAATTGCGATAATTTTCCCCAAGCGAAAGCTACAATCGAAAGCTTCTCTAGAATGACTCCTCCAGAATGACTCCTCCACTCACCTGTGCGCCGTGTTGACGCCGGGTTCCTGCAGAGGCACGATGTAGCCGCCTCGGAGGTGCAGCTGGGTCGGCGTCTCGTCGTCAACGGGGACGTCCACGTAGTCAGGCCCGGTCGCAGAAACCACCGCGCCCTACAGACATCGACAACATATCAATGAATTCTGTGTCAAGACAAACGGACGCTTTGGACAGAGGCAATCGAAAGAAGTTATTGCACTGTAATTACAGACAGTACGTAGTGGAAGAAAGAAACACCTCAGGAAGAACAACTTACCGCGTAGTAATCGTACCAACGACCGCCCGGTAAGTAGACTTTCAGATTTGTCGCATCCTGCAAAAGCAAATTACAAACGCATTCAAAACATTGCTGTGCTCAACATTTAATAAAGAGGGCGAACGACACAGTGTGGGACGACGATTGCACATCTAGACATATTTTTTTAATTAAAATGGGAAGTACAGACGAGCGTACTTTATTAAGATGATGAAAACAATTGCTTAGCTACAATCAATTATTACCTCAGTCAATATGGGTGAAATTAGTAGAGCCGCACCCCACATGAACTGGGTGTCGATGTTCCTTGCTGTCTCGTCCCGTGGAAATCTGCAATAAAAACTCAGTTAGACTACTTCGGGTAGATTGTCGTCGTCGTGTGTGTGTGCGTGCGTGCGTGCGTGTGTGTGTGTGTGTGCGTGCGTGACTTAGGGGATGTGTGTGAGTGAATGAGCGAGCGAGTGAGTGAGTGAGTGAGTGAATGAGTGAGTGAGCAAATGCATCTATGAACACATATGAGCACAACTGAGTAAGCAGGACTTATGTGAATGTATGATAACATTGATTCTAGCCCATATAAACACACGAGTCTTACTCGTGCAGTAGCGGTCTGACAACAGTGCTGCCCCTGGTGTGTGCCCGGTGAAACAGCGTGTAGAGATACGGTAGGAGGCGGTAGCGAACCAACATGGCTTCCTTCGCAGCCAGCGCCACGTCGTCTCCGTAGTAGGCGGGGTCTTGTGGCTGGAAGCAATGAAACAGTGCTACATGTCCAGCTACCGACTCGACATGCAGCCATACGGCCGACTGTGACAATGCTACATGTGTTATGAAGGCGAAATAAGTGTTTTAAAAATTATACTGTTTGGTAACATTGCAGGTAAAGCGGCGACGACATATAAAGCATTCACCAGTAAAACTTAAATAACCGCAACAATATCAACTTAAACATTATCAAGAATATCTTGGCTCAGACAGAGCTACACATAAGCAGGCCGTACCAGTTCCAGCTCGCCGTTGTTGTTGCGAGCGAATGGGTAGAAGGCGCCCAGCTGATGCCAGCGGCGGCACAGCTTGGCCGGACAGTCTCCGCTGAAGCCGCAGATGTCCGCGCCAACCTGCAGCCGTAGGAAGCGACAGCGAATCAGCGCTCGTGACGCTCACGGGCAGCTATGTTTTTTTATGGGTTTCACATATAAAAGAGATTTAACAAGATTTAACAAGATTTGCCATCCAAGCCAAAGGCCCAGATGGCAAGTGGACAAGGAAGCCATTGGCTTATCGAGAGTCCAACAATATTCATCTACTTATGACCCGCCCTCCTGAGATATGTGTCAACCTTGTTTTTAAACATATTCACGCTGCTAGCAGTTACACAATCTGTAGACAATTTGTTCCATTCATTTATTGTCCTCTGTGAGAACGAGTGCTTCCTGATGTCCAATCTACATTGATCCTTTACTAATTTTACCTCATGTCCTCTAGTTCTGCTATCCTTCTTGAGTGAGAAAAACATATTTCTATCAATATTTTCATACTCATTCAATATCTTAAAAACTTCAATCTGATCTCCTCTTAACCTCCTTGTCTCTGGAGTTGTTAAACCACATTCTTTCAGGCGTTCTTCATAACTAAGGTCTCTAAGTTCTGGAATCATTTTAGTTGCTCTCCTTTGTATGCGTTCAAGCGTATCTATATCCTTCTTACGATATGGTCTCCATGCATGTATACAGTATTCTAAATGAGGTCTAACTATTGCTTTATAAAGAGGTATAATTAACTTTTTTCCCTTGTATGTTATGTTTCTTCTAATCAATCCAAGAATTTGATTACCCTTTGAAGCTGCAATACTACACTGCTCTGAAACTTTCATATCAGCGCTTATTGTAACTCCTAAGTCCTTTTCTTTTACAGTAGTAGCCAGAAGAGTATCTCCCATTTTATAGTTTACATTCAAGTTTCCATGTCCTGTATGTAGGCATTTACATTTCCCAAAATTGAACAGCATCTGCCATTTCTCAGACCATTTCACTAATCTGTCTAGATCGTTTTGTAAATGTTGTTTATTACCATCATTATTAACCTTTCTAAACAGTTTTGTGTCATCCGCAAATTTCAGTACGTTACTTGTTATACTGTCGTCCAAGTCATTGATATAAATTAAGAATAATATAGATCCTAATACTGATCCTTGAGGTACCCCACTCAAAACCGATTTCCAATTTGAAACTTCTCCATCTACTACAACTCGTTGTCTTCTGTCAGTCAGCCATTGTTCTATCCAGTCAGTTATGCTACCCCCGATACCATGGGCTTTTAATTTAAGTAGTAATCTTTGATGTGGCACTTTGTCAAAAGCTTTCTGAAAATCTAAGTAGATAATATCTACTGGCGATCCCACGTCTATCCACTTAGTGATTTCTTCCAAAAAACATAACATATTTGTTAAGCATGACCTCGCTTTAAGGAATCCATGTTGAGATGAATTTAATAATTTATGCTTAACGAGGAAGTCCACCATATGGTCTTTAATTAACCTTTCTAATAATGTACAAATCACTGACGTTAAACTCAATGGTCTGTAATTCTCTGACTTATTTCTCGAACCCTTTTTAAATAATGGTATGATGTTTGCTTCTTTCCATTCAAACGGAACAACTCCCTCTTTTAATGACAAGTTGAATACTCTTGCAAGTAAAGATAAAAAAACAATATTGGTGTTGCTGTTGCATTTACCTTGTATGTTACTTTGTGGATTACGAGAAAGCGCTCATTCGGGGCTTTTGCAATTGTCGAAGGCGCCAAGTAGGCCTATCACTGACCAGTGTTTATCGGTGGTTCCTTAGCGGAAAAGTCGAACTAAGCGTGTAGTAAAACGAATAGATTTTGTCTTGTCGACGAATCGGCGAAATGAAATGTCAACTGAGGTAGGTTTAATTATAACTAGGTTGTTGTAAGTCATGTTTGGCTGATGAGGTTGCCATTTGCACACATCGTAAACAACAGTTTGGCTGGACAAGGAAAGCCTAAATGTTGAAGTTAAATACTTACAAACGGTATGCCGAATAGACTAAATTCCAACATTCCTGAAACAAAGTAAGACATTAGGGAAATAAATGACGATTGTAATATTATGATTATCTTTGCTACGTAGACTGTCATTTTAAAAACTGAATTTCATAGTTGTGTTTCGTAAAATAGGTAGTATTATTCATGTGCATTAGCAATCCGATTTATGGTACGGTTTGTATAGTTAGTTCAACATCACGACCGCTCGTCAAAATTGTGAGGCAAATAGTGGATATATCAAACATTTTCGTTTCTCTCTGAATGATTGCGCATAAACATGACATAGCATGTAGCCAATGTCTATTGAACGGCAACTCACCTACTATGGACAGTCTCATGTCCGTCCAGCTGGCCGAGTTATCGCCCAGTCCATGTCCGGCATAGGGTCCGGAGCCTGCGTACGTGGACTGCGATATGATGATCCCTCGCCGCTTGTTCCTGACCGCTCCACGCATGGGCCTGGTCAGTGGTAGCAGGATTAGCTTCACATTACAAGTGCGCAACATAAGCGTCCAGAGACAATTAATGTAAACACAAAAACGTTAATGTAGTGACAACCACAATAAGTCTGTTTTTTTAATTATTTTTGGTGACAGAGCATAAACATAAAAGGTAGAAGTTCTTATGTAGCGCGGTACCAAGTTCTTAGGATTTTCAAAGTATTACACTTAATCCCCCGCAATTTCTCATTCCAACACGTTCCAACTCGACTTCTCTTGGAAGGGTTCAGCCATGCCGTAATTACTGCGTGAAGACTATTTGTTCGTGTATATCCACCACTATCTATTGTCATGAAATCATCTATGCAGTTCAATAAACTAAGCCAACGTGGAGTGAACTAAATTGCCCAAACTTCGAAAAGTCAGAGATTGAATTCCAGTCCTCTCGGTTGAGAGTCCAACGTTCTCTAACAGCTTCACTACGGCATCCCAATGTACAGGATTTTAACCTACTCGTACGTCGTCTTCGTTTGCTTCCACCCGTATAAACTGTGCACATCGTAGTGGCGCAACTGACCGCCGTCGTGGACAGTGGCCAGACACAGAGTCTTGTCCGAAAGACGTCCATGGACCCTGTTGGACTCGTCGTTGTAAACGAACGCGGCTTCTGGCAAAGAAACAATAACATTTCATGGTGCTAGTATTCTGACCTCTGCCGTATGACCTACTATTTCAACTAAACAACATAGTCCATCGACAAATTCTTACTTAACATTGCTGGTTTATATATTATCCGTGAAAGCTGACATATATGAATTGGTACATGAACAGGTATGTGAATTTCCACCAGCATTATCGGTTTCTTTTTGAAACTATGCAGGCCGGAAGATAGAAAGGAAGCCGAGACACACTCTTAACGTAATGGCTGGAGATACGGCAAGACATCTGGAACACTGGATCGGAGTAACTGTTACTGACAACACAAGGCATTGGACCGGAGTAACCCTTTCTGAACAACACAAGGCATTGTTTTCACCCAGTCCCAAATTAAACTTTTGCAATACATATTTATTTATACATGTCACATGTACACGCATTGGAATATAATTATAAGAAAAGTAAGAATAAAAATAGTATTGCTAAGAGAAATTCGCTGTACTGTCATGTTGTGACAACATTCATCGACATAACTCTGCGCGAGAGGTCGACGTCTTTCTGCCGTTTACTAAAAAGCATAGAGTTGATCCAGTAGGTCTAATCACGAATCACATTGAATTCAACATGTTTGGCTTTGAAGTCTGAAGTAAGATAACTAAGAAATGACGTTACCTCGATGAGAACATAACTAACATTATGTTTGGTATAATAGAACACAAATAATGTAAGTTGGTAGGTTCTGGTGCATAAAACCATATCCCATTCATTCAAGATGAACGAGCAACACGAACTTATGAAAACAAATTGTCTCGAAGTTTGGAGTAGTTCTAGTAAACGGAGCAGCATTACGTGTTATTCCGCCAAAGTGCAAAGTGCTCAACAGTCAAGTATATTTACTTCTCTGCTGGCGGGTACTTACTGGTGCCATACGGCGGATCGTCCCATTTCGATGCGCTACAGTTCGACAGAAAGTTCGTTGGTTCATTCATATCCTGCAACGCAGAAAAGAAACGAATAAATTTCCGATGCAGTTCGAACCATTATCTTCATCACAGTTGAGCGAATGTGACTACAATGGGTCCGAAACAGAGGCAGTCACGGTGACGATGATCATCATAACGTTTGCGATGATGATGAGCTGATTAGTTGTCACCTTAGTCAAGGTATGTTGACTCACCAGTCTGAGTCCATCGAAGTGGAGACTGTGACTGAAGTTGGCGACGAGAAAGCCCCACCAGGCGACGGCCTCGTTGTTGAAGAAATCCGGAAATACGACGTCTTTGGTCGGCCAAACCTTCACAGAAACGTCACGTCATTGACACTGCTGTGCACACTACACACACACGCACGCACGCACGCACGCACGCACGCACGCACGCACGCACGCACGCACGCACGCACGCACGCACGCACGCACGCACGCACGCACGCACGCACGCACGCACGCACGCACGCACGCACGCACGCACGCACACACACACACACACACACACACACACACACACACACACATTGTTATAGTGGAAAAACGTTACACAATGCCACCGGATTTGTGCTTTTTGTTATGCTATGCTATGCTATGCCATGGCATGCTATGCTATGTTATGCTATGCTATGCTAAGAGAATAATGATTATATCAGGCAAAATGAATGGTGGTTATATTGGGCAAAATAAATGTTGGTTATATATTAGGGTAAACATGATTTATATAGTGTTTTATTAAGTTAAAGGAATGGTGGTTATTTTATATTAAAGGAATGGTTGTTATATTATACTAATGTGATGGTTGTACTATTCTAAACAAATAGTGGCTATGCTATGCCAATGGTGGTCTTATTAAGTTAGACAAACCATTGGTGGGTAGACCCTGCTAAGCGAATTGCGGTTAGACTGTGCCAAAATAACGACATTTACACGAAATTGCAAAACAAGCGACGAAAGATAAATCTAAATTTATGTAATACCGTTTCTACATCAGTAAAGACGAATACGTCGAGTGATACCAACCCGCCCAATGACATTGTGTTTGTCCTCGCTGTCTTCAGACTGCACGGACTGGTCATCCGAGTTGTTTGACCACTTCACAAACATGTCCATCGCCAGTCCTGTCGTGTAGGGCACGTATGTGTCGTTGACCTCAAATGGCGGCTCCTTTGAAATAACAGTAGACTGTTTCAGGGACATGAGACCTCGCAGTTGAGTGAGTTGGCACTACAAGTCTACATCCAGAGTGACTGCTGACTTCTTGTTTTCTCTGGACACGTCTTGGCTCACAATGTTTGCGGAAGGAACACATTCTCTAATGATTGTGGTAATGCTAGCTGTACTGATATGTTTTAAAATAACATTGACGGATAACCGATAAAGGCGGACTATACACAGATGAAACATTCTGTTGTAGTCTCGGTAAGCCAATTGCTTCCTTGTCTATTTGTTATTTGGATCGTGTGTCTTTGGATGGCAGCCTTGTTAAATCCGCGTAATCAAAATATCCAAACGTATGTAGGTTTTGGGACTCTGCTTAAGGTATTAGTTGCGAACTAGTTCAAATGCTGCTACACGTGCATTAAGCTAAACAATGTGCGATAGGTAGTAGGGTACACCAATGCAATAACATCGTGTTGACCATTGCGCAGGTTATTACTTACAAGGACGATGACCAGTTTCATCCCTGCTGCGTGTAGATCATTGAGGTAACCGGGAAGTCTGTGGAAATTAGTGGGATCTATGGTGAAGGGTCTCTTCCTGTCCATGTAGTCGACATCAGCATGCACAACATCCTAGTAGACAGACATTGGTAACTGGTAGATGAACAAATGTATATTTATTTAAAGAATGTTGTTAACTGGTATTTTTTCGTCTTGTTATGTGGTTTAATAGTTGCCATGGATATTGGACAATGTGGTCTAGTTGAGGAACATGACTGTGCCTAAAGCGAAATGCACCTCGGTCATACGTGTCCAAGACATCAGCATGGTGTTGACGTGAATATCCACCAATCTACATATGCCACAAATATGTCACTATAAATAGGTGACCCGACTGTCAACGTTATAACACTTACATGACTGTGGTAACGACACCCGATGCGAACGTGTTAACAGCGAACATACGATGTCAGATGTGTATAAACAAACGACATCAACATTATACGTACCAGAGGAATATCGTATTTTAGGGTTCTGTTCACTGCCGTTTCCATGTCGCTGATGTTCTTCCAACCTCGGCTACTCAGGTGAAAGCCCAGACTCCAATACGGTGGCATGAAAGGACGTCCAATCAGCTGGAATATATTGCAAACCGTTGGGCATTATTTAATGTTGTCACAGTTCTGGGTCTGGAACAGGAACTGCGGGTCCCAATAGATACCCTGGGTCCCAGTTCTACGCCCTTCCAAACCCGGAACCGTCACACCACTAGTTACCAGTACTAAAGTCACGCATTTTTGTCTTCTAAACTCAACTATATTTACTGTCCATTGTCCACTTGCATGTGTTGATAATGAGACATGCGCGAATTATGTAGTTTCTTGCCTTAAAATAAAACGTATTCAGATATGTAGTATCTTGGGCTTGACCTATTTTAGACCTCTGTTGGTTTATTGAACACTTTTAGGAGTTTTCCACTCGCCTCTCTTTCAAGGGTAGACAACTCCCAACTCCTAATACTGCGACATTGAGGAGAGTTCGCTATACAACCGGTCGCTGTTGAGGAAATCATCTACGGAATGACTCGTACACACGACTGTCCATCAATATGAGATATGTGCCAAACTAGCTTAATGTAAGCCGTCTTACCTGTGTATATTGTTGGATGACGTTTTCTGGTGTTGGACCGAGGAACATGTAGAACTCGAGTATTCCGCCGATTGTTCTGTAGACCATCATCGGAGCCGGCGATAATGTGTAATCTGTGGAGACGTGATATAATGGTTGACGACGGACTTGGCGTTAATGAACACGTAAAATTACACAAACGGGTTCTTTCAAATAAAGTAAGACCCACATTTATGTCGTCACAAACCATCGTTCAACACTACGTCGGAATCATCGACTTACCCATCGCATTGCTGTTGAGTAGGAAAACCCCGTGAGCGGTGCCGTCAGCTTCCACACACTCGTAGAATGGATGCACTCCGTATGTATTGTAGTGCTGCGAAGGACGAACATCCTTATTGGTTACACAAATATAGTTTCACCTTTGTCACCATGTCATATCTAAGCTGTCACAACATTGTTCTTAATGTTAAACCAGATGATCTGCGCAACCGTTTGATCATTGTTCTTAATGTTAAGCCAGATGATCTGCGCAACCGTTTGATCATTGTTCTTAATGTTAAGCCAGATGATCTGTGTAACCGTTTGATCATTGTTCTTAATGTTAGGCCAGATGACCTGTGTAACCGTTTGATCATTGTTCTTAATGTTAGGCCAGATGATCTGTGTAACCGTTTGATCATTGTTCTTAATGTTAGGCCAGATGATCTGTGTAACCGTTTGATCATTGTTCTTAATGTTAAGCCAGATGATCTGTGTAACCGTTTGATCATTGTTCTTAATGTTAGGCCAGATGATCTGTGTAACCGTTTGATCATTGTTCTTAATGTTAGGCCAGATGACCTGTGTAACCGTTTGATCATTGTTCTTAATGTTAGGCCAGATGATCTGTGTAACCGTTTGATCATTGTTCTTAATATTAGGCCAGATGATCTGTGTAACCGTTTGATCATTGTTCTTAATGTTAGGCCAGATGACCTGTGTAACCGTTTGATCATTGTTCTTAATGTTAGGCCAGATGATCTGTGTAACCGTTTGATCATTGTTCTTAATGTTAGGCCAGATGATCTGTGTAACCGTTTGATCATTGTTCTTAATGTTAAGCCAGATGATCTGTGTAACCGTTTGATCATTGTTCTTAATGTTAGGCCAGATGATCTGTGTAACCGTTTGATCATTGTTCTTAATGTTAAGCCAGATGACCTGTGTAACCGTTTGATCATTGTTCTTAATGTTAAGCCAGATGACCTGTGTAACCGTTTGATCATTGTTCTTAATGTTAGGCCAGATGATCTGTGTAACCGTTTGATCATTGTTCTTAATGTTAGGCCAGATGATCTGTTTAACCGTTTGATCATTGTTCTTAATGTTAAGCCAGATGATCTATGCAACCGTTTGATCATTGTTCTTAATGTTAGGCCAGATGATCTGTGTAACCGTTTGATCATTGTTCTTAATGTTAAGCCAGATGATCTGTGTAACCGTTTGATCATTGTTCTTAATGTTAGGCCAGATGATCTGTGTAACCGTTTGATCATTGTTCTTAATGTTAAGCCAGATGACCTGTGTAACCGTTTGATCATTGTTCTTAATGTTAAGCCAGATGACCTGTGTAACCGTTTGATCATTGTTCTTAATGTTAGGCCAGATGATCTGTGTAACCGTTTGATCATTGTTCTTAATGTTAGGCCAGATGATCTGTTTAACCGTTTGATCATTGTTCTTAATGTTAAGCCAGATGATCTATGCAACCGTTTGATCATTGCGGATTATTATCTTCGCACATAGAATTTCAGTTAATTTTTTCAAAGAGCGTTTCTTTCGATTGATAAAACACCACCTGCAGTGCAGCACACAAGAGTTAATTCAACTCAACGGTAATATGAAATTCGTTGGTGCTATTGTTCCTCGATAAACAAATGCATATATACACTATTTGAGTAATGATTCGTCAACGGGATTTATACAACCTCATGGAACGGTTACAAACATCGGATTACTGTTTATAATAACAACATTAGTGTTTGCGTTTAATATAGGTTGTTGTAACTAATATATTACACAGTACACAGATATATATATATATATATATATATATATATATATATATATATATATATATATATATATATATATATATATATATATATAAACAATATAATTTATGTATGTCGATATGTCTATCTCTTATGGGGTGCTACACCATTGTGTTATTTCGCGTTGCCCTGTTTCATTCAGCTGCATAACTGAGCACCTGACAGTTGTGGCATCATATGAACCAATAACACTCGCGTAGAAATCGCAGCGTGGCTTTCCACAGAAGTTGTGACGCTGTTTCAATGAACATGTCTTCGAGAGGAAAGGGTATAAAGTGTCTTGAGCGGTCCTAAGAACCGGACATCTCGCTACAAAAACACACATTTACATTTATTGATTTACCTCGTGGTTCTTCCCGCTGCTCGGAGCCTGGTGCCGGGCAAACATCGGCCAGCTGCTGAAGTTGGTTTCGTGCCGGAAGCCGAGGTGAGTGTTTTCCCCGAGGCCATAGACGTCGGCCGACGGCAGCAGCGTGGCGATCTGAAGGAACTGGTCGGAGAACGTCAGTCCGCCCACGCCAGTGTCCCATCTACAATGGTGGATGTGCATTGTGATGTTCTGATGACGGACGGTCGCAATGTACCGCGGTCATATTGTACATTATGTTAAGAAGACAGCTCATGGGTCAGTGCGATTGCATAGTAATGCTAATTAGCGCTTCAGGCGTGGCGATGGTATGGCATAGACATGTTAATATAATTTATTATGTTAAACTACCTTCTGTTCAATGTAGAGGTCAAATACACAGTGTCTCTCGACAACATTACTTCATGATTGATTATCACTGTGAAACAGCAAAGTGATAAACGAGTTTAGAACATATTGCATCAACAATTACGCACGGTTAGATGACAAGTGTGTGTTACACCTGCAAACTGACCGGAGTCGAATGTTGCTACTGTAACCATATCACCAGTCATCCGTGACGACTAGTCTCTTGATCAGTTTCATGATTGATGGTTGTCATAGCGACATACCTCGATATCCAATATGTGTTGTCGACTGGCGATTGCTAAGCCTGTAAATATCACTACCCTCGCGTGCGTCTTAACAATGTAGCACGCCCTTATCATGTTACACTATAACAGACGTAAAAACAAAACGGCAGACACGATCTGTTTGTAATCCAACTCGGCTGGTCTGGACAGCACGGTACAGCTGACGAGTATGTGCATGTGGTGTGCATGCGTGCGTGCATGAGTATGCATGTATATCATGGGACGTGTACAAGGCTACGAATATTCCGTTGCTATATCATACAATACAAGGACCCTGGACACAGTCGTTCCACGGAGAACTCACAAGACGGCCGCTGAACTTCGTCGTTGAATGCGGAAGCTGAACGGGTCGTCAGAGTAGACCTCGACGACATAGACAGGTCGTCTCGCTTTGACGCCAGCAACGTTCACGTCCAGTGGAACCTTGAATCTATTCTCGTCGTCAGCGTCGTCAAACTGCTCGGAACAGAGGAATATAAAATAATATTCTGATTGGTGGACTACCATTTATGTCAACCAGATATTCCCAGAACTGTTACATTTACCACACTGGTGGTAACATAGATTGCTTATATTATGGCATTTCCCCGTGTAATGCATGGTTTCTACGTGAACAAAGCAAGGAACAGCCTAGAATACATATCAGAAAGTACACATTCTCAGAGAGGACAATGAATGGATGGAACACATTATCTATAGATTGTGCAAATGACTCTCGATAAGCCAATAGCTTTCTTATCCATTTGCCACCTGTTTATTGTTTGGTTAAATCATGTTAAGCCCATCTAATTTAATTGGTGTTTTATTTTACTTTAGATCACCATTGATGATTCGTGTATGTTCATGGATCAGTGGTGATGGGTGATATTTACCCATGGTGAATCTGCCTTAATAATAATGAAATTGACCTTTGTTGAACACAGGCCAGTGACTAAGAGTAATAAATGTTCTTGTCACCTACATTTAAAAGCCAGTACTGACAGTGAATAGGACATAGAACACGTAGGAGGACAACATGTCAACAGAATAGTTATACTGATGACATTACACTCATCGTCGACTCCGAGCAAAAGTATAAACATTATTGAATACTGATGTTACAATCAAGAAAGTGAAAAGGGGCCTATTTGTTAATTACAATTAAGTGAAAAAGAGGCTTAATTGTGAATTGTAAATAAACAATATCAAAGAAACTAACTTTACTTTACATAACATGAGAGTTCAGGGAGAGACGATAAAAGCTGCTTCCTCAAATGTATCAGCTCATCGCAAATCCTTTTAATTTATGTCCAGATGTGTGACTAAGTTTAAGTAATGTGTAGTGTGTGACTAAGTTTAAGTAATGTGTAGTGTGTGACTAAGTTTAAGTAATGTGTAGTGTGTGACTAAGTTTAAGTAATGTGTAGTGTGTGACTAAGTTTAAGTAATGTGTAGTGTGTGACTAAGTTTAAGTAATGTGTAGTGTGTGACTAAGTTTAAGTAACGTGTAATGTGTGACTAAGTTTAAGTAATGTGTAGTGTGTGACTAAGTTTAAGTAATGCGGTCAGTCTGTTTAATAAAAAATAATTTTTTTTAAATCATTGAGAGAATTGACTTCAGTCGTTAGATCTGGTAAGGATCGAAATAGTGGATTTCCAAACCGGTAAATACTATGTGAGTCAGTGCTGATCATGGACGTGACTTCCATCCTCTCGCCGATCACGTGACAAAGTTACGAATTTTCACCAAAGGTGAAAATCGTGATTTTTCAGCATTTCGATTTTCACTTCACTTAATGCTTGAACAAGCATTAAGTAATTTAATAGTTTGTCTGATAATTTCACAAAGACTACATATAAAAGTTGCAAAAACGATCTAGCATGTTGCAGTGGATACTAAGTAGGTTTGGTTTTTCGCAACATTAATTTTAAATGCGATTAGCAAAAAATCGAGTTGAGGAGGAACCGTTAAACAAATACACCAGTTTAATTCAGTCAGCGTTTGTCATATCTGCCACAAAACTGGAGCCAGGGGAAAACTAAAATTTAATGTATTATCTGTTTAAATAAATGGGTCAATAGACCAGAAAATCATTTATCAGTGAGAAAATCCTGGGAAAAGCACCGCCACTAGACATATCACTTTTAGAGGACGGTCCATCATGGATTGATGTACACAGAAATCATTACTAATAAACTAGGACACCGAAGCGGACTAATAGTGTCGACAGTGTGATATTTATAGCTGACACCTTTGAGGCGAGAGCGGACTCCACGACGCTGTAGCGTAACGAATTGTAGGATATCCTTGCGTATCGAATGACGTTAGTGTGTTACTCACACAGTAATGGTAAACTTGCGATTGTAACAATATGTTTCCTCTAAACACCCCATAGCAGTGAAGATGTTTACTGCAGTTTTATTTCAAATATACACGTTAAAAAAAATTATAAACGTACAGAAAATTAATGCTTCCATATTTTCTATCATGTGTCCAAGAAATTGAAAATGTCACCCTCTGTCATGAACAATGGCTACATATTATGCCCTTGGTTAACTCTAAAGAGTTCATGTTCACGCACTTAATCCTGTGGTTTATATGTGTTACCACTCAAGAAACAAAAAGGTAAATATTGAATTACAGAAAATGTCTAAACTTGAATCAGTATGTCCGCCAGTAATGTATATAATATGCTTTCAAATTTTATGTGGTTTACTATTCACCAACTTTTATGTATATCAAATGGTAAATACTTTAGCTAGTACTATAGAAGATGTACAGTCTGCACACAGGTATCTTTTTCCCTTGTGTTTTATATACTGTGACTCTATCTATATCGAACACTAACAGCAACATTTTGCTAGCTAAATTTATGAACTAATGTGATTATTATATATGTATTGTACACTAAGTTGTAGTACATACCAACATGTGTGATACAGGAATCGATAATCTGTATGTACCTGGCTGTGCACAAGATGTGGCAAACACTGTATATACTACATGTGCACAGCGGCAATCCCTGTTCGTTAATAAATTGGATTGCCCATTACCAACCTACCCAATAGTTGGTGTATCTCAAAACAAACAGAGAAAGGGCTGTATAAACATGTCCATAACACAGTTGTAACACAGATACACCGGGGGTAACGGGGGGGGGGTGGGTAACGGGGGGGGTAAACGGGAGGGAGGGGGTAACGGGGTACCGACCGGAGACAGCACGCGAAAAGACAGATCTTTTATGCGAGACCCTGGACAGTTGTGGTGCGTAAGTTTCCGTAGTTTGCTGTGTTCTCGGCGACGGATCGCTGCCCAAACTGAATGGGTTTTGTCGCGCACTTCGGAGAACGGTCTTGTACCAGCCACTTTTCCTATTATCACCAGTCCGTGCGTAGCGCTTCTTCTGCTGTCCAAGCGCGCGTTTGCCGTTAGCTAGTTCGCCAAAGCGATGTTTCTGTGACATTCCTGGCCAAAGCATCTGAGTTAGATATTCAAATAATTGGACGGAGAACATATGTTTTGGAACGGTTTGCCTGCCCGTTCAGTTTATTGGGCATTGAAGGTTTATACCAGGCTCATCTATTACACGTTCCCGAAGTATGCCAAGTACGGCACTGGAGATTTTGTTTTGTTTTCTTATAGATGGTGCTGTCAACGTATATGAACGTGCCCAATGCTCAGGGCCAGGGCTTCCACTGGGACTGTAGGTGGAATGAAACGCTTGTTTGCTACAAACTTGTTTATTACCTCCGTTTTTCTTTATGCTGATTATCAGTCATAAAGGGGATTACGCCCATGAAATGTGATATGTGATTACTTGCATCTAGTTATGGTGCCGTACTCTCATTGTAACGCGGTTGACCAACATTCTGTTGTTAGTATTGGTGATTCGGCGTTTCGTTGCAATGACACACCGGACTAAATACTATGATTTGATAGTCAACGAAACGTGCTTTGTGGAAGTGTACTATTGTTCTCATGTGTTGTCATATATACTCCGCATGGCTGATATACTCGACATGTCACCATTGTGATGTAAACGTATATGCCAGATATATCAAGTGTCACGTTTGAGCACTAACACTCCTGATGCTTTTTATGCCATGTTCAGACATACACAAGATATACGGATCCAGTGTAAAAGTATTACTTTCATTTGTTTGTCATACATATTTGTGGACATAAATGATTCCAGTTGTTCATATCCCGATTGGGCTCAATTTAGACATCATATTTCATATTCATGCCGTTGCTATTTCGGTCATTTGTGTGACCATTGCCAGTAGTGTGTCCCTGTCTGTCACTCAGACTATTGCAGTTGCTCTTGTTAGCCTGATTATTGCAATTCCCTCTTTCACGGTATTGTTCTCGGGATATCACGAAACGTCAACGTGTCAACATTGTTTGGCAAGGGTAATTTCTCGGTCTTACTTGTTTGTCCGCAATGGTTTCCTGCCCGATGTCACATGACTTTCAAGATCGGCACAGTTACCTTGCGAAAACTTTCATCTAAGCCATCGGCGTACTTGTGTTCGGTGCTCACTCCAGTAGGAACACCTGGGTAGCTTCGATTATCTAGTTCTGGTAAGCATATTGTTCACATAGGACACACGTTGGACTAGAGCTTGTTCAATGCACTCACTATCAGGACTAAGTTAGCAGTTCAATGCACTCCCTGTTAGGGTTAAGTCAGCAGTACAGTGCACTCGCTGTCAAGGCTAAGTCATCAGTTCAGTGCACTCCCTCAGTCTCCTGTTAGGGTTAAGTCAGTAGTTCAGATCACTCACTGTTAGGGTTAAGTCAGTCGTTCAATGCACTCATTGTTATGGCTAAGTCAGCAGGAAATATACTAATATTCCGGCATCACTTTTCCCCATTTTCTTAATTGTATCGTAGGCCTATATACAATACAATGAATTACTGTAAGCTTAATTATTATTTTATAACCATGTGAACTGTCCTCGCATAATAATAATAGTTTATTTAATTGTGTCTCTTCCTACACAATCTCTAAATGTTATACATGTGTATTTTTTGTTTTCTCAAAAGTGTCGTACTTAAGTCATACCGCTGAGTTGTGGGACTCGTGCGGTGTGGTGCGGTGCGGGGTGGTGCGGTGCGGTGCGGGGTGGTGCGGTGCGGTGCGGGGTGGTGCGGTGCGGTGCGGGGTGGTGCGGTGTGGTGCGGTGCGGTGCGGGGTGGTGCGGTGCGGTGCGGGGCGGTGCGGTGCGGTGCGGTGCGGGGTGGTGCGGTGCGGTGCGGTGCGGGGTGGTGCGGTGCGGTGCGGTGCGGTGCGGGGTGGTGCTGGTGACTTGCTGCTTCAATGCGTCCAATAGTTGCTTATCACTCGTTTTGTATACGCACGCCCGCTCACCCGCACGCACCCCGTGTATTATCACGACATGCCCAAAAAGAAATACTACCTTCAGTTACTACGCAGCGATACCGACCTTGAAACGTAGCATGTCGTTGCCCAAGTATTCGACATCGAACGTGACATTCTCCACGTTCGTCCCGTAGACGCCGTCCGCTCGCTTGCGACGTAACAACCACCGCTGGCCGAGGTCGGTGTCGTGGGGCCCGGACACTACCCGGTACCCGTAGCTGCCGTCTTGCGGGAAGAAGCACCACGGCACAGCGGGGAAGTTGGACGGCTCATACGTGCATCCCCTCCTCTCGCACGCTTCCTCGTCCGCCGGTTTCCCACTCGCCTCCTCCGGGAAGCAGCTGATCCTGCTGCTCTGGGCGATGGGGATCGGCTGCCAGATCGGAAGGACCCCAGCGGCCGACTTGTTCCGGACGATGAGCCAGGCAACGAGGCCGGTCAAGCCCAGTACCGCGACGGCGCCCGCTACGGCTCCTGCCGTCAGCAGGTATCGCTTCTTCCTGCTGAAGCGTGAACCCTTAAACTCAATCTCGAACACCTCCGTGCTTTTGTTCATAGCTGCTGATGTCCGCGATTCAAGAAACAGAAGAAATATATACGTGGCTTGGTTTCAGTTTCTTGCGGCGATATCGTCACGGTTCACAGAACATAGTAAGCACGTAGGTATTTCCACGGCGGCTGGATCCGGACCGCTGAAGAGAGCTGCATTCGGTGTCGGTCCACTCGTATCAACTCGTTGGCGTACCCTGTGTCGCTGCTCCTTGATGTGGGAGGAGCCGAGCCACGAGATATGTTGTCGACTGTCATAACTGATGAATCAGGTGTGACGGTGTTGCGTTGCCGACGTGTATAGACCATATCCCACCGTGTTGTTTTATGACAGCTACGTCGTGTCATATTTACTTTGTTTATGGCTGTCTACCTGACCGGATATCTAACATGTCCAATTCGACTGTCACTACCAAGGAAATCGTACTGATTAATACCGGAATGTTCACTACCAGTGTTCACTTCCAAGTGACGTCTTTATCGGTGGCTTATATTTCAACAGGTTCTTTGGTGACATATCGAAGTCTACATTTAGCAAAAGAGCACGACTTACCGTACGCGTGTTTATGTTATGAATCATTCTGAGTATGTACATTTGTCTCTTTTATGAGCAAATGTTGTTTGCAAGTACTACCGAGACCGTTAAACATGCACGATGGCGAAAGATAACCGCGGTGGTCGGGTCACTTGTGGCTGCCATCGCCGTTTATACGACACTCTGACGCATATGCTTATCTAGAGTTATCGATTCATTGCATCCTGATGTTTGCAGAAATTCTTCTGGAGCTAGGGCCTACTGGTGATTTCCAATACGCAGTTTATAAGAATATAATTTATTTAGGCAAACTTGATAATAAAATAAGTGGATGTTCTAAAATTGCATTCCGGCTGAGAATGTTCAAGTGTTAATATACCCTGTTCATAGGGCACGCTACTCTAGTTTGCCGCCATGTTGGTTTTAAGCCCCAACGATACGCTGTCCGCTATCGCATTTCACATATAAATACTTTAGGAAATAAAACAAAGAGAACAAACAATAACACATTTACTTCTATTGTTTATATAAACCACTAGCATTAAAATGTGATAATACTAATAGTCTAAAACCAATGGTTTATTTTATTATGCCACAGGTACATTTAATGTGTTATGGTGTGCACCGCTAGAGGGCCGGAAGTGCATTATCTCGTCAACTATCGCCTCAAAACGAGAATCCGTTGTGCCCCCTATTGCATGAAAACTACATTTATAGAAGTAGATGTATGGGCACATTATTAATTAGGGCTCGGACCTTTAACAGTGATACACCTTATTTTGTTGTTCGGCTATGTAACATTGTTAAAGGAAATGCACAACAATACCCAATTGACAAAGAGCTAGTTTGGGGTACCGTACGATTAACATGCCCAAATCCTCTTAAATCTCAAAGTTAATTAAAATTAACAATGTTATTTCGCATGTTTTATTCTTTATTGTCATAAATTGTATCAAATGGAAATTTATCAAACAAATATATAAAT
The DNA here is from genome assembly GCA_033239005.1 of Lamellibrachia satsuma. Taxonomy (NCBI): domain Eukaryota; kingdom Metazoa; phylum Annelida; class Polychaeta; order Sabellida; family Siboglinidae; genus Lamellibrachia; species Lamellibrachia satsuma. The sequence goes on along the minus strand of BSQZ01000001.1, from coordinate 29,150,438 downwards.
CATTCGGCGAACAATGTTATATTTCAGATTCATTGACTTTAACTGCAGTAGAACAGTGTCACCTTCCCTCCCTCCACCCCTCCCACCTCCCCCTCCCCCGTCCACCCTCCCCCTCCCTTTAAATAAACCAGGCAAAACATGTTTAGTGTAGCATCTCGATAATGACGCTGATTGTCTGCTGGCGCTTCACGAGTGCGCCTACACAGAATGGAATAGTGAGAGTGGGTGCTGTGACAGAACGCTTATACTTAACAGTTAATCGCTAGATGGCGACACTATCTTATCGTTTACCATTGAAGTCGCCACATTAATGATATGCATGCCGGCACGGCTTGACCAATGAGAATGCGTGGTGTGTAGTAAAATGTGCTCCTAATAAAGTCGATTTGTTTTTAGTCAACGCGTTTGTATAATGGGAATATACACAACAAACCGCGACATGGTGTCAGAAGCTGGTACAAAATGGTGTCTGTAAACAACTATAGCATCGACTGAGCGTAACGAGGATAATCGCAACGGAGTACATAGGCTAAAAAATGAGACTTTTGAGCCGACTACATCGATCTCGTGAAACAACTTGGACTGTTCGAGCGGGAAGAAGTGGACGCGCTGACGTCATCTGACAGCTCCGGGCGGTAACGTGTTATGCATTGTGCTAGCGGCGATTCAAGCCAGGTACTGTGAACCTTCATAACGCTAAGAGGCAAGCAAGAAGCTAAATCAGCAGTCATGTCGGAGGTAGACAGGCCCCACAGTGATAGTACATCCGGGGAAAGGATGGCGGTACCTCCACCACCAGCAAATTTGCCCCCACCGAAGCCGTTGACAATGGGCGATAATTTAGCTACTAGCTGGAAGCAATGGCGAAAGATATGGCTACGTTATGAAATTGCAACAGGCATTAATAAGCAGGATGGCTTAGTCAGAGTTGCAACACTTTTTTCAGTCATAGGCGAAGATGCAACCAAAGTATATGACACTTTTACTTGGCTAGCTGGTGAAAACGAACAATGCATTGATCAGGTGTTGTCAAAATTTGACAGCTACTGTGAACCTCGTACACAGATCATATACGAGCGTTTTCGTTTCAACAATCGCGTACAAGAAGCGGGCGAAAGCATTTCTGCGTATCTCACCGAGCTTCGTACGATCGCCAAGAACTGCGCGCACGATGGAATAACCCCTGATGAAATTCTCCGCGATAGGCTTGTGTTAGGCTTGCGTGACGACAAGATGCGTGAACGCCTGTTACGTATAAATGACCTAACCCTCGAGAAAGCCATAGACATCTGTAAAGCGTCAGAGCAGACAAGTGCACAATTACAAGCTATGCAAAGTGGCACTCATGACGTCGTGAGTTTTGTGAGAAAACGTCAGACGCGTCATGCAGCCAGTACACCTCTAATCGCACATACAAAAAGACGAGTACGCCGAAGAGAGCTACAACAGTAGAACAAGACTGCAAGTACTGTGGAAGTCAGCACGGGCAACGCGAATGCCCTGCCTATGGGCAAACCTGTAGAAAGTGTGGAAAGAAGAACCACTTTCAGGCGAAATGTAGAGCGGCGCAGTTGTCGAATGTACACATGAACGAAGAAGTGTTCTTCGTCGGTCTCATCGGAGACAAATCATCGAAGGCAGTGATTACTGTGGACGTTGGCCGTCCAAGACCACAGAGCCGAGTGCAGTTTCAAATGGACACTGGCGCCGAGTGCAATGTGCTATCAAAGAAGACATATTGTACAGTAACGGGAGACAGCCAGATGAAGCGTGTGCAGTGCTGTTCCCACAAGTTCATAAAGACGTACACAGGTGAGCGCTATCAAATATTAGGCTGTCACACTTCCGGTATGGCGACACGGCAAGCAGAGTAATTTGGCATTCAACATTACTGAAGATGACTTCACTCCGCTACTGTCTTTGAAGACGTGCGCTGCGTTAGGGTTTGTGACAATAAACGACAGTGACAGCAGTGTGAACGATGTGAGCAAAACACTAGTGCTAACACCGACTCCAGCCGAGTCTGATTATAGCGAAAGGCCACGTCCGGCTCCTCTCTCGTCGCTACGTAAAGCTGTGCGTGCGGCTGTGAAGGCACAGTCGTATCTCCTCGCGAAATACAAGGACGTATTTGAAGGCCTAGGTGACCTTCCGGGCGAGTATCACATAGTGACTGATGAAGCAGTGAAGCCAGTGATACACCCACCTCGACGAGTTCCAGTGTCGTTGAGAGAACAAATCAAAGCGAAACTGGATGAAATGGTGCAGCGAGACATTATCACTCCAGTCACAGAACCAACCCCATGGGTGTCTAGCATGTTGGTTGTCGTGAAGCCTGACAAATTGCGGATATGTATCGATCCCAGAGATTTGAATCGGGCCATCTGTCGCGAGCATTATCAAATGCCTACGATTGAAGAGGTCGCAACACGGCTCACAAACGCTAAGAAGTTCACCGTGTTGGACGCAAAAGATGGTTTCTGGCAGAAAAGACTTGACACGGAATCAAGCTACAAGACGACATTCGCCACACCATTTGGACGCTTTCGATGGAATCGAATGCCGTTTGGGATTAGTTCATCCCCAGAAGTCTGGCAACGTACCATGCACGAATCCGTCGAGGATCTGGATGGCGTCGAAGTCATCGCTGACGACTTCCTTATTGCTAGATTCGGGAAGACAGAAGATGAAGTACTCCACAGTTTCGATGCGAACGAGAGAGCGTTCTTCGAGAAGTGTCGGAGGTGGAACCTCATGTTGAATCGCAGAAAAGTGAAGCGATGCCAATCGAGTGTGCGTTTCATGGGCCATCTTCTCACATCAGATGGACTGAAAGCCGACCCCGAGAAGATCCAGGCGATAATCGAGATGTCCGAGCCAGGTGACATCACAGCTCTCAAGCGATTCCTGGGCATGGTTAACTACCTGTCGAAGTACATGCCACGACTCTCAGACATGACGGAGCCGTTACGGAGACTAGACGACAAAGAAGTAGAGTTCCGGTGGACGAATTCGCACACAACAGCAATGGAGGCGATAAAGAAGGCAGTCACTGCAGCGCCAGTGCTTCGCTTCTTTGGTGTGAGAAAGCCAGTCACTATTCAACGCGACGCAAGTGAAACTGGTCTGGGTGCAGTGTTACTTCAGGAGGGCCAGCCGCTCTGCTACGCCTCAAGGGCTCTAACCGACACAGAGACACGATACGCACAGATCGAGAAGGAACTCTTAGCGATCGTGTGGTCATGCGACAAGTTCGACCAATACATATACGGACGAGACATGGTCACTATCGAGTCGGACCATGAGCCATTGAAGGCAGTCTTCAAGAAAGACATTCATAAATCACCGAAGAGATTGCAACGCATGTGTCTCGCACTGCAAAAGTACAACCTGGATGTGCAGTACAAGAAAGGGTCGCTGATGTACATATCAGATACACTCAGCCGGGCTTACCGAGATACGACAGAAGGCGTGCAGCATGAACACTGTGAGATTCGTGCGCTAGAATCGATCAGTCACGAGCACATCTCAGTGACTAAGAAGAAACGAGAGGAGTTCAGAGACAAAGTTGCCATAGACAACGAAACACAAGTGCTAATCAAGATCATACGACAAGGCTGGCCAGCGAGGGCACGTTGTCCGACAGCAGCCTTGCCATACTACGACTAACGTAGTAGTCTGATAGAAGCAGATGGACTTGTGTACCGAGGTGAGCAACTAGTAGTACGACGATCATTGCATAAAGACATGCTAATGCAAATACACAGCAGCCACACTGGAATCGGAGGTTGCGTGCGACGAGCTCGTGAAGTGCTATACTGGCCAGGTATGAGCGCAGAGGTCAGAGACTACGTATCAAGATGTAGCACATGTCAAACATTCATGCCAACGCAATGTCGTGAACCTCTACAACCCCATGAACTTCAATCTCGTCCGTGAGAGAAGGTTGGAGGAGACTTGTTTGAGCTTGCTGGGCAGACTTTCCTAATCATGGTCGACTACTGGTCCAATTACTTTGAGATTGCTGAACTGCACAAGAAGACGTCATTGTCAGTAATAGCCCAATTCAAAGTACAGTTTGCTCGCCATGGAATCCCATCCGTACTCATGACGGATAATGGGCCCGAATTTGCAAGCCGTGAGTTCGAAGAGTTTGCGAAAACATGGAAATTCGAACATATCACATCGAGCCCGCGATTCCCCCAGTCTAACGGAAAGGCAGAAAATGCAGTGAAGACATGCAAAGCTCTGCTGATGAAAGCACGTAAGGATCGACAGGATCCACTACTTGCGCTGTTGGCGTGGCGCAACACTCCGAGCGAAGGCTTCAACACATCGCCAGTACAGAGGTTGATGGGTCGCCGTACACGGACTTTGCTGCCGACAACACATTCGCTACTCGAGCCGAAGATAGACAAATAAACAGCGCAGAAGTTGACTGCACAGAAGAAGTCGCAAGCGATTCATTACAACAGAGGAACGAAGTCGCTAGCGCCTCTACGCATCGGAGAGACTATCCGAATGCGACTGCCAGGCGAAAGAAACTGGTCGATGGGGCGATGCCTACGCATTCTGAACAACCGGTCCTACGAAGTAGAAGTGAACGGGTCACGGTATCGTCGAAACCGTCGTCAGCTGCGCTCGACAGCAGAACTGTTGAACGTACCAACGAACACTGATGACATTGATGAACCTCATCGCGAGATCAACGTGCCCGATCAAGTACCGCAGCGAACGGATCACACCGAGACACCGACTCCGCCCGTACCACGACGGTCTATCAGGAATAGACAGCCGCCGAAATGGCAAAATGATTGCGAACTGTAGTATAGATTGTCACTCGTGTTTATTGATTTGTTTAGACTACAGCAGTAGTGCCTCTTTAATTTAGCAAGTACAGACGTACTTTTGTTGAAGAAGGAGATGTGACAGAACGCTTATACTTAACAGTTAATCGCTAGATGGCGACACTATCTTATCATTTACCATTGAAGTCGCCACATCAATGATATGCATGCCGGCACGGCTTGACCAATGAGAATGCGTGGTGTGTAGTAAAATGTGCTCCTAATAAAGTCGATTTGTTTTTAGTCGACGCGTTTGTATAATGGGAATATATACAACAAACCGCGACAGGTGCCTCTACATTTATACTCTCTTCTCGGCGAATTATTATTATTTTATTTCTTCGTTAAATTTCCGTAATGATTACGGAAAATCCGTAATGGTCGGCTGTTTATAGTTTCCTGTGTGACGCGACAACAAATCAGCTATGATGTGTTTTTTGCCTGTGCCCGAGGTTATAAACCGTACTCAAACTCAAGCTCAAGTCTGCACTCAAGTCTGAGATTTCATGCTCACCAGAGTTTTCGTGCTCAACCGAGGTTATAAAACGTCTTGAGTACGTTCTCAGCTGAGTACGAAACGACGCGGGTTTTTCAAATGCACAAGCGGCCAAGTGGAACTCTCTTTTTGAAAAAGATAATAAAGATACTTCCGCATATAAACAGTGGTGGACGAAGAATTTCGGCTGCAAGCGTCTTTTGCGGGAAAAAGCGCCTGAGAAAAATCAACCCATCACCAATATCACACGGTGTGTGGAAAGTCGAGCACGCAGTGAACGATTTAACAGACAGAACGAGACGAATCACAAGATAAAACTGCTTAAAATAGCAAAAAGTAATACCTCGCAGCCAGGCTAAGATTATGCCCCAACTAAGCGATTCGGCAGCCTAATTATGTTTGCCATGTTCATTTACGGCGTGGTAACTAGAACTTCTGGAAATGTACCGAGGAACACGATAAGTTGTGCTTTTTAATGAATACAAGTGTTAATATAACATCAATTTCATTACAAAAATATATTATATTTATGTTGTCAAAGGTAAACAACAATGACATTACCTAAATCCGTGGTTCATTATAATAATATTATTTTGTTTTAATATTTCATTAGAATGTCCATTGTTTCCATAACCTATACATGCGTGTAACAATACACACGTACTGGAAAGGGGAGTACAAAAATAAACATTTTGTGAGACAAAGGTTCAGTTTCATAGTTGTAAATGAATGGTCCCAGTCGCCTAAAAAAGCCGCAACTAAAAGTAAACTATCACTTGTTTTGCGGTGTCTGTCGCTGCTGCGGTTACGTTTGGCAAATGTTCGTTAAATAGTGCAGTTTGAGCCATTAAACAAAATCTTTCACAAATGTCGTATTCCATCAGGTCTTCATACGGATAAAACTCGGAAGTAGGCGGCCTGGGCCCTAAAATCGGACAGCTCATCTTCTGAAAACGGACGAACTTTCAACGACTTCAATAAATTTATGCGTGAGCTGCCATTTTATATTTATGCTTGAGCACGGCGTTGATCGTGGTCTTGAGCATACTCAGGATTTCAGCATTTCGTGCTCAACGCTGAGCACGATTTCGTGCTCAAGATGTTTTATAACCTCGCCTGAGTTTGAGCATACTGTGAAAGCGAGGCTTGAGCATGAAACCGTGCTCAATTGAGTTGAGTACGGTTTATAACCTCCGGCCCCGGTCTCCATTTCACTGTGAATGCATACCTCTGTAGGGCCAGCATCGTCGCTTGTATTCTCGTGGGAGCTGCGAGCAGTGATTTATTGGACGATGATCCGTGTGAACAGTCACATTTGGGTGGCCAACGATGTATTAATCGTACTTGTTCATGGCGGCGCATAGTTTGACTCACTCTTGCTCAAAGACCTTGACGCGTAACCTACAGGTTTCTCGTCTTGTATTAACACTGCACGTAGTCCGGCTGTACTGGCATCTGTCTGAATCACGATTGGTTTACGGTTGTAATATTGCAGATGTGAGCATCTGTTTCAAAGTCTCATACGCGGTTCTCTGGTCTACTCCCCAGTAGAACTTTTTGTCTGGTAGATTCAACAGTCTACGCAGCGGCTCACTCTCGGCAGATAAGTTCCGCATGAACTGTGCTATGTAGTTGACATGTCCTGCGAGACGTCGCACTTCCTCCGAGTTTCTGGGCGCTTCCATGTCTCTGATTGCGCACACCTTCTTCGGGTCCGGTTTCACACCTTCTGACGTAAGCATGTGGCCGATGTACGTTAGTTCAGTATGTGGCTGATGTACGGCAGTTCAGTATGTGGCCGATGTCCGTTAGTTCAGTATGTGGCTGATGTACGGTAATTCAGTATGTGGCCGATGTACGGCAGTTCAGTATGTGGCCGATGTACCGTAGTTCAGTATGTGGCCGATGTACGGTAGTTCAGTATGTGGCCGATGTACGGTAGTTCAGTATGTGGCCGATGTACGGTAGTTCAGTATGTGGCCGATGTACGGTAGTTCAGTATGTGGCCGATGTACGGTAGTTCAGTATGTGGCCGATGTACGGTAGTTCAGTATGTGGCCGATGTACGGTAGTTCAGTATGTGGCCGATGTACGGTAGTTCAGTATGTGGCCGATGTACGGTAGTTCAGTATGTGGCCGATGTACGGTAGTTCAGTATGTGGCCGATGTACGGTAGTTCAGTATGTGGCCGATGTACGGTAGTTCAGTATGTGGCCGATGTACGGTAGTTCAGTATGTGGCCGATGTACGGTAGTTCAGTATGTGGCCGATGTACGGTAGTTCAGTATGTGGCCTATGTACGGTAGTTCAGTATGTGGCTGATGTACGGTAGTTCAGTATGTGGCCGATGTACGGCAGTTCAGTATGTGGCCGATGTACGGTAGTTCAGTCATGTGACATCTGCACTTTTTCTTGTTCAGTTTCAATCAACAGTCACTAGCTCATTTGAGGAATTTTCGCATATTCCCATCATGTTTCGCTCGATCTTTTCCGTATATCAGTATATCGTCCGCCACGACTGATACACCTTCGAGTCCTTCCAAGGTATTCGAAAGTCTTCTTTTCTTTGAAACTCTTCTGGTGCGGCTGATATACCAAATGGCCTTCCATTTGCATATCCCATATGGAGTCCAGAACGTTGTAAAATAACTCGATTTCTCGGACAATTTCAATTGCAAGAAACCGTCTTTCGCAACGCCGTCGTTTCTTCCAACTGAGACAGTAAAGCTTCGATGTCTGGCATCTGGAAGTGGTTTCTTCTCAGAGCTTGATTCAGATTTTGCGGATCACAACACAGACTAACTGTCCCGTTTGGTTTCCTGACTGGTTGCAGGTGACTTATCCACTGTGTAGGATGGCTTTCACGTCATCCTTCATCGAAAGAGGAATTTTCCGTGTTCTCACCTAGGCGGGGGTGACAGTCTGATCTACCTCTAGTTCATGCTCTCCAGGTAAGCATCCGATCCCCTGAAATACGTTTGTATACTGCATCAGAATTTTGTCACGTGGTTCTTCTGACACTACGTGAACTGATTCATTCATCTTTATTAGACTGAGATCAATGCAAGTGTTCAGTGATAGCAAACTGTGTTGTTTAGTGTTCATCGTTAAAACGTTCAGTTGGTGTTTGTTGTTCGAGTTATCTCTAACTGTCATAGTACACCAACCGTCCGGCACAACTGTAGAGTCGTCGTACAGCGTGATTGCTTTCGTCGACGCGGTCAGTCGCCGCTTGCCCGCTATGGCATAATCTCGACGTGTCAACATGTTGCACGTTGCCGCCGAGTCTAGCTGAAATTCGAGGTTACTCTGAACCTTTCCGTTCGCTACTGGTACTGTCATCTTCCGGCCACGTTTCGATACGTGTTTGTTGTTCGTTGACTCGTCAGACGAATACTTCCATTCATGCTTAGAACTTCGAACTAGGTTTGCTTTATCTGTTTTCACATTCTTACTAACACGACATTTTGTAAAATGATTAAGTTTGTTGCATTTGTAGCATTCATTTCCGTATGCTTTGCACTTTCGTGATGAGTGACTCTCTCTACACTTTCTGCAGTGTTTGTATACGTATTTCTTCGGTTTAGCGTATCTTCGCGAGGCAGGCTTTATGGAGTGAACTGTTTCTTCTTTTACGACCTGGACCGCACTGAGATATTCCCTTACCGCTTCCATTGTCCTGCACGTGGCTATCGCTTCATCCAATGAGAAGTCTTGACGCTCAAACAGTCGTCTTCGTACACGATTATTTTCAGTGCCGAGCAACAACGCTTGAATGATCATTCTATTGGTCACGTCCCCCTGAGTTGCAATCTCTCATTAACATTATTTAATACAGTTACATATTCGTCCATATGCCCCTGCTTCATAGTTAGCCGTTTCCGTGTCATTGCGACCACATTTATACGAGGTGCGTAGAACCAGTTGAATTTGTCAATGACCGTGTCATGTTTTTCTCTGTCTGCGTCTGCATTCCATGTCACTGAATCGAATATGTCATTGCACTTTTGCCCGATTGTTCGGAGCAATAATGCAATTTTAAATCGATCTGGCGTGTCAGCTCTTCTTGTCGCAATGAGAAATTGTTCGGACTTACGCTTATATCTTTTCCCCTGTTCCGGCAGGTTTCCGCCCTCAGTCAACGGCTCCGGCGCTAGCAATTTGTCCATTGTACCGTATTTGTTTTCCCGTCTTTATTACTGCGTGAACACTTTTCGCTTCAACGTTTTCTTTCCGAACTTCGTCGTCGCGTATTCTGTTTTCTTCTTCCTCGCCCGGGGCACCGTGTTCACGTTCGAATGTGTTGACTAACAAAGACGAACACACGTTTAATGCCTAACAAACAAGCACGGCGAGTCGCTCTTTCAACGTGGTTTATTCAGAGGAGGGGTAAAGCTAAAACACACTATTCGCAGATGCTAATGCAGCAATAACAGACTCCGTGCTGTAGCGCCAACGTTTATTGAAGTAACTTTGTGATTATATTGACACAACTGTCTGACTGAAACGTTAACTCAAGCAAAACATGTTTTTGTAGAATCTCGAAAATAATAACAACGCTGCTTGACTGCTGGCGCTTCACGGGAACGCCTACACAAAATGGAGTGGTGACAGTGGGTAACAACGAGACCACGCTTAAGCAGCGGCCTGACTTTCTTCTCGGCGAGTTCACGAAGGCGAGGCAGAGTCAGATAAACGAGACTAGCCGCAGAGGCGTGGTCTTGTTGATACTCAGTTTCACCACTCCACTTTGTGTAGGCGTTCCCGTGAAGCGCCAGCAGCCAATCAGCGTCATTGTCGAGATGACGTAGGTCCTAATAATGATCCTTGTGGTTACCTCACTCCAAAATGATTTCCAGTTTGAAATCTGCGCTTCTACTATTTCTCACTGTCTTCTGTCTGTTTGTGGGGAGCGGTGGTCTAATGGTTAGAGCACCCGCCTGTCGATCGAGAGGACGGTGGTTCGATTCCACCTCCGCCGTTTCGAAGCTTGGGCAGTTTCGTTCACCCCACTTTGCCCTTGTCTTTCGGAAGAGACACTAAAAGCCACTGGTCCAAACTCCTGCGTTAGCTCAAGATTGGGCTGTTTGGAGTATAACTACTTGAGACTTGAGACTATCCAGTTGAGTACACCGTGAGCTTTCTTAAAATCTAAATAGACGGCATCCACTGGTGACCCGTCATCTACTCACTTTGTAATTTCTTCCAAAAGGTAAGAGTTTGGGTACATGACGTAGCTTTTGGGAGCCCATATTGAGATGTATTTATTAGTTTATGTTTTACAAGGAATCCCACCACGTGGTTTCTAATTAACGTTCCTACTATTTTTTATACAACTGATGTTAAGCTCACTGGTTTGTAATGTTCTATCTGAACTGTTCCCTCTTTTAACAAGCTAAACACTCTTGCAAGTGGTGTAGAAATTCATTCTACAATTTCTTTGAACAGTTTTGGTAGTATCCCGTCAGCTCCAGGTGATTTATTATCTTTCATCTACTTCATTTTCTTTGCTATCATTTCAGGAGTTAAAAATAACTTACTTAAATTATCTGATTTATCCCCCTCAAATTTAGCAACTGGAACTGATATCTTCTGTGGTAAACACTGAGCTTAAATACTCATTCAGGACCTCTATATTTGAAACTCATCTAAATTCTAATATTATGTTTCCAATGTTGTTTTCCAATGGTCCGACCTTATCTCGAAGATGCTTTTTCCTGTACGTTGTCGTCTGTAAAACAGACGACTCTGCTAACGAAGAACAGGTGACAGTGACTTTAAGAATAAAGCATCATTTTGCTGCAAGAAGGGTTATTTTAATCGTAAGATTTATCATGAACCCGAAATGTGAAATTCAACTACCGCTACATCGAATGCGATCTTCCGGTTTGTTGGGGACACTGCACGTGACATCATATCTAGTGACGTCGTTCGCGTAATTACGTCACAGTAAAAAAACGACGTTTAACGTAATGGGCTGAAGCAAGTAGTAAACAGGATAGCTTGCACACTTTCCATGCATTCCGTTAATCGCCATGTTACGGTACCCGCCGTAACGTCACTCGCCAACAACAGTTCGTAGGTGGAAGATACAGATTCAATGGCATCATGACATCGACACGAAATAACACTCTACCGGTGGCTGCTATGAATAAATAATCGACACGCTGCGTTGAATGCGTCGGCACCTGTCGATAAACAACGATCAAGCTTACATTTAGAGAGGGGGCATCGCACTTTGCCAAGTATGTGTTGTCTTAATTAGAATATATTATTGATACTGCAATTACTCGGTCGTTTTATATTCATTTTAGCGAAATGTTCTTTATGCAATATTCATAGAGTTATTAAAGCCTAAAGGCATATGTCTTGTTATAATAATATATAAACAAATCCACCGTTGCGTGTCCTATCGACAGATCCTCATGTTGCTATACGTAGAACAGGTTATGTTTTCAGACGTTGTGTGGAATGGGCCTAAACCTGCAATCTCCCACATGTCTTGGGGCCCAATCTCCCACCTCCCACACTTTTTAGAGCCAATCTCCCGTCTTTTTTAAGGGCCCCCCTCCCCCCACTCACTGCCATGCCCCCTATTTTCCCAGTGTTGCATCCTCGCAATATTCTAAACACAGCTGTTGTTGGGCCTTAACGAATCAATACGTCAATACGTTAGAATCACTAAGCCAGTGTTGCCAGAACGTACGACAGATGATTAGACATTGCCATTAAAACCAAACAGACAATGGGCAACGCACAAGCGTTGTCATACCATAAGCAAACAGTTGTTAAAGTCATGCCCATGTACATAATGTTTCAACCGTTACGAAAATATGTCATGGAATTACATGGCATACAATGGCATTACATGGTCTACGATGACATTACATGGTCTACAATGACATTACATGGTCTACAATGACATTACATGGTCTACAATGGCATTACATTGTCTACAATGACATTACATGGTCTACAATGGCATTACATGGTCTACAATGACATTACATGTTCTACAATGACATTACATGGTCTACAATGACATTACATGGTCTACAATGGCATTACATGGTCTACAATGACATTACATGGTCTACAATGACATTACATGGTCTACAATGGCATTACATGGTCTACAATGACATTACATGGTCTACAATTACATTACATGGTCTACAATGACATTACATGGTCTACCATGACATTACATGGTAAACTGTGATACACCATGCTTTTTCATACATACATTGTGTATGGTAATTGTATGATATACCATAGTTTACCCGTTTCAAGACACCATGGTATTTTACCATGGAATACGATGGTGTACTTTTATAAGGGAAAGTTAGTTAATCGAGCCATTTAAGACTCTGGTGCCTGTGTTTGTTAGTCTGCCTGTCTGTTTCCTCATACCCCCCACAGTTAGTCTCGCAAGCATGTGGCTGACAATTTGTAGGCGTGCGGATGGTTCATACATTTAAAACATTTCGAAATTCCCCCTGCGGTGGGGATCTTATGAAGGAACTTACGAGGACGTTTGACGTAGATTACGTAACTCGAAAAAATAATAGTTCGTAGTTACATATAATTTCTATGATTGTTACGTGATCTACGTCAAATGTACGTTCGGCATCCAGTCTTTGGGACTGCTCAAAGCGCTTTACACTTCACCCCCTGGCACACCTGTTCATTTCAACAAGAACTTAACTTCTCTGTAAAGCATAAAAACGTCAGACGTCCACATATGTTCCTTCGTGCGTTACGAACGCGTCATGAAATCGGCATTTGTATGGCATACATGGATTTTGGGCACCATCATTGCTATTGGTACTGCCCTACCAATATTTGACTGGGTAGTGCAAGGAGTCATAAGCTCTTGCAATGGCTGCCTTTTCGTAAGTTCCTGCAATGGCAGCCATTGTTTGTTCATCATACGACAGCGCGCGAACGTTCCCCAATCTTTACTTTTAATAGCATTGTCTAATTATCTGTCGTACGTTCTGGCTATATATATATATATATATATATATATATATATATATATATATATATATATATATATATATATATATATATATATATATATATATATATATATATATATATATATAAAGCACAATATTCGCATTTGCTTACTTTACTAATGCATTGACCATTGTAGTTACCGCAGTCTTTTTTAATAACAAGCGCAAGCCGAGTTGTTATAAGAATCACTGAAAAAGTGCTCGCTCCGCACGCTATTCCCATGTAGAGTTTATTCCTCGATACTCGGGAATATATAGTATTACACAGAAAGAAAGAATGTATCCTGTTCCAGGTTAGCTAACTGCGAAAAAAATTAATTATGCAATGTTGTCCACCAGATGGCGACATTAGCGAGCAGTTTGTCGCGCAGTTTGTTTACCTGTTGTCACGGTAGTGGTCGACCTTCTAGCACCGGCGGGCTCTGGGGAAGAAGTAAGCACCATTCATCTAATTAGGAAGCTTTGCGATACATTTCAGAACATCGGTAACACCAGCTGATTGGACGTGTTTCCAGTCCTTCTCTCTAAAGGTGAGTAAATATGCACAAATATACGCTTGACTCGAGCGATAATAGATTGCCAATGACATAGGTTACACATGCAACAAATAAACGAAATATATGAATACGTTTATAATGAACAGGGACTATTTAATTGATTCTGTTTCTTTGACCTGAGATATAAAACTGATCACCCTCTGCGCCATAGCTGTACCTATACTATGTCTACGAATGTAAATACTTGCTAATATTTATTATTTATTGTACCACATTATTATTATTAATGTTTTTAGTGATATAGCACATATTTGTATGACATATATATATACACATATTTGTATATATATATATATATATATATATATATATATTGTACAGCAGCAATAGACACTGGCATGGGTAGCATAACGAATATTTTTGGTAGTCAACACTATTTAAACTAGAAGCGCAGGGGGGTTACTTAGAGATGCCTCAAGCAGGACAAGAGGCCACTAGTACAGATAAACCAATAACAAAATGTCCAAAAAACATGTCTGAAGCAGTTTATAGATGCGTGTGTTTAAATGGTAGGAGTATAGTAAATAAGAAAAACGAATTAAACATTATGGTAGAAGATATTGACCCTCACATAATTGGTATAACCGAATCATGGGCCAACACAGACATTACAGATGCTGAATTAGGATTGACAGGATACGTAATGTTTAGGAGAGATCGAATAGGAAGAAGGGGAGGGGGAGTTATTTTATATGTTAAAGAATCTATTCAGGCTTATGAAATAAAATAGAACACGTAGCAGATTACGATAAAGCTGTTTGGTGCAAAATAGTTTCAGGAAATTCAGAATTAACTATTGGATTAGATTACCGAAGTCCAAACATAAACGAAGAGGATAACGCAAAGTACAAAATGTTATAAAGGAAGTTAGTAAAGGGGAATTTATCATAATGGGAAATTTTAACCATGGACACATACAATGGAAATCTCTAGAGAGTACAGGGGGTGAGGACCAACAATTTTTATTTTTAATTCAGGAGAGCTTCCTTACTCAGCACATGCTAGAACCAACCAGGGAAGAAAATGTATTAGATATAGTTTTATCATCACAAAAAGAATTAGTGGACAATGTAAAAATACATGAACCATTGGGTAACAGTGACCACAATCAAATACATTTTGACGTCAATGTAAAATCAGAAAGTAAACATAAAAATGTATAGGAGAAGGTAACTATAAAGATATGAGAAAATACTTAGCAAAGCTAGATTGGAATAACATGCTGATGAATAAGACCGCAATTGAATGTTGGAATATTCTAAAATATGAAATTGAGAGTATCATCGATAAATTTGTGTTTCCTTGAAAAAACAAGGAAAACGGTCTAGAAAGAAACACTTGTCAAAAGAAGCTATTAGAAAAATAGTGTTTAAGCAAACTATGTGGAGGGTTTATAGGTGTAGCAGAAAGGATGAGGACTATACAAATTACAAAGAGACACTTAACCTAGCTAAAAGAACCTTTGAAAAAAAATTGGCAGGTAATATAAAAAATGACAGCAAGAGTTTCTATGCTTATGTAAGGAGTAAACAGAAAGTTCGAGATACGGTCAGACCACTGGAAAACAACAGGGGAAACATAATTTCAGAGGGGTTTCAAATGGCAGAAGTCTTGAGTGAGTATTTCAGCTCAGTATTTACCACAGAAGATATCAGCTCACTTCCAGTTACATTTACTAAATTTGAGGGAAATAAATCAGAACATTTAGGGCAGTTATTTGTAACTCCTGTAATGATAGCAAACAAAATTAAGAAGATGAAAGATAATAACAACATGGGTTCCTAAAAGCAAGGTCATGTCTAACCAATCTCTTATGTTTTTTTGAAGAAATTACAAATTGGGTAGATGATGGGTCACCAGTGGATGTTGTCTACTTAGATGTTCAGAAAGCATTCGATAAAATGCCACACCAAAGATTGATACTTAAACTAAAAGCCTATGGTATAGGTAATTATGTAATCAACTGGATAGAAAAGTGGCTTACACACAGAAGACAGACATTAATAATAGATGGTGAGATTTCAAACTGGAAATCGGTTTTGAGTGGGGTACCACAGGGATCAGTATTAGGCCCTATGCTGTTTTTAATATATATAAATGATCTAGAAGATGACATATGTAGCAAAATACTCAAATTTGCAGATGACACAAAAGTATTCAGAAAGGTTACAAATGATACAGATAAACAAAGTTTACAGGATGATCTAGATAAATTAGTTAAATGGTCAGAAAAATGGCAAATGTTATTCAATTTTGGGAAGTGCAAATGTATACACATAGGACATGGAAACATGGACGAAAAATATAAAATGGGGGTTGCTGTACTAGGTAGAACCACACAAGAAAAGGACTTAAGAGTAACATTTAGTGCTGACATGAAAGTTTCAGAGCAATGTGGGATTGCTACTTCAAAAGAAAATCAAATTCTAAGGCTAATTAGGAGAACTATCATGTATCAGCTAATTGTACCCCTGTACAAAGCAATAGTTAGACCACATTTGGAATATTGTATTCAAGCATGGAGGCCGTATCGTAAAAAGGACATAGAAAAGCTAGAAAGAATACAACGAAGAACAACCAAAACGATTCCAGAATTGAGAGACCTTAGTTATGAAAGTGGCTTATTACAATGTGGTTTGACAACACTAGAGATCAGGAGACTAAGACGAGACCAAAGAGAAGTATTTAAAATAGAGGATGTTGATAGGAATATGTTCTTCAAACTTAAAGAAGGCAGTAGAACCAGAGGACACAAAGCAGCATTAGTTAAGGAGCAGTGTAGGTTGGACATGAGACAGTACTCTTTCTCACAGAGGGTGATAAATGAATGGAACAAACTGCCAAATGATTGTGTTAATGCTAGTAGTGTGAATATGTTTAAAAATAGAATTGACAGACATTTGATAAGGGTAAGCTACATATAGATGAGAAAATTATTGGACTCTCGAAAAGCCAATGGCTTCCTTGTCCACTTGCCATCTGGAACTTGTTGTTTGGGATGGCAATCTTGTTAAACATTCACTGGCACACAGTTTAAAATCATCCAGTGACTCCCACATGTTAATCTAAATGTGCTCTAGAAAAACAAAAACACGTTTTCACTTTGTGATCTCCATACTACAAACTTCTTAGATTAGTACATTTGTGCTAAATTTGCACAGTTTATTGCCTGAAGGTTAAACTACGTGTTCCTCACCAGTGCAGCTGTGACCAGTTTGAACTCTGATTCTCTGAAAATCTGCCAAGTTATGCCTTGCTAATAGAATGGCTCATTCACTGTTTCAGTTGAAAGCACAGTGTGGCCAGACATTGACTGAGCAGCCTTGAGCCGCCTGTGGATGAGTGCTGGTGTAGCTAGGACCCGGGTTGGAACTGCTGGAATATCTGCAGATCATCTATGTCTGTCCTAAGAAAGCACGGTAAGAGTATCGGTTTTTAAATTTTCGTCTGAAACTTTATTTGTGAAACTAATTCGCAAGACTAATTTTATTTATGGCAAAGTAGAGAGTTTGCATTATATGTTTTTGTGGTCATTTCAGATATTCTGTTCTTGGGTGTTTGTAAATTGCAAGACAGGTTCTTGGCACCTTATGGTCCAGTAGGAGCAAAGACGGTTTAGTGAATTATATACACTGTTGACTGTGATGTTGTGCATTGTATGTGCAAATTATAAGACATAATTTGCTACATCTACCATTCATTTCATAAGGACGACTGCAGTATTGTGTTCAATATGGTCTTATGCAAAGTTACACAGGAAAATGATTCGTCATATACGCCTAAGCTTAAACACCAGCCTTGGTTGTAAACCTGGTCCTTTTTATGCATTCTACGGCATTACAGGGTAGAACAACAGGATGTGGTAAACAGAGTCACTGGTGAGAGTGTATTATAGTAGAACATTGGAGTAGAGTTTCTTCAGCCACATTCTTATTCAATTTAATGGCCACTGAAGGGCTAATATAGATTAAATGCAATAAAGGAATTTTGTATATTCCTGTTACAATCTGTAAATTTTGCTGTTGCCTGTTGTAGCCAACGCAATTGGTGTATAAGTTATGTAAAATGAATTTATACAGTTTAGTTTAGTTGCACTGCATCCATTGATCGTGTCGTGTTTCACAAGAGATTAATTTAAATCTACCAGGCTTTCTTGCAGCTAGTTACTAGGTTATGGGAATTTATTAATACGATTACACTAGTTGAGGGCTGTATTAAAGCTCTGTGCGTTCATCTTTTACCATTGGCAACAATTTATTTATCTGGCGGAATAAGCAATCAACTTTAAATCATTTTGATATATATTTGATATTGGAAAATTCTGTAATGAAATAAATATTTTATAAAAAATATGTCCTGTGTCATGGGGCATAGTGGTCGAGTGGTAGAGCGTTGGACTTTCAGTCGAGGGGACCGGGGTTCAAAACCACCTGTGGTAGAGTATCGGACATTTTGGCTGAAGGGACCGTGGCTCAAAAGCTTGGGCAACTTTGTTTACTCCACGTTGCCTGTGTCTTTCGGAAGAGACAGTAAAAGCTGTCGGTCCCTTCTATCTGGTGCCTATGCCAGGAGACGTACCCACACAGGGAAATGGAAAATATCTGCTGTGAACTCACTAATTCTAGAGATGGAAAACTCTGAAAATAAACCACTCCTATGTTAGCTCAAGACAGGGCTGTTTGGAGTTATATGTCATAAGTCATTGCAGTCAAGGCCTGGTAAATGTGGCAGTAGGAATCATTGTTTCTTTTTCATATCATCTTAACTTTTAGGCTGGACAGTTCCACAAAATAAAATCTGTTACTTTATAATATTTTCAATTGCAGTTACACTTCTAAAATGTTGAAATCAATTACAGTTACACAATTTCAATGACAAATGCATTATGTGTGACGAACTATTTATTCGAAGTGAAAAAAGTTTATTATGTATATCTTAATTATATGGAATGCATGTTGCTAAATTTTGCTATCTTGTATACGATTGATAACTTGTTTATCTTTAAGGAAGATTATAGTATGTAACTGTACTGTAATTAATGGTAATTTGTGTCATTATTGCAATAAAAAAAAAGAAAAATACAGTATTTTACCTGTAATTGAATATGTGTGTAACTAGTAAGTAACACTTCTCCAACCACTCTTTAATCCTGGTGATTGCCAAAATTCTAAAAGAATATTTTGCCTAAATAGAACCGAGAAAGGCACAGTCCAGTCAGAACTATTATATGCACAAGTCTTGTAACCTAATTATGAATTGACCAGTGACATTGGTGTTCTGTTCTGCCGTGTTCTGTTCTGCCGTGTTCTGTTCTGCCATGTTGGTGCTGGTGATGTTGGCAGATTTAATATGTAAAGGCTCCTACTCAGAGCAAGAATGTTGTGTGTCATTATACACGCCACGTCTTTGTAGCACTCTGTCCAATAGACCTTTTCAGAGACTATATGTTCAATCACGTCTGTGTCCTTGGATGCTCTTTGAGCACAGGACAATATGTGAGTCAAGCATTCATGCACGCACAAACACACATGTATGCACTTTAATCAGGTGAATGTATCGCCGTGCATGCAATGAAAACCACATTGGCGACTTAATGAGTACTCCGGCTGTAGCAATTTGCCATACAGTAGACGTTGGGTGTCTTGTGACATCGTGCAATGTCTGTCAATCATTGATCGTGCATTCAAAGAGGCGGTGACTCAAAGTTACCAGGTTGCTGTTTACTATATCCAGAATACTTAGTTGGCTAGCCTTTGGAGTGGCTGATTTAAGCAATGGCATGGACATGAAACTCACTGTAAAGGGGTTAGCATTCATAAGAAAGGAACCAAGTAAGTTGCGTTTGCTTTTACACACATTAATTGGTTGTTGTGCAGCAACATACCTTGTAGAGACTTCTAACAAAGTACATTTGTGTGGCTGTTTGGCCCTACCTCTCGGTCTGATGTGTTAGTAGTTATTGGTTGACTAATGTCTAGATATGTAACACCTTTATACATTGTGTGTTGTGTTTCCATAATGTTCATTATGAATTGTTCAAGAATGTTGGGTGGTTAGCCCACTTTTTTCATTTACCATGTTTGGCTGCGGGATCGAGTACCCCAGCCTTTCTGTTTGTACATATATGTGTGTGGTTAATTCACGGCGGAGTGACCCCCACCGATACTATGTGAATTGTATATAAGTCAGTAGTGGTACAGATAGTACTGATAGTGGGCAGCTGATAGGCATGATTTACTAATTATGTGTAAACACCTTTTGGGGGCCGGCATGCTTGCTGAGATTATTGGATGTATCTTATTTTGATGGTGTATGCTTGCCTAATTTCATGCTCCTTAATTAATAAATCTAAATGTCATTCTTTGGCCTATTTCAGTCTACACTGGACTTGTGTTATTATTTTGCATAAAGTGTTTTATGTATAATAACAATGAAAGTCCAGGGTAGAGTGAAATAAACCAAAATCATGACATTTAATTTAATTTGTGAAGACATTATTTGTGACAATTCACTTTGAGTAAGGCAATCAGGTGGACATTTTAGGCTTTCCTAATTTACTAAT
This sequence comes from Lamellibrachia satsuma, assembly GCA_033239005.1. Lineage (NCBI taxonomy): Eukaryota > Metazoa > Annelida > Polychaeta > Sabellida > Siboglinidae > Lamellibrachia > Lamellibrachia satsuma. Next base: position 29,129,952 of record BSQZ01000001.1, on the reverse strand, counting down.
AAATAATAAATAACTCAGTAATTCAACTATGACAGCAAGGTTCACCCAATGTTGACAGTTCTTACTCAGTAACTAACACAGTAGTTTATGTCCTTGTATTTGATGGAACATCCTGTCAGTATTTGACATAATCACCATATGGTAATTAAACATACTAGCAAAAATGCCCGTCCCCAGGACGGGTAGTTCATACATGACAGTCATGATAGCAATGTTTACCAAATAGGTGATTGCTTTTATGAATATAGCTAGACGAAGTAGTCACCACGCGCATGGTTTCTGCGATTGTTGGAAGTTAATGTTGACGCAATATAAACAGATCAGATGGCGCTATGTACTCTCAAACAGTTGACATATTGAAGTATTCTCTGCATGCACGTGTTGATTTACCATAAACACCACTAAGAACTCTTAATATACGGGGTATTTCAAACAAATAAAGGCGTTACCTTTCATTCATGGGGTCGTAGATTAATCCCTGAAAGTTTGGCGCCTGAGGTGCAAGCCGTCTAAGAGGAAAACTTTAACATACAAACATATGCTAGCTTGATTATAGTTAGATGCTATTTGAGGTCGGGACTATTAAAAAAGTATTGCAAATACTTCACAACACTTCAATGCTTGCAATTTTGAACCCATCCCCAACCCACAAACATGTTGCGTCTTCTTCATCAATTCAATCACTTACCAGATTAACAAACGCAAAACCTACTGAAAGATGCTGACTATATATGCTGTTTATTTTACATTAGGAAAATTCTATTATTGTATTATGTATAGCCCACTTTATGTAAGACGTACATTGCTAAACTTTTGTTGCAAATCATTTCTTTATTTCACTTAAGATAGATCAATCGTGCTAGGTATGCTGGTTCGCAACTCAAGTCGCGTGTTGATTTGGTTTTGAGCCGATTCGAAAATTTACACAATTGCACAAAAGCGCCGATTCACAACAAAAGTTTAGAAATGTAGGTCTGACATTAGGTTCAAAACAACTTAACAACTCTACTGAAATAAATTAGTCACAAGTTTACATATGATATGCTACAATGCAATAATGCATTCAGCCTGAAAGAAAGATGTGGCTAGCGATTGTCTCTATGCACTATATAAATAAATTAGTCACAATTTACATATGGTATGCTACAACACTATAATGCTTTCAGCCTCAAAGAAAGAGGTGGCTAGCGATTGTCTCTATGCACTATATAAATAAATTAGTCACAATTTACATATGGTATGCTACAACACTATAATGCTTTCAGCCTCAAAGATAGAGATGGCTAGCGATCGTCTCTATGCACTATATAAATAAATTAGTCACAATTTACATATGGTATGCTACAACACTATAATGCTTTCAGCCTCAAAGATAGAGATGGCTAGCGATCGTCTCTATGCACTATATAAATAAATTAGTCACAATTTACATATGGTATGCTACAACACTATAATGCTTTCAGCCTCAAAGATAGAGATGGCTAGCGATCGTCTCTATGCACTATATAAATAAATTAGTCACAATTTACATATGGTATGCTACAACACTATAATGCTTTCAGCCTCAAAGGTAGAGATGGCTAGCGATCGTCTCTATGCACTATATAAATAAATTAGTCACAATTTACATATGGTATGCTACAACACTATAATGCTTTCAACCTCAAAGGTAGAGATGGCTAGCGATCGTCTCTATGCACTATATAAATAAATTAGTCACAATTTACATATGGTATGCTACAACACTATAATGCTTTCAGCCTCAAAGATAGAGATGGCTAGCGATCGTCTCTATGCACTATATAAATAAATTAGTCACAATTTACATATGGTATGCTACAACACTATAATGCTTTCAGCCTCAAAGATAGAGATGCCTAGCGATCGTCTCTATGCACTATATAAATAAATTAGTCACAATTTACATATGGTATGCTACAACACTATAATGCTTTCAGCCTCAAAGATAGAGATGCCTAGTGATCATCTCTATGCACTATATAAATAAATTAGTCACAATTTACATATGGTATGCTACAACACTATAATGCTTTCAACCTCAAAGGTAGAGATGGCTAGCGATTGTCTCTATGCACTATATAAATAAATTAGTCGCAAGTTTACATATGGTATGCTACAACACTATAATGCTTTCAACCTCAAAGGTAGAGATGGCTAGCGATTGTCTCTATGCACTATATAAATAAATTAGTCGCAAGTTTACATATGGTATGCTACAACACTATAATGCTTTCAACCTCAAAGGTAGAGATGGCTAGCGATTGTCTCTATGCACTATATAAATAAATTAGTCGCAAGTTTACATATGGTATGCTACAACACTATAATGCTTTCAGCCTCAAAGATAGAGGTGGCTAGCGATCGTCTCTATGCATTATATATAACAACATAAATATTTGATTATGTGTTGCACTGTACTTTCTAATGTTTTCATCTGCGTTTCTATGCAACACTTTGTTGTGGTAACAGCAGAACAAGAACATAATAGACCATGGTCCTACCGCTATTGTAGCTGGAAATGTTATCCACTCTATTCATTGTGCAGATAGATATGCATTACTGGATATGCACGCTGTGCCATTCAGCAAAGATATTACAAGTTTATTGGGGAGAACAATCTATTGTGTTATTGTCAGTATCAGTGAACTGTCGTATGTATCAAGTGCTTAACATTCATGTCTGACTCAGCAAATGGCAGGAATTCTCCTAACTGCGAATCCTCCTAAAGACAGTTCAATGTATTTCCATTTGTTGTTCGAAACATAAAAGTATAATAATAAAATGTTATAACAATAATAATGAAGATAATAATAACATTTCAAGCAGACCTAAATCCTGAGGAAATCAAACTCAGAAGCTTAATGAACCAAACTGGTTAAGCATCATATCATGAGCATGGACATGCAAAAGTCTATTGTTTCTAGATTTTGGGCACAGCTACCGATGAAGTATGCATGCCCAGGTTATCGGTAAGCTTCGTTTTAGATAAAAAAAATTTATATTGATGATCTGATAGAACACCACATGTCAGAATGGCCAGTTTAAATTTGATTTGTTGGGCAATGTACTTTGCTCACCACACCCTCTGATGTCTACTATTCATATCTCGCAACATATACATATATATATATATATATATATATATATATATATATATATATATATATATATATATATATATATATATATATATATATATGTCACTCATTTTATAGAAGGTTATATATGGGACACTTCAGTGTGTGTGTGGTCACTGTGGTGGTGGTGTGTGTATGTTTGTGTGTGTGCGTGCATGCGTGTATGTGTGCCTGTCTGTCTGTGTTTGTGAAGACAGAATCCACCAACAAAGGCATCATTCCTTCGGTGTGATAAATGGAATGGTGCCTTCAGTAGATTCTTGCCACTGTGACCATTATTTTAAGTGACCACATCAATGGACGTAATCTTGAAATACTGGCATTGTTATGAGTGCGTCTTTCCTTGATGGTCATCATTCCTGATTCTTAAGACACTACCTCCTGAGAGACCAAGGACATGATGACAAGTCATTTTGAGAGACCCTTTCTTGAGAGAATACCATTGTCTTTCCTGTGGCAATATATCATTAATAGTCCAGTCTTGTTCTCGTTATTGATAAACACTGTGATCAATGTCACTGGTTTATAAACTCATCACCAACAGACTCCATCTTGAATGACCAACCTACAGAATCACTGCCGACTTATCTACTGAGGCTTGCTGGATGTGAGATTACATTTTTGACAATTGGAACAGTTTTATCAAGGTTTCAAACAATAGTTATTTAAATAATTTGAAGGCAAGCAGCACAAACTACACTGTATAGTCGACTTGCTCTAACTTATCAACATTCAAATTCAGGTTTATTTTTTGTTTACTGCCTGAAGGAAGACTGTAATATTGACCACAGATCATGTCTTCCTATACAATCCATCATTATGTAGGCCATGTCATGGCTGTGCACTGGAGATTAAAATGATTAACTGTCAGTTGGCTGTGGCAGTGGATAGTTAAAATAAATCTATTTAGCATGTTTGATGATTCCCTTGACGGTTAGCATGACTGACATATCCATAGGTGCCAATTGTTAGTGGTGGCTGTAAGACTGATAACAGAAATCTGTAAGACCTACAAAAGAACTGGTTTGTTTATCTACATCCACTGGCTCAAAAGCAGCTCGTCATGCAAACTGGGATATAATTACATTGATTGGATCTTGCAAGACTTTGACACTGCTGAGTCGCTCTTCGGATGTGTTTCGACTCGATGAGCTGTTATGTGCTGCCGTTTGATAAATGCGGGCCATTTCCCGTAATTCAAAAAGCTTTGTTCAAAATGCACAAAACTGTAAGAAATGTCCCCTACACCCATAAGAATGTCAAATTCCAGAAAATCTGTAAGACTTATTGGCAAACCATAAGTGTTGGCAGCTATGCATGCCGACCACACCATGCATGCATCAACAGGGCATAATACCTATCTGGGATGCTGTAGTTAAGGGTGACATGTTGACTGACTCTGGGGCAAGGTGTTGCCGTCGGTTTCAGACCCTGATTCAAAATTATATTACCAAGACCTTCTTAAGAACCTCAGGAGAATCAGCAAGACAGGCCTGTCGTACGTTATTCAGCAGTTAACAGTGCGGAGACAGGAGCACGGAATCCCTCCCTCTCCTCCTACCATTGTTACATTGGACACTGGTGAGTGATTAGGATAAGGAAGAGCTGTATGGTCCAATGAATGCACGGTACACAGACTGCCGTGTTCTAGCTAGTGTTGTTCTGTATGACAGACTCTGGTCGCAAGTTTGCACTGAACTGTAGATGAGGCATTTGGCAGTAAATGTCAGGAGAGTTGTTTGGTATAGGGGCAGCAGTTGATATGTCTGAAAGACCAGACAATGTGTGAAAGACCATTAACAAATGAGGAAAATTGTGTGAGAGATCATCTGTTAGAAAACTATCAGTATGAGAGATCATATATATATATATATATATATATATATATATATTTGTATAATGAGATATGTGCGAGAGAATCCATGTGTGTGGAAGACATGTGTGGTGTGTTTCTTCATGCATGTTCATTGAGCATCGAGGCAGCAACATTCGTAAATAAAATGTCACATGCTCTGATCATTCCATCTTTTGCCACCAGGGGATGGCAAAGGTGCAACAGCTACTCGGAGCAGTGCCTCTGCCCCAGGTACCAGTGGCGCCACCAGTGGTGGCGGTGCAGCTGCACAAGACCAGAAAAAAGGGCGACTAGCACTGCCTCCGAACATGGAGCCGACTTACTACATCGGAGGATACAACGGAACTGCCATGTGAGTTCACAGAGTCTGATCGGTTTTATCATGTATAATTTTTATAAACTATAGATTTTCTAAGATGTTTTTCTAAAATGTTTTTGACTGTTAAGTTTGAATGTGTCGGGGCGAATATCATGCGTACAAAACATGCAGTGGGAACGCAATTTTTATAGTGTTTTTTGGTATGCCCTTCACGTCATCCCGTGACTGCCTGACCCCGATAAACTTTGTCCATAGGTATTAGAAAGTTTTGACAACTGTTCACTAATGTACTGAACAGCAAGGTCGATATTGACAAACAGGTAACGGTCAAATTATATTTAAAATACATTTGAGCATTTAAGTAGCACATTTGTTTGAACAATTCTAAGAATGTTGTCTCCATTGCTTCTACATGGCGCCATCTGCTGTTGTAGGATTGATATGATACTGAGCTCAGGACTGGGCTGGAGACGAACGAAAGACAAACTGGATGAGACCTACAAGTTCAAGTGGTGTGAACTGAAGAGTGCAATCAATTATCATAGCTTCAAGGAAGGTTAGTCATCTGATACCTCTGTCTCTCTCCCTCTCATTCTCCCTCTCTCTTTCCCTCCACCGCTCCCTCCCTCCTCTCTTTCTCTCTCTCCCTCTCTCTCTTCCTCCCTCCTTCTCTTTCTGTCCCTCACTCTCATGCTCTCTCTCTTTCCCCTCTCTTCCCCACTTCCCCTCTCCCTTTTTCTGTCCCTCTTTGTTCCTCTCTCTCTCATTCACTCACTCTCTCACTCTCTCTCTTTCCCCCTCTCTTTCCCTTTTGGACAGTATCATATGATCTCTGAATAATGTAACAATGTAATAATTTTGGACAGTATCACAATATGATCACTGTAATTTGGACAATATCACAATAATTATGATCAATTAATTTAGACAATACAATCAATGTAATTTGGACAATATCACAATATGATCAATTTGATTTGGACAGTAACACATGATCAATCTGATCTGGACAGTATCACAATATGATCAATCTGATTTGAACATTATCACAATATGATCAATCTGTTTTGGCAATATTACAATATGATAAATTAATTTGAACAGTATCACAATATGATCAATCTGATCTGGGCAGTATCACAAATATTGAACATTTGTTACATGGTGGCACCCCCAGGTGAGCAGATTGTGAACCACATCCCGAACTGTCAACTCCTCACCAACAAGCTGGGCCTTCTCAACAGTCTGCAGGAGTACGATCGTGTGTGTGCCACCGTGAAGCGACGGGTTCCGAAACTCGACTTCATCCCAGAGACGTTCCGCTTGAGCGAACACAAACACCGGGAAACCTTCCTGCAGCAATACCAAGGTGGGCATCATGGGATGGTTCCGGGAAACGGAGAATTGTAGGCATTGGTGCCAACTCTAATGTTAGATTGTACAAGGCTGTGTGAAATGTACATTACGTATTATACTTTTTTAATGCATAATGTCTAAAAATGTGTCTTCCTTAAAAAAATTTACTCATTAAAAACTATGGTTTGTAAATGGTCATAGAAGAAACAAGGGACTGTTCTTTTCGATAAAAAAAATTAATAAAAATTGGAATAGTAAACATGTTATTTCACTGGTTTTGCAAAGAATTTTTTCACTGTCAAAATTTTTTATATTAGCATGTATGTGTACTATTTGGTGGTAACATATGCAGGATTGAGTGATGACAATGTAAAATACTCATGCATAGTTTTAATAATAGGCCTCAGTACCCTTTACGTGCAATTCGTCAATACCCCAAGACCCTCGAACTTACGCATAAATCTGCATTTGCATTTCTGAAACTTAACATGTCTATCTTTGCTCCAGTTCACGAGAACATATGACTGTTTCAGAGGGAGAAGTGTGGATCTGTAAGCCAACGGCAAGGAACCAGGGTAAAGGCATCTACCTCGTACGCAATATTGAGGAGGTGAGGCAGATTGTGCAGGTTCACGATAACTGGAACGAACAGTGCGCGCAACGCGGGAAACCCAAACAGTCACTCAATCGCATCATACAAAGGTCAGTGCAAACCAGCAATACGTTGCCAGTGTACCAGTGTTTATCTAACTGACCCCCCAAGCATGTTTTAGACATCTATAAAAATTATTGGATTATAACATAATATATATATCCTTTAACGTTTGCGTTGTTCCATGATATATGATATAGATTAATTCAGTAACATGTTTTAGTCATAGATTAATATTAAAAAAAATTACATAAAGTTGCCCTGAAATGAACTCGTAGTTCTTGTTCTGAATACATACGTTTAATTACCCAAAAACTTTTTGTTTGGAATATGAAACATACACATAAAACATTGAATTTGTCTCAAGAATGGTCTACTGGCGTCGTATTGAGTGATGCCCCCTCTCCCCAGACCATGAGTAGAACTAGATAGGCCATAAAAATAAAAAAACTGCTTTACTTGAGTAACTATTTAAACAAATTACAGTATCATATTTTAAGAAGAAGGGTATAGATACATAAAAACGATATAGATACATAAGATGGATATAGATACATAAGAAGGATATAGATACATAAGATGGAAATAGATACATAAGAAGGATATAGATACATAAGAAGGATATAGATACATAAGATGGATATAGATACATAAAATGGATATAAATAGCTTGAAAGAATACAGTGGAGAGCAACTAAAATTATTCCAGAACTGAGAGACCTTAGTTATGAAGAACAACTGAAAGAATGCATATGTGTTAAGTTTCAGAAATGCAAATGCGGGAGATTTATGCGTAAATTGGAGGGTCTCAGTATATACGAGAATTGTGCATAAATTTGTTAGTATTTCACATCCTCCGCCACGCAAAAAAAATTACACTAGATCAGCTTTAGGTCCCAGTATATTGCACATGTACTATTAAATGGTACACTGATATATTAATATATATATATTTCATTGTTGACTAGTAATTATAAACTAATATATTTACTACTGAGATGGTCTACTAATAATTTGTCTGAAATATATTACCATACAAAAAAACCCTTACCTGACTGGCAATAATCTTCATATTTTAGTATGCACGCAACTAACATAATATATAGTGTCATGGCTAGAGCTTCTTTCTTAAAATTTTTTTATCCTGGATGATGAAGGCATTTGAGACCCTAGGTGACGGAGGCATTTTTTATTGGTGACACCTTTTTTATAAATACTTTTTTCGTTCATTAGGTGCTCCGATTGTGACAACTAGCAAACATATACGAATTAAAAAGAACTCGTATAAAGTTGAGATATATTGATTGGTATTATATAAGTGGATAACTCTGTTTGCAGGTACATCACAAACCCCCTTCTGCTGAACGGCAAGAAGTTTGACATCCGTGCATACATGCTGATAGCGTGCATGACCCCATACCTTGTGTTGTACCACAAGGGATATGTACGTCTGTCAATCCACGACTATGACACAGGCTGTGACAACTTGATTGCACATCTCACCAATCAGGTGTGTGGCAGAACACCGATACCAACATAATGATATTTAACAAGATTGACTTACCTTACCTTACCTTACCCTACCTTACCCTACCCTACCCTACCCTACCCTACCCTACCCTACCCTACCCTACCCTACCCTACCCTACCCTACCCTACCCTACCCTTCGTGCCTCGTGGCTCATTAGACTGCAGTGCTCCTTCTACAGTTTGTTCTACTACCCACTTTAAGTTTGAAGAAAATATCTCCATCAATATCATCATAAGCATGTTATATTAAAAAACCTTCTATTTTGTCTACTCTTTATCTCATGTTTTTCATGTTGTCAAACCACACTCCATCAAGCATTTTTCGTAACTAAGGTACCTGAGCAATTGTAACGTTGTCGCTGAAATGTTGTCCAGCAAAATAATAAACAGTGTGACAATTGGCCACTTCAAATTATTCATCGGCTGTGATCTCTTTGACTACATCACGCACAGAAAACACATGAAATGTTTCTTGTGTGTAGTTTATCCAGAAGAAGGACCCGACATACAAACAAGTGAAAGAAGACACTACGTGGAGTATGGACAAATTTAATGAATACATCAACACCAACGTTGCTTCAAAGAAGGGCTTGGAAGCGAACTGGGTCTACCACACATTCACTGTACGTTATGTCAGGAATGACCCACCTTCTATTTCCAGAAATGTTGCCTGCCTGTAATGTTGCCTGCCATTTAATGGAGACACAAATGGAAAAAGATTTTGAATGTCCACATGCATCTTTATCTCTGAAATTGGTGGGTTCAGTGCAAAGAAATTCTGTAGACACAAACCTAAAAGGTGTACCTTAGAGATTTTGTGAATTATGTGGAGAAAATGTTGTGGTTTAACCATTTAATAATTAAATGTAGGATACCTACTTATTTTCAGATAATTATCCTTTTGTTAGTGCTATTTTTTGTAAAGATCAGTGAGGTGCGCAGGCATACAAACAGTAGAATTTTTGGATGGTCAGCAGAAACCAAAATATAATTTGGGTCAGTGTTTTTTCTACACCCATAGCATTATGGTGAAATGTATGTGCCACAGAGTGGAGATAGTTTAAACCAAATATATATTTTGTTTGTCTCAATGTTCTATGAAAGACCCCTTGCGTTTTGATTACTGATTACATTTTGGCAGTTTCTTTTCCCTATTTAATAATAAATAAATAAAATCGCTGACCCTTCAACTCTGGCAAATTGGACATATACCTCTGGTTCTCTGACTTTAAAACCAGGAAGGTGCTAAAATATAAACATTTAGCCACCCAATCTCTGTGAATTTTTAATGTAAAAGATTAGATTCAAAGAGGTTTACATTGTTTTCTTTCAGAATCGTGTCAAGCAGATAATGTCATATTGCTTCACTGCTGTGAAACACAAGCTGCAGTCTAAGACGGGTTACTTCGACCTCTATGGCTTTGACTTCATGATTGATGAAGACATGAAGGTAAACGTCATCTCTTTACCAGTTAACGTTAAAGCGAAGCAAACGTCACAGTTTTGGGCCTGTGCACCTATACGAGTTACTAAAACATAACCATTTGCAACTACGATCAAGAATACGACGCCAGTGGTTTACTAGGAAAACCTTGTTGAATGAACAGCATCTTAATTTCATGGGGTTCACCATACTGTTAGATAACCTTATGTCACTAGTGCTTGTACTATGACAATATTTGCTCACCAAATGAAAATTTATTTGGAAATGCCTAGTCCTATACTTGCCAATAGGATATGGCCATGCTGTCTGCATAAAAATGCAACTTATGCAACATATTTTGGCCTTTGTTTACTAAACTTATTCCGTTCTGACATAGTTTGATTGAGAGTTTACGTTGATTGTGTATATACCCGCTGGCCCTTACTGTGTCACAGCGGTAGTGTAGGTTAACCGATTTCTTAGAACTGTGCAGGCACCTAACGGTCACACTGGTTAACGTGTCAGCCCCCAGTTAAATGGAGATTTTACCAGAATCTCCCATTTTAAAAAAAAATTCTGAGAAAGCCACTGGCATGATATTCATGATTGTAGTTGCAAGTGATTAGTTTTTATCAACTCTTTTAGGTGCGTTGCCCCAAAAACCATGACTTTTATTCACTTTAACATTAACAGTTTAACTTGCGGCCTATAGTTTCTGCAATCATTGAATGTACAGCATATACATGTCTAATTATGATTACTTGTTGAGTTTCACCATTGTAACACCTTGGCACTAAGATTCTGTTTATCTCATGACATCCATCTCTCTTTCGAACAATCATGGTAGAAAAGTTGAAAAAATCTGAAACCTCCAAGTACATTGCAACACTAGGATCATTTCAGAAATCCCAACACTTACCCAATCTATAAAAAATAATAGGCCATGGAAAACTAATACAACTGATCACTTGACTAGCCCTGTGATTTTAAAACTAAATTTATCTTAAAAGTGACACCAGTCGAAATATTGCAGATAAATGACATAAAAAACGTGTGTTGTCTACAAATACATGTAATTTGTTTATATACTGGATATAAGTCATTGTCAGAATTCTCCATTTGTCATGTTTAATTAATAATAATTGTCATATCTTCATAGTATAATATATATATTTTTTCAGGTGTGGCTCATCGAGGTCAATGTTAACCCTTGTCTGGCCACGAACTGCAAAGCACTAGCAGATGTCGTACCAAGTGTTGTGCGGGAGACCATATGTAAGTACAATACCAAACACCTGCCTACAAATACAGTACTGTAATATGTTCGGTTACGTTATCCATCAAAGTAAATAATTGATTAACGCAATGTTCGTTTGTGATGTTTTGCCTCAAGCAATTATGACGTTTTATAGGGAAAATGCGCTAAAGTTTTTTATGTGAGCCACAACTGACAGCTCTTAATAGTTGCAATAAAAATAGCCGTTACATTGCTTGCTCCGTGTGTTTTCAAATAAAATATTTGCGAGTTCTGTGTGTTTGTGTGTTTTCAAATGTGGTCTGTTTCCAGACGTCACCGTGGAATGCTTTGAGAAAGCCCGACGGTCTAAACCGCTGTTCCCACTGAAAGCTCTCCAGAACTTTGAGATCCTTTTTAGTGACAGCCCACGGGTCGGAGTGGTGAACCCGCCACGAAGCGTTACAGCCCAACAGCTCGTTCCGACAAGTGACTTTAGAGCGCGAATATCGACATCGCCACATCGACAGACATCTTCAAAGGATGAAGCCAGTGCACAGCAGAAAAGTCCCGAACCAGAGTCGACGGCGAGTGCAAACCCACACCAGGATGCCTCCGTTACAAAGGAAACTCCCTCCACTAGAAAGGGTAAACTGACTGCGAGTCAGGAAGCTGAAAATCAAGATGACGATGGCAATTCGAAGAAACTGACACCAGCAAAATCTGATGGAAACCGTTCGTCTGATGACAGTAATTCTAAGAAAGTATCATCAGAAAACTCTACACCTGACGATGTTGATTCGAAGAAAACGTCACCAGCAAAAGCTGCGGAGAGTGGTGCATCTGCTGGGAGTGCTTCAAAGAAAGACTCACCAGCAAAGTCCACTGAGAATCACGTGGCACGTGAGAGCGATTCAAAGAAAGTGTCACCAGCAAAGTCTGCTGAAACGCATGTGTCTGGTGACGTTGTTTCAAAGAAAGTATCACCAGCAAAATCTGCTGAAAATCACGCATCTGATGAAAGCAAGTCAAAGAAAATGTCACCAACAAAATCTGTTGAAAATCGTGTGTCTGACGACAGTGTTTCAAAGAAAATATCACCAGCAAAGTCTGCTGGAAACCGTGCGTTAGACAGCACTAACTCAAAGAAAAAAAAATCTGCTGAAAATAATTCGACTGATGACGATGATTCAAAGAAAGTAGTGCCGGCAAAACCTGCTGAAAATCATGCGTCTCACGACAGTGATTCAAAAGAAGCAGCCACAGCAAAATCTACTGAAAATCATGCGCCTGGTGACAGTGGTTCAACAAAGGCACAGGCAGCGGAGTCACATAGTAACAAACCGTTGTTATCGAGTACTTCCGAACCTAATTCCCAGAATGTGTCCACCGAAGCAGTGAAAAAGCCACCCAGTGGCAGGAAATCTGCCCACAGGCTACCGAACTTGCCGACGCCGGCACCGCCATTAGTCTCTGGCATCGAGCGTCTTCAGAAATCGCCGTACGCCGAACCGGTGCTGCTGAAGATGACGCACTCAACATCTGCGGAGCACAGGAAAGGCAAAGGAGCCAGGTTGGATGACAAGCAAAGTCGCGGCAGTTAATGCAAGTGTCGTCTAGGCGTTGTCCCCAATTCTCTCATCATCACACTTATAAGCGATCGGCATACGCGTTTCCTGAAGATCGGGAAGCTTAGAATGAATGATGGCACGGCGGGGATACAGTGCGTATGTTACAAACAACCGGTAGTCAGTTAGGAGGTAAATACGGCTCATGGTCTGAAACGTATAGCTCTTTCGTTGTAGCCCCTTGTTTCACGTTTACAGTAAACATGGAAGAAAAGGGAAATGAAGAAAACTTCAGTAAATGAAAAAAAGACGAAGAAGAGTAATTTATCAAATGTAGTAACAATGTAACGTATAAATCGTAAGAAAGGTAACTATTGGCAGACTGGGAGTTGCTAGATAAAAATGAACAAACAAATGCACATCATGCCAACAACGTGTAACATGTCAAAGAATTTGAAGTGTTGTTATTGTAAACTGAGTTTTTAGTTGCTACTTCATGGGTAGAAGATGTGTAATATAAAAGTGAGTTTACTGTTTGTAATATACTTATATTGTATTCGTGGTATCAGAAATATCTTTTAAGTAGTATTCACCCACACAAAAGCAAGTTATTAGAAGCTCCTCAAACCATACTCACAACATGCTTGGATATTGTTGACTTTACTGACTCAGGAATGGAGCAAAACGTAACATTAGAAACCGATTTCTAAAATTGCAGCGATCATTGAGCAGGTTAACAGACATAACACGAGTTTTCTAAATTCGATTATAGTTTCGTGTAAATAAAAACATTTTCTGTATAAAGCATTGCTTTTAAACAGGAGTATTTGCTGGAGTTGATGGGAAATGTGGACTTAATGTACCACGTTCTTCGTAGATGTTGCAGCCAGACTGGAAGAGGCATAAAATGTGTCTTCAAAGGCTTCGTTGCCATGTCTAGACAATGGTGTTTTGCGATGGCGTGACAGTAATGTAGAGATATGCAACACCAGCCGGGTCAGATTTGTAACATAGTAGGGCATTATATACAGCCACATGTGCAGCTGTGTCACTAACAGAGTGGTCAGACGTTGACACAAGCATGTCTGTGATAATTAATGTACAGTATGGCTCTGTGAAGTCTAACAGTGATCAAAACAATACGAGGTGTGAAATTTAAGTAATCAATAAAAGGGTTGTCTTCAGTGGTTGTTGTCTTTTGTTGGAATGTGTTTAATTTTAGACTGCATTAACTAGTAAATTTATATAAATTGTATTCACACAAAGAAAATCTTGAATATTGTCATCTTCAAATCACAAATTTTTAACAGGAGATATAACAAGATTGTAATTTAAAGCAACAAATTCCAGACGACACAGAAGCTATTTGCTTGTTGAGTGTCTAATAACTTTTTATCTATGGGTTACCCCCAATTCTGCCGCTAGAGATCTGTCAGTTCTGTTTTTAAATATATATTGCTGCAATTTACACAATTAATATTTTAATCCATTTGTTTGTCCTCTTTGATTTCATTGATAATACCCCTCCGTGTTCATTGATACCTCTCCATGTTCATTGATAATACCCCTCCGTGTTCATTGATAATACCTCTCTATGTTCATTGATAATACCCCTCCATGTTCATTGATAATACCCCTCCATGTTCATTGATTGATGATAATACCTCTCCATGTTCAGTGATAATACCCCTCCATGTTCAGTGATAATACCCCTCCATGTTCAGTGATAATACCCCTCCATGTTCATTGGTTCCACTTGCTAATTGCTAGTCATCAAGCCATCAGGTTTTGGAGTGTTCTTTTCTGCCCTGCAGCACTATTGTCTTTCAACTGGACCTGTGGGAGCTAACCCCCAAATTAAGAAACGACGATATTTGATTAGATTTTACACGGACTGTTGAAACTTGTAAACACAAAATCAGTACGATTCATTCGCTTGGTAAATAATAGCCAAATACATAAATTTCTTCAGTTCAGTCCAAGAGCATGCTGGTGGGGAACAACTGAAAGACAAGTTTCTTTTCTTAGTTGTGTTGAATTGGCAGTGAATTTGAAGGTAATCTAAGCGCAACACAGTCGTATAAAACAACACATTTTATTATCCTAATCTACCTTCCACTATGACAACTTTCATTTCCACATCCACTGAATTAATGCCGTAATAAACATTAAAAATTGTAACTTTCTATTTGCAAACGTCTTTGGAGTACCACATATTACATTTATGTATATCTGTGCAACACAAAATGCTTTCAAAAAATTGCTTCATCCGGAGACTGCAAATCTTACTCATTTCAGTCATAAAAATGTCGATGAAAAATGTACCATATCAAGTACAACATGAATAAAAACATTTCACATGTACCCCCAACAATGTACGTGCATCACTACAGAGGTCAACAGCATCCAATAAGGCAGTGGTCATCCCTCCACACAAAACGTAGCTGCAACACACAGGAATGATGTGTATACTGTGAAGATCCTACGAAACCCGTTCGGAGTCTCCCGACTACCACCGGTCTTTCATTTACACCGTGTTCCATCAACGTGCTTCTGCAGACACCCACTCACATTTCTTGACAGTTGTTGGCATGCTACGTTGACCGTGAAAGTTTGCAGAACTTGTGTGACGTCCGTCAACATACGATGGTACAATCTGAGCCAGTCCCTGCACCCTAGATGGGTTTGATCTTGAAGTGAAGGCCAATGAGAGAGAAGACAAGACATTTGAGGTCCTGGACAAGATAGTAGAACGTCCTCAGTCCTTCTGGATCCCTGCAAACAACAACGAGGTTAAAGAGGGGCACAGTGGCGTTAGAACACAGGACTCTCGATCAAGAGAACCTGGTTTTGAATCATCTTGCTGTTGTTCTGAAACTTTGCAATTTTTTTTACTCTACATTGCTTCAGATAATTAATCTGTAAAGGAGTACCTGGCTATAGACAGTGGTGGATATGTGAACGAATAGTCTTTGTGCAGTAACTGCAGGGTGGCTGAATGCTTCTCGGAAAAATTAAGAAATTGGCGTTGGAATGAACAGGTCTGCCATGGGATGAAGTGTAAAGTGCTTTGAGCAGTCCCTAGGACATGATACCGCGCCACATAAAAAAAGTACAATTAGGCATAATATCAACACATCAACTGATGAATAACACAAAATTAATTTTGTTTAGCCTCATATTCATCCCATTTCTTCCACTTCGTGTAACTCTGAATTGCATGAGATTGACACTCGTGAATATGTTCTTTTACTTTTACAATCTTTTATACATCGATGCATGACACAGCTGTCTATTTCCCACCCCCCTAACATAACCAATATTTTTATTTGAGATCATCCCTAGGCATACGGATGTGGTATATCGTCTATATGACCGAAAGTTGAAGGACATAATTACTGTTTAATGTCATGAGTCAATTTACATCTACATGACTGAGTAGAGACTGGTAATATGCACTCAGTGTTTCTCTTTGAATTATGTAGAGAAAATAATTGTTCAAATATTACAGCTATGGGTCACTGAACGACACATGGTAACCAGCCAGCTATCTTACTATCATTCTGGCCATTTCCTGACTTTTGTTCAATGGCCCATGTCTAACATTTCAAAACTAGTTTGGCTTCCTGGTTAAATAATATAACAGGAGATGGAAAAAGTGCACCATTTTGAAACAATACAACATGCAAGAAAACCTGCGACACTGAAGAAACCCTGTATATGAATGGGCAGACATTACATAGTACATGTACACTGACAAATTCTGTATGCCGTCCAATTCCTAGACTACACACATAGACTCACTTGCTCTGGTTGACGTCCACAAGAGAGCCGATCTTGGATGTGTTGAAGGCAATGTGTTCATCTCCAATCACGATCTCAAGTTCCTGCAACAGACCGAATAAACTCTGTCAACATCTGTACAACACTCAATGGCAAAATAATGAGTGGTCTTGATCGTCATACACCACATGCAGGTTAGTCACGTAGAGCAGCAAACAGTAAATAGGTCCAACTTCACATGCAACTAAACTTAGAAGTACTGCAAAAAAACAAAGACCACAGCACAAACATTAAATTTATTATTATATACAAACCAACTTAGCCCCTCAATATTCAGGAAACTCATCTTTTGTCACAACATTAATTTAGTTCAAGAGAAATGGTCCATTACAGAATGGGTAATATGTTTATAAATCAGACAGGAAAACACCTTAGTTATGACATGTAATAACCATGAGTCATGGTGGCCACAGATTGTGAGTGAGTGAATGAGCGACTGAGTCATGCAGTACTTGCCTGTCTGCCGACCCTGTCTGGTGGCGGCCACAAATTGTCATCTTCCTGCATCACCTCAGAATCAACGATCATTCTCTTCATCTCTTCCATCACACTCTTGTGAACGTATGCCTTTAAAGGGAATAAAAATAATGATTACTTGAAATCATACTGTATTACATCTTGCAGTATATTTCTATTTCAACAACAAAGAAAATTTCATTAGAATACAATTAATTAATAATTCCAAGTAATACGCTGTCTTACCAGCCTGCCTCGATCATGCATAATTTTTCTGCAGTTATCGGCAAGCTTTGACACCACATCACTTGTGACATGGAAGCGAAGCCAGACTGGGGCTTTCCATTCATTCACCTATGTTTACAGCGATAGCGGTGGTGTCAAAATGAGTGTCAGAATGGTTTATTGTGCAGCATTTGGTTGTAATTCAAACAGTAGTAAGAACAGAGTAACATGTAGTTCATTTAAGTAATGTAAGCCGCCAACTTTGCTAAAGAAATGGCTCGCGAAAATTAAACTTTCAAACTTCAAGCCGACGAAGCACAAACTTGCTCCGACCACGACCCAAAGAAGATTTCCTGGGTTATCATGGTGCTAAAATATCTTTGAAAGAGCATGATAGCTACGTTGGTGTCATCAATCCGCAGAACCCGAAGTCCGAACATAGTCAGCGACACGGGCAGCGACGAGTATGTCTCTCGGATTGAAGACAAGCGGGCCTCGCAAACAGGTGACGCATTAAGGTAGGCTGACATACACAGAACCAACGAAAAGTCTCAAACAAATGTGTTATTTTGCCAGAAAGAGGATTAGTTTAGTATACAAATCCCAAAAATATGTTACATAAGTTGAGCTTGGACACAAATTAACATGGCCATATCCTATTGACAAGCATAGGAATAGGTGTATTCAAATATATTTTCATTTGGCGAGCGAACATTGCCAAAATACCACACTCGTAATGTAGGGTTATCTAACGGTATGGCGCGGCCCATGAAATTTAGATGCGGTGTTCAACAAGGTTTTCCTAGTAAACCACTGGTGTGATATTCTTAATTGTAGTTATAAATGGTTGTGTTTTAGTAACTCTTATAGGCTGAAAAACATCTCCACACAAGTGTCACAACTCTTGTGAATGTAATCAATGAATGCCTTTGACATATGCCACAGTTGTCTTTAACCACGACATTTACTCAAAGATCTTGACACAATACCATTTTGATTTTTTCACGCATAAAATTGTGGCGAAGACAATAAAATACCATTTTGACTTTTTCATATTTATTTTTTGTATCAATGTCATCCAAGTAGCTGAAGTATGACACGTTGAACATCATTAATTTATACCATGACATTAATTAATGTTAATCTAAATTGTATAACCTTACCTCCTTTCTGATCATTGTGTCATTCTTGTAGTTAGAGTTGTTGGCATACCGCAACTTGCCTGCAAAATAGTACATCTTAAATTAGGTAGCTTCCATAAAACACTGCAGTCAAGGTACCAGATGCCACTGACAACTTATTTCAATCATACAATATAATTTAAATACAGTGCACATGTAAAATATGTCTAGACATACACTAGTTCTACTATTCTGCTGTACTTACTGAACAATAAGTTTATATTTGACAGCCAAACAGTTTCTTGAACTACTTAAATTTCTCAAGAAGAGTCAATTTTGAAAATAAATGTCTGTTTAGAGATCTGAGTTATTTCTACTGCTGATGTTTTCATGTCAAACAAACATGTAAATTTAATAATAACAGCCTTCAATTTTCCATAAAATCATTCCAGAAATGATGTTATATATTATATCATGAATAAATAGTGTTAATAAAAAAAAATATATATATATATATATATCAGACCTGGGGCCAAAGTACTCAGTACTCGAGTACATTTTTTAAATACTCGTACTCGTAGAAATTATGGTTAAGCACTCGTACTCGTGTACTCAGATTTTATGAGTACATTACGAGTACATCTGAGTACTGTTTCAATACGATATTGTGAAAATTATTTTATTTCTTATTTTATCAAATCATTAACAACTACAACAATAATTTCAAAAAGTATGGTAGCAAATTGTATTACCTGCATATGAATCAAATAAATTTTTTTATGTTCTTGCATGCATCTCAGCTGAGTTATATATGTTTTCTAATGAAGGATCACTAAAAACACTTTTATTGTGTAAATTCTATTGCGATAACCATGATATTAATTGCAATGTAATAGCCCCTGATTTGTAATGATTATTACCGTTATATTTCATAGATGTGGTTTCATTTTTACTTGGTATTGATGAGTTTTCATAAATTCACACCGTGGATCACTTTTCTGCACATCGAATGCACTGAAGCCACAAGGCTTCACTTCAAGAGACAGCATCTTTTTTATTCTTTTCCCAGTCAGAAATCTTAGTTCATATCTATAGTTGTACTAGTTACCAGTCCAGGCCAAAATCCTTGTGTTTGTTTAATTAAGCCAAGAAGTCCAGTAAGCCCACCATGAAAGGGTCATTCATCAGTTAGCCATAAAATGCCTTTGTTGCACTCACAAATGACAGTGCTAAATACTGCTAGCTGAGTCTTCTTCTGAAGAAGTTTGGTGACTCAAGTCAGACAGCCTGCACCTGTATTATATGGTGCCAATTTGTAGTGTGGTTAAAGTATTAAAGGGGATATTGAGCCCTGAACATTGGCAGGTGCTAATTCACCATCTCAGCAAATGTTAGTTGTGGACCTGTGGTCACTACCAGCCACAACATGCCTAACAGTGTTCATTGATTCATATATCATATATATTTAATGTTTATATTCGTTTATTTCTTTTATTTTGTTAACCTGATAAGCCCTGAATTTCTGGGAGGAGTTGATTTTGTTTCAACTCATGGGATTATGAAATGCACTGTAACACTAGTCTTCATCAAAACCCTTACAATATATACATATTCTGAATCACAGAATATTTAGCTTACCAATGGTAATAACGCTATCAATGTTATGATTAACTGTGGCTAATTAGCATATAATTAGCATATGTAAACAATAGCAAAGTGAAAAATTAAATACAAAATCTAGTTTTATTTCGTCACTCATGGACACAACAAAGCACAAAATGAGGCAAGTTTGGTACTGCAACGTAGGCCTACATGTCCTCTATGAGCAGCAAGAGAAATTATAATAACATCTGCATTTACCTGTGAAATATTACAATTAGCATGCAAGTACTATGATTTTGGTTGATCGCATATATACATATAAAGCACGCAAAACTGTTCACAAAATGCATAATAATGAATGTTTCATAGGTACATGTCATCTACAGGTACTGACATATATATCAGAGCACACCATGTATTGTAGTATAATAACTTATGGAAAATAAAAGAAAAATTCAACGAATATAAATACAGTAATTCTGCAAATGTTACGTCAAAAGACTATGAATACAGTAACAACACATCATTGACACATCGATGTCGTTGTCTTGTCCGCTACTAATGGCATTTACATCCGAATTATCGGATGTAAAACCCAACAGACGCAATGCCTGCTCATAGTCATCATAACCATGAATCGCAAAACGTTGACGAGATATCGGTCACTTTAAAACAATTTGCAAAAATACTAATAATCAACGTATCGATTCGAGAAATGGCTCAAAACATCCGCACGTGTTGTTTTCATCCAGGCACCAACAGCATAACCAAAGCGAACGAACGTGGCGCCACGTGGCGATCAATATGAATACTACATCCCAACACCGAAATTTCGGTGTTCAGGGTGCATCAGATTAAGCTGTGCAATAAAATTTATTTTGAAAAGTATTTTCAATTTAAATACATTTTAACACATATTTGAATGCATACCCTGAACATTTGCATTTGAATGTGATTCGCACCTTTGAATGGAATGCAACCCCCAGTTTGGTCCCAAACATAAATAGGTTTTTACAGTTGTCCTCATAAAAAGTGATCACCTGCTGTTGCATAGTCAACTCTTCCTGAATTATATAAATTAATTCACAACATTATTATTACTATAAAGAGTTACTATAACATTATACAAGATGTACTCGTACTCATACTCAGCTTTGAGCAATGTACTCGTACTGTACTCATGAAAATGGCCCCAGGTCTGATATATATATATATATATATATATATATATATACACACACACACATTTAGCTCCTAAGGCTAAGACAAACATGTTTTGTCTTAGCCTTAGGAGCCACGGCACAGCCGGGTTCACAAACAAAATCAAACCTCTGTCATACTGTATGATTTTTATGCTACTATTCTTTACCCCAATTTTTTAGACCTAAACATAACCGCTTACTCCTTGCCTGTTCAAGATTGTGAATAATAAAAAAGGCTTGCTTTCTTTTTGTTAAATAATAGCTACTCCCTTTTGGGCACCGGGTGGGCGATAATAGGCTTATAGATAACACGGATTCAGAAAACGAGAAATTACGACACTGATTCAATATGATTGGAACGCACGAAACAGCATGTTGATATTTTTTAACATTACCATCAATATAAACAGCTGCATAATTATGATAAACAAATAATACAGCATAAATCAAGTACGGGATAAAATTGTTAGTCGTTGTGGAAACGTTCAAGTGAAAGCAAATTCGATGGTTTCCCCACTATTAAAAACGCCTACTATCTATTTATATTTGCTTACCATCCGGTCTGAATTCAAATTCTAAAAACTCGTGACCAAATTTTCCCTTATGACCAACATAATAACGCAAATAGAAATCTGTCGACGATGCCATGCTTCGAAATGGAGGAACGCAGATCCGCAGTGAAGCGAAGAGAAAAAAGGACCGTTCATTATTTCCATTATCCGAGATGTAAGTTTAATAATAATTATATTCAGGAATCATTTCAATCACATTTATGTTACAGCGATTATCATTTTGAGCAAATGCAAATGTCAAGCGCACAATGATGAAATGAATTATTGCTGTTATAAAGCGTAGTTTTATTCTGGTCATTCAGGCTTTTGTCAATCGTTTTTCACCGTACTCACCAGGCGGCGCGCCACTTTCTGACGTTCACATGCCCCGTCCACCACGTGGCGCCACTATTATGACTACGACGCCATCTAACCTTGATTATCTAGGCTCCGTGCTGTGTTTGTCGCACACATTATCGTCTGGATGTGACGGAAATTAAGTATGCACCGACATTCTGGGCGCATACATAATTAGCTAATTACGATGTCATCCGGGCATTTGGCTAATTCATAAAATAAGAGTGAACTTTTATCAGTTTATACAATACAATTCGAATTAACTTTAAACTTTGATTATATTGACACAACTGTCAGACTGAAAAGTTAAATGTTTAGTGTAGCATCTAGCTAATGACGCTGATTGGCTGTTGGAGCTTCGCGGGAACGCCTACTCGAAATGGAGTGGAGACAGTGGGTAACAACGAGACCACGCCTCTGCGCGGATCCAGGGCTGTCCATCAGGTGCCCGGGCATCCTTTTCTATTTCGGTCGGATTTTGTATCCATCTTGTCAGAATTAGTCATCGACACATCATAAGGTAGCGCCCTCCTAAACTTGTTCTTCAGATGATGTAATTTCTAACATACAAATTAGGGCCATTGCCACAAGTACTATCATTTGTCCCTTCTGTCGTCAGGCTTGCAAACCAGTGTGAGAGATAATCGCTTTAAAGCTAAAGTTAAGCGGCAATATAAAGATCACACATAATAAAAGGTTAGTATGTGTGAAAAGCAGAATATCGCCATGGTAAGCCACCGCCATGAACTAAAGTATTGCCATCACCGGGCAATAAGGTGTTCGAAGGTGTTCGAAAGATGTTTGTATTACATCAGCGTTGACTAGGCCTGTGACACATGTGGTGGTGCTGTGAATACAGCCGGGAAGGCAAATGGTGTGGCTGGTTTGATGCAGACCAATGCATTGTGATATAGCTTCGTCTCTACCAAGATTTCATTAGTCACAGCAGTGGCGAACTTCTTTAATTTCACAGCAGTTGCCAGGGGAGATCTAATACAAGTTCACAGAGTCGGTGCCTGAGGCAGTGGCACCACGTCTATGGAGCTTTGTCGGACGCGACGGTATCATCGTTGTGGTGCACAGCAGGTGCGCACACCTGTACCCTGGAGATGTACAAACCTGTACCCTTGAGGTGTGGATCGCTGTGTTCGACACGTTCGGACATGTTCCATTTATAACTGATTGACTTTTCAAGACTAATGGTGGTGGGATGAATTTGTAAAAACACGAAACATCTTACATATTTTTACGAAACAACTTGAACATTTCCCCCGTCAAGAGACGCCACCCCTCTTATAACTGTGTGAATGCGTGCGAGCGTGCGTGCGTATATCATGCATACATTTTGATAACTAGAAGTCCTGCCACCCGTTGTCTTCTTGAATCGGGACACCCTATTTTTCAGGGTCTGGGCACGCCCATGACTGCTGGTATATTCCGCTGTGGATTTCGCCGTGTCTTCCGTTTATTCTTGTCCAGAAACTGACATGCTGTAGTATATTGCATTATAAATAATAGTGTTGTGCTATTTGCAATCCGTTATCACAAGGATTATTATATGCACAGCTTCTTTATTGTGACATATTTGTTACTAAGTATTAAAATTCGCGTGACAACAAATGTGGCTCCATTCTTCTCGGGTAAATAAGCATTAATTGTATTTAAACATTTTTATTCGTCTTCTCCCACATGGAGATTGTTTCGTCATAGTTCGCCGCTTACCAAAACGCCAAATCACGATTCCAAAGAAAAATTACATTACCAATTCACGGTAAATAATTGTTTGATGGATGGATGGGTGGATGGATGGAGTAATGGAAGGATGTGTCTGTGAAAGGATGTATGGACATACATTTGTGGACAAATTAGAGTTGTTCAGTGCGTCAGCGTTTAACAAAGTTAGGAGCTGCTGCGAGGAATCTCAATCGACTGGGCCAGGATACAAAGAGAAACTGTGCGTTGATCCCTCAGCCCTGTACAGCTCTACCCGCTTGTTACTGTAATATAATGAAATATCTGACGACGTTGCTAGTACGAACCAATGGAACGGTCAGATTTATGACGAAGTTACCGATGCTATTAGAAGGTTTGCCGAGACAGGCCATTCCTACCAAAATCGTTAGTCCCTGTGTGCGTTCGCCACTTATTTGATTTTTTACTTAAACGTCACATAATAAATGTTATTAACGAAGCGCCTAATGCCACAACAACGCTCTTTCCGCGGGCAAGCTACGTGCGCTCGAAGTCTGTCGTTAGAACGTCCACAAACATTGCACAGGCAGTTCGGATACTGTAGATCACAGATGACTCCGGAGTTTCGCTGACTGAACGAACGACGCCTGTGAAGCCCGCGGACTAGTCGCGCCTACCACTAGTAATCGCTGACACATCAACGCGTCTCCCTCTATTAGGTGAGTTATCGCCGACAAATTAATATGTATTAACCTCCATGGTTTTTCCAGGTTATTGTGCCAGGGTGCGGTGTTTTGACTGTACGTTTTCGCTGCCTGGTTGTTGATAGCCAACACACGCAGGGTAGGATCGAATAACCAGTTTGCCCCCATCGTCGAGGTCCAAGCCGTATGATCGATTTCCTTTCAGCTTCTGGTGAGATATTGACCGATAGGTCTTTCGCGTTGCAGAATTAACGATTTTGCCATTTGGCTATCCGAATTGTGTACCTCGAATACGCTTATCTCACTCCGATGACACATATGCAGACTTGTCGAGAAAAAGCGCAACGAATTTGCCAGATTTGATAATTTTTGGTAGACGATCGAATTCCCGGAATTTTACACTTATCCGGGGATTGGAACGTGGTCAATACGCAAGATGGAGACGTCGCGGATGACGCAGTGTCTATATATTCAAACTGTTTCACATAAAACATTTGTCATAACATATATTACGTACCGTTAGACGATGATAGCTGATTCTCAAACAAGGCACCAGGAAAAACACCAATATCTACTCTCAGTCTGCTCCACTATAGGCGGCGCGATGTGACAACGCCCAAAATATGCAAGTAATAATCAGCGAAGAGATTGGTCAAACGCTTGTTACGTCACTGCACCAGTACTAGCGCGGTCGACCACACGTGCACCCTTCAGCCATCGTGAAGGACGCTTTGGCAAGAGGTCGCGTATAGGCACAGCGCTAGAGACGGTCTCCCGAGGGCCGAAGACAGCGTCTTGAGGTAGGCGTATGTAAGGCTGGTGTCATGGCTACTAGACCTAAAGCATATCTAGCAAAATTTTGTGCCTTCGTCATGCCGTGTTTAACAGTCCCCGCAGTACACGGTTAAACAAACATATACGCCTGTGTGAAAGGCGTCCGGTGTCGTTCCGCTTGGCCTATTTTTAGCAATAGTGGTCAACCAAGTGTCATTCTACTTGGTTCGTCTCATACACGAATAACTGCATTAGTTGTTTATCTAGCGTCAACCACTCCTACACTAGTTTGATGCCAGTGCCCGTAGTTCAGAATATTTGTCCAGTGTCCCGACCGCTCGTCAGTTAAACACCCAGCGCTACCCCAAACATAAACATGTCTCTGTTTCCTACGCGCGTAATACCCATTCTGCACCGCTGACCTATATTCAGGACGACGATGGCCTTTATATTGTATAGGATAGTGCGTGTGTGCGTGCGCACGTGCGTCTCTGCACTTCTGGGTGACTCATGAACTACCCGTCGCCACCGGTGTCTAATACTGTCTATCATGGGTTACCTCAGGGAGATCTCTATTCTTTACTGTTATCGAGCCACATCTTCCTTCCCCGTTTTCTCCTTCCTTTCATAGGCCCCTGCATAATTTCTTTAGCGATGTTGTTGTTACTGTTGTACTTTTATCGGATCTGATGGTTGTCAAAACAAATATTTATTATTATCAATATTACTATTATTATTGTTAGTATCATTATTATTACTTATTATTACTTATTATTATTAAAATAGCCTGCAAATAAGGAAACCTCTGACGCACTGATGCTAGAGTTTCGGACAGAAGACGACACTAATCTTGCGTCGTGTTTCAGAGGACCGTCCATTCGACCCAACACTATACGATGTCTAGCGACCACACAGAAGAGATCGCTCTCATTCTGCGATATCAGGATGGCGAATGTGCACGCAGCGAATCTGGAGATTCCGTCCACAACGCGCAAGAACTAGAGACTGACAACGCCGCCACTAGAACGCCATTTGCATTTCAAACGACAGCAGACAACAAAACACTGGACGATGACGCATCGACAGAGAACAACAACGGATTGTTGCAGTGTGATGCTGTTTCCGTATGTCGTAATACTCGCAATGTTGTGCACGAACAAACACGCACAGGAGTGCACGAACAGGCGATCGATACTGCTGGCTTTGGTGAATTTCAGTGGCGTTTCTTCGTGGTACTGGCCCTGGCTTTGATGGCCGACGGCAGCGAAATGGCGAAGATAGCCAACGTTATTAATAGTGCCGAGAAAGCCTTCTGTATGACACGTGCTATGAAAACGAGTTTAGGTAGGCCGCCATAACGTCTTTATGTGAGGCTAGATTAGTCCTGAACGTCGTTATTTTCCGTTCTGCATAATAAGATGTCACGCTATCGTCTTCGGGAATACATCAGGATTACCATAATCACCATCCCCATCTCCATCATAACGATCATATCTAGTTTAATGGTGTCACGTTCTGTAAATTATAATAAACAAACCCTTGTTTTTGTTGAAATCATGATCTAGTTAATGGAACCATAAAATTAATCACCACTTGTAAAGGTGTTTGCCAAACATATACTGTCTGTCTGTCCGTGTCTGTCCGTGTCTGTCTGTCTGTCTGTCTGTCTCCCTCTTTACTTCCCTCCCTCCCACACTCCCTCCCTCCCCCTCTCCCTCTGTCTCTATCTCTCAGTTTCTGTTTGCCTCTGCCTGTCTCTCGCTGTCTCTGCCTGTCTCTATCTGTCCCCGTCTGTCTGTTTCTGTCTCTATTTATGTGCGTGCGCGTACCTGCATGCTGGCATGGTGTGGTGTGTGTGGTGTATACGCGGTGTGCCTATCCTCGCAGTTGGAGCCGTGCCCGTTGGGATGCTTCTCGGCTCGCTTTCACTGGGCCTCTCAGCTGATGATGTTGGTCGCAAGAGGGCGCTATTTGCGTCGTTGTGCATTCACGTGACGTTTGGGGTGCTGGCGGCACTGATGCCTTACCAGGCGCTTTTTCTCGTTTGTACGTTCTTGTCTGCTGTCGGGTGAGTTTATTAAGCCAATAAGTTGTGAACTTGATATATATATATATATATATATATATATATATATATATATATATATATATATATATATATATATATATATATATATATATATATATATATATATATATATATATATATATATATATACATAATCGACAAGCGACTGTCATACTAATTCCAACACTGAAACTTGGGTTAAATATGAATGAAATATATGAATTGAAATATGAATTAAACGTGCGGGGCCAAGAATTAGTATGACAGTCGCTTGTCGATTATAACATGACGGCAGCATATTCATGGGGGTGCGTATCATACTTTCATATCCACATTTAGGGTCAGCACGTTACAACATAGGTTTTTCACGACTAGGTATATGGGGCTATCCATAAAGTATGTCGCGCTATATTTTCACTTTATGAGACCCCCCCACCTTATCACGCTTCGTAACGCAGGCCTGTAGACCCACCTAAAATACATTCGTTTTGAGAAGGTCCCCACACATTACCCATTCTTTTATTAACCAGTCTGCGTATTGCACTTAAGCTAGTCACACACTACAGATTTGAACATCGATGAATCTGATTCTCGGCGTGCTAAATCAATGGCGGGTAAATCGGAGGCGGGTTTAACGGGAATGCTACAGAAGAGATTAATATGATAATCCGATTAATGTTGTCCATCTCGCTGTCTGTCTCCAGGGCCGGTGGGATCATGCCTGTCGCTCTCACGTATTTCGGCGAGTTCTGCCCGCTGAGAGGACGAGGTCGCAAGGTCGGCTCACTGCTCGTCTTCCAACTAGGTGGCGCTGTGCTCGCCTCTGGTCTCGCATGGCTGCTCATACACGATCCTGGTATGGCTCAGCGATTCATCTTTTGTGTGTTACTTGTATACATTAAGAACATAATTATTTACATCTGAAGATATAAGATTAATGCCTATGTTTTGGTGTTGCAGAATCCGTTTTAATACTGCGGATGCTGTTGTTTCACTACCACGATTGTCAACTCAAAAGTGTTACATTGATGTATAATACTGAATATGTTCACGTATCTATCTTATCTGACAGCGTGCGTGCGGTGTGAACAGATTATGTGGACGAACTGGCGTGTTTTCCTTCTCGTATGCCTCATTCTTCCGTCCGCCTGCCTCCTCGGTCTGCTTGTCATGCCGGACAGCCCACGCTTCTTGCTGCAGGTGAGACCGACCGACCGACCGACCGACCGACCGACCGACCGACCGACCGACCGACCGACCGACCGACCGACCGACCGACCGACCGACCGACCGACCGACCGACCGACCGACCGACCGACCGACCGACCGACCGACCGACCGACCGACCGACCGACCGACCGACCGACCGACCGACCGACCGACCGACCGACCGACCGACCGACCGACCGACCGACCGACCGACCGACCGACCGACCGACCGACCGACCGACCGACCGACCGACCGACCGACCGACCGACCGACCGACCGACCGACCGACCGACCGACCGACCGACCGACCGACCGACCGACCGACCGACCGACCGACCGACCGACCGACCGACCGACCGACCGACCGACCGACCGACCGACCGACCGACCGACCGACCGACCGACCGACCGACCGACCGACCGCAGACAGGCAGACAGGCAGACAGACAGACAGACAGACAGACAGATAAACAGACAGACAGACATGTCGTATGCATTTTTTACGTTGGTCTTCAGACCTCCCGGGACATGGAAGCGTTGAAGGTCTATCGTTCGATCTACGTGTGGAATCACCGGGAAGACAAAACAGAGCACGAGGTATGTGTATCACTGAGTTATTAAATGTACGATAGCCCCCTGTATCCCTGTTCACCACCAGCTCTCCCTTTCCTCGTCCTCCGTCCCCATCTCTCCTCCTGTGCAAGCCTCCATCCCTCCAATGTGGGAGCAACCCGTTATTTCTTAGAGTTGCACACACACCGTGAACTGATGCCGATGCAGTCAATACAACCCTGTGGGGATATACGATACTCTGCGATACAGTTGCGAATGACGAATGAAAGCGAGATTAGCTCTCAACTAATGCACAAACAATGTTTACATAGATGGCTGAGATCGTCCTGCCGCGAGAGGACGCTGAGAACGGTGCCCGCATCCAAACACGCGCTGCGCACCTAAAACACGTGCGTATCTTTAAAGGGAAGCAAAAGCGATGGTTTTGCACCTATAAGAGTTACTAACACATAACCATTTGTAGCTACAATTAAGAACATCTCGAAACTGGTTTACTAGGAAAACCTTGTTTAAAATGCTTCACCTTAATTTCATGCACCGCGTCACACTGTTAGATAATCATAAAAGTGTAGCAAAATTCGCTCGCCAAATGAAAATATATTTGTATACACATATATTTTGCCAATACGATACGATCCAGACTCAACTTATAGAACACATGTTGGCCTTTGTTTACTAAACTAGTCCTCTTTCTGGCAAAATAACACGTTTGTTTGAGACTACGTGTATGCCGGCCTCCCTCGATATGTCACAATACTCTAGGTTACCCGATTCTCATGTCAGCGCTCACTCAACTGAAGAAATGACTGGAATCTCCCACTTTTAGATCACATTCTTAGTAAACCATTGGCGCGATATTCTTAATTTTAGTTACACGTGGTTAGGTTTTATTGTAGGTCTTGTAGGTGCATAACCCCAAAACCGTGACTTTTGTTTCGCTTTAAGTACGTTGTAGCATAATGGCGTACTTCAGTAAATATGCGTCAACACACTGTTGTTGCAGTATTCCGTTCACCAGGTATGCAGAACAATATTGCACGTAGTCTGATTTGAATGCATAAATCCGTCTTCGTCTGATTTTGAAATCATTAATTTAATAATATATAGAAACAGTTACGTTTCTGCTTCTGCTCGATTCTTAGCCTGGTTCTTGAATTGTGCGGGGCGGGGGGGGGGGTGAAAATACTAAATGTACCCTTGCCCTTGATAGTTACACTTTACTTCTTCCGCAAGGCAGTGTTTCGTTCGTCTCTTTCTATAATCATTTCGCGAAAGAACAAACCTATATAGTATCCTCTGCGATCTATTTACACTTTCGCAAGTTACCTGATCAGACAATCAACTTACGTACGTTTCTATTTCAGATTCGAGCGTCGTTGTCCCAATTGTTTAATCAACCACTTGCAAAAGCCACTCGCATCTTGTGTCTGCTGTGGCTTACAGTCTCGTTCGGGTGAGCCAGGATAAATGCAACTTAAAACGAATGCCCGGAGTACACTGGCGACTCGTCTGCTGTTTTTGCTCAACGCAACTGTCGCAAATAGTCGTCAGTGTGCGCGGAAACCACGATTACGACTCCCGGTTGCCAACTCGTTAACACTTAAATCTAGCTTGCGACAGGGAGTCCCGGTATACACGTCACGACGCGACTCATCTGCGACAAGTTTTAGTGTCTTCGACGCGTCTGCGACGATCTGTCGTGACGTATATGCACCCCTTGCGACGCGACGTTTGTCTTGAGGACAGTCTTTATCCAGTTTTTATTGCGCCGTAGAATATCAAACTTGTTTGATATTAAAGACAAATAATCAGCGACAAATCGTCGCGTCGTGACGTGTATGCCAGTGAAGACAAATCGTCGCCGACGAGTCGCGTCGTGACGTGTATGCCGGTACAATCCCCGTCGGCGACAGATTTTTTGCCTTCCGAAACATGTTGAGGCACTTAGCCAATCAGGAGCTTAAGTCACGGAACTGTCCCTAAACATCACGGAGAAAATGGCGCAGGTTGCAAGCTTATAAGAGAAACTAATATATTTGTGGCAAGAGAGGCCTTGTATATATGATGCTAAATAAAAAGAATACAGTAAATGGCAGAATTTATATGATGCTAAATAAAAAGAATACAGTAAATGGCAGAATTTACCAGGTCTGCAATGTACTGGAATACCTCCATGTCCATCCTGAGTAGCTCACGAAACGAGACGTCGTAGTTCATGCTGAACTCTCGCACTAGGTTAGACCCATTTCTCGTCATGCCTTAGTAACCACTGCTTGGTCCATCCTGAACGACGACGTTCTTTTCTCTGCCGACGACACCAACGACACCTGATGATGACATAACGATGACAAAGCTAGAGCTCTCCATTGATGAGCAGACAAACCCGCCATTTTCGAATAGTTCCGCATGATTCCGCTGGCCAGTGGCGGCAGTTCCCGCCGCTACCAACAGGAGTATACGCATCAATCTGTCGCAGTCGTCAGTCGTGTCGTGGTCGCATCTTGACGTGTATGACCCCCTCTCCCCGACAAATCGTAACAAATAAATCACCGGCGACAAATTGTCGCGTCGTGACTTGTATGCCGGGCTTGATCCGATTCGAAAATTTAATCGGGAACCCGATTAGTCGCTAGTGTGCGCGGCCCCGGATTGGCGACTCAAAGCCCAGTCCCAAGTGTGGCATTTGTCGCGTGACACATAATCGAGGCTCCCTGCTTGAAACCCTGTTCTAGAAAGTCCCTTGCTCCTCCCTCGTCTTTATATATGGGGTGCAACCCACTCATTGTTCGAAATTAAGGCCATTTTATCGCCGATTCAAAATGCTTCGGGCCGATTCAGGTGTCCGGATTAGAAAGGTGTGCATCAATAGTAATGATAGGAAA
This sequence comes from Lamellibrachia satsuma, assembly GCA_033239005.1. Lineage (NCBI taxonomy): Eukaryota > Metazoa > Annelida > Polychaeta > Sabellida > Siboglinidae > Lamellibrachia > Lamellibrachia satsuma. The sequence continues at coordinate 29,097,597 of BSQZ01000001.1, read as the reverse complement.
ACGTAGGTAGATTCTAGGTAGATTCTAGTTAGACAAGAACAAATATAATTATTTATAATCTTCTTCAAATGTTGAAGACAATCATTGCCATGTTGTTACACATATGAGCTACAGTATAATTTGTATCAATAGGTATCTTGAGTGTTTTGTTGGACATAGAATGAATTACGTTTATTTCATTCGTAATTTCAACTATCTGCCGCATGCGGCAATCCCACTTTTCGATACCTGCGTCTTAACTGTTCAGTCTCTGTTCTCCATACACAGGTGTTACGGTATCTCTGGATGGACAGCAGCGTACCACATGCAGCTGAAACATACCACTCACGTGGCCCGCACGACAACCATTGCCAACCAATCGTACAGCTTCAGAACATTCACATCGGAACTAACTCTTGCGTCGTACGAGAACTGCAGCTTCAACGCCGTTTCGTTCGTGGACATTGAATTCCGTCACCTGCGCTTTTATCGGTGTCGCTTCGAGCAGTGCAAGTTTGTGAACGTCGACGCGTACAACATATCGTTCACCGAGACCAGTCTAGCAAACTCGCAATTCACCAGGACGGATTTTTGCGATCACGACTTTCTCGGGTCGACCGTCAAAAACAGCACTTTCATGCACAATCGCAGTCGTTGCGCGGCCGAGTCTGCGCCGAACAACGACGGCGGGAGGCTGGCTCTGGAGGACTGTCTGTCCAAGATGGCTGCCCTGCCCGCTGCTGGCGTCTACGTGATGGCGGTCGACCGGGTGGGCAGAAGCAAACTTCTCGGTATGAATGACCAAAGCAAATTTGTTTGCTCAGAGCTGTAAAAGGAATTACCCTTTTGCGAAATTATTATTATTATTATAAGCAGATATTATATTATAGTTTCAGTTTCTAAGAATCAAGCCATTGAATCGTCTTACCGATACACTCGGCTGCAAGTTTAATTATATTTAAACATAAACATATTTTTAACTTCAGATAATAAGTTTATTTGTATAGCTAGCTCTACTCGTTACGTATTGATATGCATCCAGTATTTGGAGTCCACTGTATGTTTAGCAGTCGACAATCTAAATCTGATCTGAGTTATCTAGACCGAAGTCAAAGTTGAGAAGACCGTGGTCGCATTTGTAGCGAAGATGTGGAATGTTATTTACGTGCAGTGTTTGGCAACACCCAGGGCGCACCTTCCTCAAAAGATTATAAACCTGTGTACCACAACACAGCAAAGTTAACCAAAGTAGCCGAGAAGTGTGCTTTTAACGAGTCTTCTTGTGTCTTCAAATTTCTTAAAACGAAGTTTTACTGAAGAGGCATTTCAAAAAATTCCGGCATTTAGATGATGTTTTCCTTTTTATAGTGTTTTAATACGCGTACCTCATTTTACTGTATACTATGTCTGATTATGGACTTGAGGACACACCAGCAGCACAGTAGCCATAATTTCAAACACAGAACGGGTCTATCAATCTCATACATAACGGAACAGGCTCATATTAAAGCCAAACCTGTCGCTAACTGTCGTGAGCGTAACTTTGAGCCTTTTTAAATTAATTCGTTTCAGCGACGAGCCTGTTCATGTCGGCCGTTGGATTCTTGCCGCTGTGGTTTGCCACTACGGAGGTGTTCCTCGTGTGTATGGCGGCGGTCGTCAATGCTCTCTCGTTCGGCGCGCTCTTGTGTCTCATGCTGGCTTCCATGGAGCTCTACCCAACTCGACTTCGGTGAAAATGGCTTCTGTACTGATTGATTTAAAGTGGAAAAATCATGGTTTTGGGCCTATGCACCTATGCGAGTTACTAAAACATAACCAGTTGCATTATACAATTCAGACTATCACGCCTGTGGCTTACTATGAAAACGTTGTTGAGCACACTCCATGATGTTGGATAACCCTACGTCACGGGCAAATCTGGCAATAGTTGCTCGCTAAATGAAATTATTTTTGTATTCGCCCATTCCTATACTTACCAATGGGACATGGCCATGGCGTTTGTGTTCAAACTCAACTTATGTAACATATTTTGGCATTTGTTTACTAAACTATTACTTTTTCTGACACTAAACTTCTTTTGATTGAGACTGCTTTGGTTCCATGTATACCGGCATCACTGAATACGTCACGCGTCGTTGTCTAGGTTACCTGATTTCATAAAACTGCACATGCGCGTATCGGTCGCGCCGCTTGACATGTCAACCCTCAGTCAACCGGAAAAAAGACCGGATTCTCCCACTTCTAGAACACATTCTGAGTAAACCACTGGCGTGATATTCTCGATTTTGATATAGCCCCACAAATATGAATTTTGTTTCACTTAAATATTATTCATAATAACACAAATGTGGATGCTTTTATACGTGAGGCAGAAATAACATTCCTATTTCGCTCAGTGGATGTACACATTCTAGGTAATCGATGCGACCGGTTTAGTCCAGTTAGCATAATGTCGTTTCTGTTTACGAGTGTTATTCGGTTGTTTGCTTAGGGGTCATGTCAAACCATCGATGTTTGATACTAAGCGAAACCGAAATAATGTTTTAAATCAGACCTACACCCCACACCCATTAATGAAACCACGAATGAAATCAACCTGTGAGCTCAGGTTCCTGAGGATATAGGCGCCATAGAAGTTAATTATTATTATTATTATTATCATATCAGTTAATATATTCTCGTCCTTTATGCTGCAATCACCGCATGCCGTTCATATTGAACAATTCCAAAGCGAAACTGCATACGAAGTCAGTACACTTATGAACTGAGATAAGACATAAATTATGTTTTCTTGTAAAATACATGTTTTGAGATGGACATATTCCACCAGCAATTTCCTTCAGACTACTCAACAAGCATGTACGAATTTTATTGTGATATACTTATAATGTGTTAGACATCGTTTACGGGCAGTTTGGACAACGTAAAACTGGTTTGCTGTAGCTGCACGGGACTGGGTCTGATGGTCAGTGTCGGTCGGCTGGCGGCCATCTTGGGTGGCGCCATCTTCTACAACTTGGTCGGCGTCGACAGAACAGTTGCCATTCTTGTGGCGATCGTCACGACAACCGTCGCTTCGTTCATGGCAGTCAAACTGCCTGAATCGAAAGGAGAACGACTCTAGCAGGGAGAGAATATGTGTTATAAGGTTAGTGATACAGACAGCCTCCCGTACAGCTTCGTCACATAAGTAGGTCGCCTGAAGGTCATAATCACATATATCCCTATTTCTTGTAATGAACAATGAAACTGGTACACGCTACTGTGGCTGTGATACATACATATAATATGCAAGTTTACATTGATGAAATTTTAATGTTTAAAATTAATGATGATAAAACTAAAGTTGATTGCACAAGTTGCATTGTGTTTCATCCGATGAATATATATGTATACAGTAAAACATATATAATATCTTATCGTTTCTACTGATCATGCCATGCGATTCATATGCTTTCAACAATGCATCAACAATTGTAAGTAATTATAATAACAGTTATTGTTATCGGGAGTTGCGATTTGATCTGGTAATTGTATTGTTGGTTTCATAGCGTATGATGACACATCGATCCAGAAGTCGGTTGTACAGAACTTGTTTCTTCGTATCGGACTAGCCGACATCATGGAAGCATCCCGAATGAGCGATCAATGAGGGAAGTAAGGCAGAAGAAGGCGTGTCTTCCACAAGGTGAAGGCGATGGCAAGTCCGACTACGCCACCGACTATGACCATGCCGAAGCCGATGCCAACGAGAGCCACTGCAGAACATACAACGCGTCGTCTACAATCTTTGACATGAGGATTTCTCTTTAATGATAATTAAAAAAAAACTACGTTTTCTGAATGCGATGCCTTTAATAAAACAGAAACATGAAACACTTAATGAGACAGGGACAGAGAGAGAGAGAGAGAGAGAGAGAGAGAGAGAGAGAGAGAGAGAGAGAGAGAGAGAGAGAGAGAGAGAGAGAGAGAGAGAGAGAGAGAGAGAGAGAGAGAGAGAGAGAGAGAGAGAGAGAGAGAGAGAGAGAGAGAGAGAGAGAGAGAGAGAGAGAGAGAGAGAGAGAGAGAGAGAGAGAGAGGGAGGAAGGGAACAGAAAGAGAGAGAGAGAGAGGGGGGAGGGAGGGAGGGAGGGAGGGAGAGAGAGATTGCATGCGTCCGTACGCGCACGTGCGCTTGCGAGCGTAGATATGCGTGTTCGTACTGACTATTTGCCGACATCAAATCAGTGATATTTTTATTGACGCACATGATTCGTAAGTAAGTAAGTAAGTGAATAAGTGAGTAAGGAAGGAAGGAAGGCAATAAACGAAGCACGAGTACCTGTCGTGTAGCCGTGGACGATGACGCCTGTCGTCTGTGCCGGGCCGCTACTGACAGCCAGCGAACCTCTCTTCACGTAGATATCCTGGGGACACACATCGACATCATTGACACAGGAACAAAACACAGTCGAAGGGGAAGCTTAGTCAAACGGGGATGTTGTGGGGTTACAGCAAACCTGAGTAATTTACGAATATCCGACAAGGACATGACGCAATTCGACAATGATTTCCTTGTCCACGTGAGCAGCGCATCCAGGCGGGCGGTTTAGAATGACGTTATCGCATAAAAATGCAGATTTACAACACGTTTTACTTAGGGTAAGGTCGCTAAATAGCTTTTCCTTTTAGTCCAAACAATCCACAGGATCCGAGCCCTGGACGTAACATGGCTGGTTGGATCGGGCTTTTAGTCCAAACAATCCACAAGATCCGAGCCCTGGACGTAACATGGCTGGTTGGATCGGGCTTTTAGTCCAAACAATCCACAAGATCCGAGCCCTGGACGTAACATGGCTGGTGGTTCAGGTTACTCTTCTCACCTTCGTGTCCTTCTCGTCACTGATGCGGATCGGTTCCGTGCCGCTGCCGTCGATCGCCTCGAGCAGCTTCCCAGAAGCCTTTTCGAGACTCACTCGGTTGTTCCAAGCAGGATTGGCGCCTAAAACACAACTTGCCAAGTCGGTTCCGTACATCCTATCTATAACACGCTTTCGCTTACACGTCAACTAAGGTTTATTGACGGCGACTCTTGTCCTAGCAAACACTTTTCATGCAACCCCCCGACGTTGGTAAATTGCGCATATAATAATATTATATATATAAGTCACCTATATGCGTAGAACCTAAACATTTCCCGTCTACGTCAGCTTAGATTAGGTCCACAAATACTGGACAACCCGTGTAGGAAAACATCCCATGCAATATAGCAGTTTGAGACACAAAATCTGGAATTATCCAGTGAATTGTATGAAATATTTCATGATTTTTAGAAACGTAATTTTCTACTGATTAATGTTCTAATTCAATGTGGCAAATGTGACCTTGTGCTGGTTGTAGATGACAGTGTACATTGTGAAGGAATTTCTGTAGGAATGTTCACGTTTCTGGTTTTTACATATATTTTTTTTATGCAAGCAGTGTCGATTTGGATCAATTATACAATTAGAAGAATTGATTTCACCGCGCAGCTGCCCGACAAAAATTTCAATTTGTGGGTCAATTTATTTCTAGAAACTCCTAGCCAGGAAACTGCAAGTCAATATTTTTGTAACTGTTTGATTTCGAGAAGATGGCGTGCGTGTTTGTACCTTCGTTTGGTGGCAGCCACTCAAGCAAATTAAATCGTACTTCGATGTCGTTGTCCGTGGATGCGACAATCTACAACGGAGAACGATGTCGCATCAATGGCTCCACGACAAGATCTAAATAGTTGGTATAAATGCGGCAACGTTTGAAAATCAAACACGTTCAACAAAAGCACATACGTAACAGCTAAAGGCACACCGTTTGAAGAAAACGATCAAACAATACGAACGCTGTGATATACAATATGATTTAACGATAACAACGATAAGACTTTAAGAATTTAGTTGGACGAGAGCGAAACCTTGAGTCTGTTGACACGGACCAACTCGACCCCAGTGACCTTAGCGATATAGGCCCTGGCGGCGCGCTCCAGTTGAGTTCTGCGACGTCCGGCGACTGGCGTCAGTTTGCCCGCTGCATCGACCACGTACAGAACAGAAACATTTACTACAATACTGCTATCAAGTGAATGGCGTTAATAAATCGGTATATAAGGAATGTAATACTCTAGGAATGTTTTGCCCTATCGGGTGCAAAAAATCAACTCCCATTATTACGTAGTTTCATTAAATTGCGTGTCCTTGCACGTCATGCGCGTCATTACGCCTAAACACCAGCAGTGTCAATATATTAAAACAGAAAGATATCTGACATGTGAACACTCTAATTATTATTATTATTGCAATAACGAAAACAAAAGTAATAAAATTAATAATAATAACAACTGGTTATGTCGCTAACCAAAGGTATAATGTTTTTTGTGTCTCGAGAATAACGCCCCCTATATAATGTGCATTTGCGTGGACAACGAACCATTTGAAAGCCACACACCTGGAATCTGGAAAGACATGCGTCGGAAGTGTTTCGGGTCTTTGAAGCAGGGTTCCACGTCGAAGACGGAGAAGTCCGGTACCATGTCGCGATAATTGTAGACGTGGCAGTTTTTCGGTATTTTGTTGTTGGACTGCTGCAACACGGGAAAGTGGCGACGGACGTACTGCAGACAAAACTACTAACGCAAATTATTTCTCAAGGCAACAATATGTTCGTCAATTGTTTTGAGCACGCACGCACGCACGCACGCACGCACGCACGCACGCACGCACACAACGCGTCAGTTAACGTATTAAAATGTAATATTCCTTTGCAATACGCGCATGCAGTTGCGTACGATTTGGCCGCATGAATGTCTATGAGGTGATTCCTGTTTCGCAGATACCGGTTGCACAGTAATACGTCCTCCTCCGTTTAGTGCAGGTGTATGAACCCGAGACAAGGTAGACGTTTAGTGTATTACCCTATAACCAGTGAACGTATGATACAGTCCGACGAGTACATTCCGTTCCCCGTGACGTCCGGCTTCGCTCATCCAGTTGTTCTGACGAAAGAGAACTCATGTTACGCCACGTATAACAATCCGTATATTTGTATTAAATTCAAGTCAATTCTTTAATTCAGGCACGTATACACACATAATGATGCATATATAGGTCCATATAGTCAGCTAACCAAATAATGTAAACAAAAGAAACAGGTGAGACATAAAACATAAATACTGTATGATTACACAAAGTCATTATGTATATAACGTGATTTTACCCATTGTCTCCTTATCCTTGATTTCCATCTGATGTCAGTACCAAGTACCGCAATTATCAGTGAGTTTCTAGATTTATTTAAACGTTACATAAATTGATATACAAGGTTTCGTATGACTGCTTTACAGTCAGGAGTCAATCTCTCCGCAAACATAGCTGAAGCGCTGCAGTATTTGGGTAGTCCAAGTAATCGTCTAAACACATTATTATATTATGTATAACTCATTCACTTACTATACTGTGTGCAGGTAACTAAACGTGTTGGTTATTCCAATGTTACACGTGTTTTAAGATTACCTGTAGGTAAGCGGCGTGGTGTGCTTATCTTAGTATTTAACAGGTACCTCTTTCATTGTGAGCGTACTCATCTTAAAGCTAAATAAAATTCATGATTGTTGGGCCTATGCGCCTATGTGAATTACTGAAACATAAACAGTTGCAACTACAATCAAGAATATCACGGCAGTGGTTTACTAGGAAAACCTTGTTGAACACACAACATCTTAATTTCATCGGCGGCTCCATATTGTTACATAACTTCACAAGAGCGTGTAGTCTGGCAATGTTCGCTCACCAAATTAAAATTACTTGTAAGCACCTACTCATGTACTTGCAAAGAGGATATGGCCATGCTTTTAGCGTTTAAACTCAATGTATGCAACATATTTGGCCTTTGTTTACTAAACGTATCCCGTTCTGACTTAGCAGCGCACTAGATTGGTAGTTTGTGTTTCACAATGCCCTTATTGGTCGCACAATAAACATGTTATAACGGTTAGTTTGCGTTAACTCTCTAATAATAATATATTTATTCGTACTAAAAATTGTACAATTCGATTAAAACAGTATATATATAAGCTACTGCGTACATAAAACAGCAAGCATTGAGCGCAACTCGTGTATGAATAAAAAAGAAGTGCTGCACGCATTATCTGTACTCTCCAACACATCTTTTGTAAATGACACTTTGCCTGTATTAGTTGCTCATCTAGCCCCTCCTGGTAGTGGTCTTGAACCATTTCATAAAAGTTGTTTGATTTCATACTACAGAAAGTTATGGCATCAAGGTTGAGTTTGGACTAGATGTAATTGAAGCTTTTAGACATATATGAGCCATTATCTTGAAGAACTAGATGAGAGAGCATTTTCAAACTGATGTTCATGGTAGCGGCCTGCGTGTAATACACATAGTACTAATAGTACTTGGCTGCGTGCGCCTAGTACACACATTACCATTGGCACTTGCCTAAATGAGGTACACACATTGGTCATGGTACTTGTATGCGCGTAGTACACGCATTACCCATAGTTCTTCCTGCGTGTAGTACACACACACCGCCCATGATACTTGCCTGCAGTTAGAATACCCATTGCCCGTGGTACTTGCCTGTGTGTAATACACCTCGATGGTGGTATTCACGGACCGGGTAGGGAATCCGTCCCGCAGAGCAGCCCACACTTCAACCGGGATATCTCGTTCGACTCTCTGTTCAAAGTAAAGCAAACACGTGCATCCCTGTAGTGTATAAGAGTATCCCCATATGATGGGTACGTGTTACATCGGAACGCTACACCACATCTACCTTTTAATGATATTTTCTTGAGATACTTGCCATACAAATAAATGTATTTTTATTTTGCGATCGCCAAATGGTTTTCATATATGAAAACTGAACTTAATAAGAGCAATTACACTATTCTTCTCAACACGAGAACTACACGCAAGTGCCTGGGAAATGGTTCGCTTTGATAATGAATATTCAACTAGGCGGAGCCATTAAAACCTTGAGCTGGTTTTACACGTTTCCTGATGTCTTGCTAAAAGGTATTTCGTTTTACCCGTAGTTCGAACTTTAAACGTACACAGTCTGATCGTTCCAGTCGTAAAATAATGTTATGAATAATATCGGTTGACATATTGACCGCCTAAATGTGTTTGAATGAACCAGAATTTGTTTTAATAATCTTTCGATAACCGATTAATGCGAATATATCGACTCGAATACCATGTCTACATCGCAAGCTGAACGGTAAGATCGATATTCATAAACATATAACGATCAAATACAAAAATTGTGGTTAATTAGAACTCGTTTGGAGACCTCCAAGATGTTACAATGGATATAGTTTATCCTACATAAACGAACAGACTTTATAGCTTTAAACACACGGATATATGGCATGTTGAGGCTCAGAGGGCTGCGGTGACCTTACCTGCCCCTGGTAACTGAGTTTAAAGCCGCTGAGGTCAAACAGCTCGGACGTGTGGTTGAGTAACACGTGGGAAGGATCCCACGGCCCATCGAAGTCGTACCGGCGCGTCACGTCCGGTTCGACGGCCTCTATTGTACAGTTCTTTCTCTTCGTGTCGATTATATACTGTATTCCTACAGGTTGCACGCACCAAACTCTCAGTTTCTATGGAGATCGTAATTATTCGATTTCCTTTTAAATACAACAGCACACACGCGAAATACACTCGGATATATGCCCCCTCAAAGCCTCGGACAGAAACGTGTATTGCTGTCGTGGGTGCTGAAGTCGTTTCATTGTTTCATATTTAAATACTGTATTGCTCCGTATACTTTGTTTTACGTTCAGTTATGCATCACGCTAACAGGCATTGCTTACATCTCCCCCTATTTCAGGTGTTCCATTTCTGGACCAATTTAAAACAACTCCAAATATTCATATATTCGAGTATACATTTATATTATAAATATTCTGCTTCCGCTAGATCAGGGTTGTTCAAGCCGGGAACCCTTAAAAATAAATCACGTTATGGCAGACTACAAAATCTCACTAACTTAAAATACACTATAGTTCGCTCGCTTGAAAAAGAATACAAACCATTCATTATGTAATTAATTTGTTTTGCCATCCCAAAACGAACATTACATGTATGCAAACTCTGACATGCCAACAGGATGGACGCGACAGTGTCGCAAAGTGAGGAAAGACCAACCACCGGAAGAGGTTAAGCGTGAAAGCATATTATAGACAATAGTCTGCAACTAGAAGTTCAGAATGGGAAACCGGACTTGAGCCGATATATATATATATATATATATATATATATATATATATATATATATATATATATATATATATATATATGTATATATATATATATATATGTATGTATGTATGTATGTATGTATGTATGTATGTATGTATGTATGTATGTATGTATGTATGTATGTATGTATGTATGTATATGTATAATGTATGCATATATATATATATATATATATATATATATATATATATATATACACGTATATATATATATATATATATATATATATATATATATATATATATATATATATATATATACGTATATATATATATATATATATATATATATATATATATATATATATATATGCATGCATACATACATATATGGTGTACAGCCAACATCTATATCCAGAAACCACTCGCTGCATCCAGAAGTTCGCCAAATGCGGTTTTTTAAGCGGAGAAAGAGATAAATGGTATTTCCCGCCCGAAATTGGTAACGTTGACACGTATGTACTGTAATGTTTGGTTACTGACTATATTTATTAAACAATTGCTTTTATAGCTACAACGCCAAACGGTCGGAGTGTTTCTTCAGGCATGGAACATCTTGTTTGTAAAGAATGAGGAAACAACATGGCGAGCTTGAATGCTATGGAGTGTACCTTGGGAGGAGACACCCGAATGCTATGGAGTATACCTTGGGAGGAGACACCCAAATGCTATGGGGTATACCTTGGGAGGAGACACCCGAATGCTATGGAGTATACCTTGGGAGGAGACACCCAAATGCTATGGGGTATACCTTGGGAGGAGACACCCGAATGCTATGGAGTGTACCTGTGCCATAGTCGTGTACGATCTTCACGTAGTTAAAGCCGAACCTATTGGCGTACTCCGAGCCCGGGAGAATGGTAGCGTCGAAGCTGCTCAGTTTGGCCTCGTGGTCGAAGTATTGCTGCAGTAAGAAGGCAGTCGGTCATCGCTATGCAGAATTTTATTTATGATAATTTAATAACAAGATTTAACAAGGTTGCTATCCAAGACAAGAAGCCCAGAAGGCAAGTGGAAAAGAAAGCCGTTGGTTTATCGAGAGTCCAACAACAATTTGTCATCCTGTGCGTAACCCGTCCTTTTAAGATATTTGCCAAGTTGGCTTTTAAATATATTCACACTGCTAGCATTTATACAATCTGTAGATCATGTGTTCCATTCATTTATTGTCCTTTGTAATAATGAGTACTTTTTGATCTAATCTACACTGTTCATTCACTAATGTTACTTTGTGTTCTCTAGTTCTCATATCCTTCTTAAGTGAGAAAAAATATTTCTATCAAGCAACACCCTAGCCACAAGCTACAAAGCGTTCAGGGAGACTCCAAACACAATTCGCAGTTACTATCGCAGTTAGATATCTGATGGAATCTACAACTGGCAGTAATCACGATCTCATTTGATAATTTTCTTCGTTTTGTCTTAGCCGAACAATCTATGGAATGTTTATAGAATATTCTGTAGAATTTGTACTAAGACATTTCCATGGAATTTAAAAATATAGTATTCCATAGTTTTCTATATAATATTATTCTAGGCTATGTATAATTCTATGAATTTCTAAAAACAATTGATAAATTATTGCGCCATGCTCTGTAGAATTCGACAAAATTCTATAAATATTTACACAAATCTATAGAAAATGGAAGTATACGTAAACCAAGTGTGTATCGTCTGTAACATTCCATAGTTTTCTATGCACAATTGTACTACGCTCTATAGTTTTAAGTGACCCCCCACCCCGCAAAGGAAGAAGGCGAGGAGAAGAACAAATTATTTACAGAAGGCACCCTTGACATACAAAACACCCATCAACTCTCAGTTATATTTTCCCAGCACACCATAGAGCATATTACTTTATGCAATCTGCGTTCTACCTGTTAATGTGTTTCGAGGACATAGATAAGTTGAAAAGAAGATTTAAATAATTCCAGAATTGAGAAAAACGCTATTAGAGATCACACAATTAAGAGGCGGCCAAGAAGGCGTTTTTTATATTTAATGTTTACGAAGACATTGACTGAACTATTTTATTCAAACACGTGGACTGTAGAAGAACTAAACAGCACGGACTCGTGTTAGCAAACGAAGAGTGTAAATTAAATAAGATAAAGTTAACTAATTCATTGAGGCAGAGGACGATAAATGAATTAACATTCCTCAATAGTGCACTTTATGATTGTGCACGCTGCACTATGAGTGATGTCGCCGGCGCCGCTGTTCACGGAGCAGACATGTGTCATGTATAATGCGTACCCTGCGGATGACGGAGAACTTGATGTCCGGAAACACCATGACAATGTTGGCGCTGAAGGACTTGGGAGATGGCGGTCTCGTCTTATTCCCGTAAAAACCGTAGCAGACGGCGCCCTTCGGAACCTGCACATCGAAGAAGATGATGATGATGATGATGATGATGATGATGATAACGATAATAATAGTAATAATGATAGCAATGATGGCAATGACAATGAAAATCACAATAACAACAATAACAACAACAACAACAAGATCAGCAGTAACAACAAGAACCGTAACAATACAACTTCTATTGCGCCCAAATCGCAAGGAACCTGAGCTTAGAGGCGCCAGTCTTTCTAAATCGTATTGGAATGACGATGGCTTTAACACTTGTTTATAATTGCTGGTAAGTATGGTCAGACTTCTGTCTAGGTGTATGCCTCATTCTTTCTGGTTGTCTGTCCGTCCAGTACGCTTAGTTGTGACGCGCTATGTCTGACATTGCAATAGCTTATGATTCCTTGCTACTATCCAATCAAGTTTTGGAAGGGCGATGCCAATGGCAATGACAACGACAATGATAAAAATTAATGTACAACTGCCGGTTTCACGAAGCGTTCGTACTGTACAAAGGAACTCGTGTGGACGTTTGATGTTGATCACGTGACTCGAAACAATCGTACAAAACACGCATAACGTTACGCACTGCATTAACTACGAACTCCTGTTGTTCTGGTTTTCGTCAAACGTCCAGATAGATTCCTTTGTAATATCCACAACCCCGGGAAATGTTGTCATTTTTATGTGAGAACCATCCTCATGCCCCCAGGAGAAACGACGAAACACACACAGCCACAACCACAACCTATTTCAGAGTATAAACGAGAAACACGCACCTCGAACACAGACTTGTCTTTAACGGGGCCAGGTCGGTAGAACATGAAGTCGTAGGAGTTGCTGAATGTGTGTTCTATGCTCTTATTTCTGTGCCCCTTCTTCGTAGCTACAAAGTCGTGTATACGTGTAGGCATGCGATTGTTGGAATATCACGCTGAATTCAGACGATATAAATTCAACGTTTTATGGGCATGTTTTGTACACTAAAACACGTTGATGAACCCAACGCGTTTGGGTAATTAAAGGTATATGCTTAGAACAAGAGCTGTGATTTAATTTCAGGGCAACTTTAATTAACATTAATCTATAAATAACAAATGTAAGTTAATTAATCTATATCATATATTACGGAACAATGCCAATTTGCACGTTAAAGGTATATGTTTGGTTACATCCAACATGAAAAAGGTATTACTTTGGCAGATATTATGGGGGATCAGATAAATTCTCAAGGATGGTACATTGGCAACGGATTGAGTGTTCCCCGGGAGTGGTCGTTAGGGCAAACAACAAGACCATATGTGGGGATTATGCTGTGCAATTTATGACGTATATATTACATTATATTATGTGATAACAATTATATATTTTAGCATAATTGCGGTCGTGAAAACAACAACAACAACAGTAACAATGATACCATGCCATGCCATGCCATGCCATGCCATGCCATGCCATGCCATGCCAACGATATCAAAAAGGTTCCCATTTGACCTCAAACTATAATTATCATTCAGGACTAATGACTCACACAGAGTTAGTGCGACAACGGCGAAAAGTGTCTTCTTGTTAGCGGGATAAAACTTACCATCCATGGTGACTTTGAGTGGGATTCCCCTTTTGCCGCATGGCGTAATTTCCGTCTTCTTGCTGAAGTAGTAGTCGAGTTTGCGAAAACCAGTCTTAGTTTGCACGCACGCCCTCCAGTGGTCAGCACCGATGAAACGCACCTGGCGAATGAAGCGTTAACTTGTGTAAATGCACCATGACGGTCGACTGTTGGTTCGCGGGGAAGGACATTCAAAACATTTCTCTGTTCCAAACATTACGATGGAGCTAGGTCAGAAACACTGCCGAGTGTTTCGCACATAGATTCAAAACATTTCCGTGTGTTTGTGTTTTCCACAGTGAGTGTTTTGAATTTACTACTCCGTGTGACAACAATAGTATCACCACCCAGTGGACCGGAAACTAGTCAATGAGGGTCGAAGCAATCCCGCAGTTCCACAGCCTGCTTCCGTTTTACTTGAATGGAAAGCCTTAGAGTCACTAAAGTCAAGAGAAATAAAACTCGAGTTCAACTGTGGTATGAGAAACAGGTTTGAAGCCCTGGAGGATATGGCAGAGGACTCCATAGACATTGTCTGGGGCACACTACAATACACCTGGAAAGAAGCATGCGAAGAAGTCCTAGGCAAAAGGGAGAGAAAACACAAGGTGTGGCTATCAACAGCAACATGGACGCTGATCAAAGAAAGGAAACAAATTAAACAAATGGTCAATCGATGTCAGTTGAAGAGAAACAAGAACACCAAGCAAAATACTGGCAACAAAACAAGGCAGTCAAGAATAGCTTGGGAATGTGCAAGAACTGGAGAGGAATCACTCTCCTATCCGTACCAAGTAAAGTCTTCACACGCTACTATTGGACAGGATGGAAGGAGCACTGGATGAAAAGCTACGTGAAGAACAAGCTGGTTTTCGGAAAAACAAATCATGCACTGACTATATTGCTACACTGAGAATAATCAGAGAACAATCAATTGTGTGTCAGTTATCCCTATATATTAATTTCATAGACTTCGAGAAAACTTTTGATAGTATAGACAGAGACGTTATCTGGATGCTGATGCATCACTACGGAATACCAGCTAAGTTTGTGACACTAATCCAGCAGGTGTACGAATACTACACCTGCGAAGTTATCCATAATGGAAAACTGTCTGAGACGTTTGAAGTGAAGACTGGCGTAAGATAGGGGTGCATCCTATCACCATTAATTTTTATCATGGTGATAGACTGTATAATGAGAGAGACTGCTAAACAGGGCCAAAATGGCATCCAGCGAACTATCACATACACACAAACAAATGCAAAAAAGTTCAATGGAACGCCTACACAAAATGGAGTGGTGACAGCGGGTAACAATGAGATCACGCCTTCGGGGCCAGACTCTCTTCTCGGCGAGTTCACGAATGCGGGCGAGAGTCGGATAAGCGAGACTACTGCGACTTGAAGTAAGTAAATGGGACAGCATTATAGGAATTACTTTGATGCGGTTTCAGCGAAACTTACATAGGACATCAGTGAGATAATGACAGTGGGCATCAAGAAGTCTCATCATGCAATGTTAGTAACCATTATTACAATAGGCTAAACTCACGGATGAGTTGTCACGGATGTATTCCTGGTTGTCTCCCGTGAGAAGCCTGAGTAGTCTCGATGGTCCTGTGTAGTGGCCGGCGTCCACTGAATGCATGTAGTCGAAGAAGAAATACGGCGTGTGACGGTTCGGAACCGAGCAGCGGTTATTATCTAAAACAACGCCATCTTGTATAGCAGTCGGCTTCGACGAACACACACGCGTATTGGTCGCGTCGATGCATTCAGCGTTTTTGATGATCGCAGTGAATATAAACTTTAATAATTTCACCAATAGACAAATTGAACTACTGATTGTGTACATGCTAGAAATGTGAATATGTTTAATTACACATTGTATATATATTCGACAAGGGTGGCTACACATAGTGTCATATGTTAAGCATATCATTGGACTATCCATAAGCCAAGGGCTTCCTTGTCCTCTGACCGTCTGGAGTTGTGGTTTGCAATGATTGTTCAATGTTGTTAAAACTAGCATATTTATGAAACAAACAGCGCTTGATGTAATACACCGATTGGAAATAACGTTGTGGCTGCAACATTTCAATGTTGCAGCCACAACGTTATCAACTTTGGTTTATTTTGATATGTTCAAAGCCGAGAAACATACATTCATTGCAACGACAAGTGTTATGAGGGGACCCCCTGACCAAAACGTGAAATTGTTGTTTTATGTTTGTACTTAGACTTGCAATATTCGTAGTTTGGGTCTAACAATGTCTGTAAAATAGACGTTGGTGCCTACTGTCAATGAGATACGAGTACTCGAGATCCGTGTGCGCGAAGTCCGGATTGTCTCCTTTGCCAGGTTTAAACTTGTAGATCCACCTGTGCTGCTGCCCCAGGTGCGTTCGAAAGACAGCGCCGCGACGGCTGTTGCTGTCGTAATACTCTCGAAGCAATACCACATAGCCTCGCTGCAGAGAAACGTCATAGCGATGTCAACTAATTGCCGGCGGCCATCTTGGCAGTTTCCCGTCCGGTTTATATAACGGACGCAAGATTATGGAAATCGGCATGGATAGGTCAGATTATGCATCCAACACTATATGCATAGTATATCCTACATAGAGTTATTCATCATTATGATCAAAACTACATTATTATTAAGTTACAATTAATTAATATTATTTTTGAAATTACTATCAATGTACATGTGTAGTTAGCAATATTATGTCATAAGCGTTACCTGCTTGATTTTGGCCTCGACGGTCAGCTCAAAGTCTTTGTCGAGCGTGGGTGCAGGATTCCCGGGTGAACCACCTTTATGAAGGGTACAAAGTTGAGCTTGGGCAGACGCGATAAACGCCAGAAGAATGGCGAACACACGCCACGTACTCATCGTGGATCTGTAAACAACGACGTATACATGTAGTGGTCGAGGAAATTGATCAAATGATAGTGTAATATTCAAGACATACAAGGTGTCGCTTTACTCCATGTTGAATTACTCATAAAACCAATCAAATATAAAATATGTTTCACTAAAGCCGATGCATATGGTAAGGTCTAGTTCAAGCATGTCAGCAGCCAATATGTTTTTCGGTTTACATATGAATGACAAATATTATATTCGATTGGGACCGAAAAACGGTGAATGGTGAAGCTAGCTTTGATGTTGCAGTCGGAAATTCCGTCTGGTGCAACGTGGTTAATTGCTTTGACCTAGTGTCATAGGCAGTGGGCATATTGGTATGACTTTGTAGCACATATTGTTCATTACTAACAGCAGGCTGCGTGATGTTTGGCAATCAAATTAATGCCTGCTGATAGAAGAAATGATAACTATTCATTTTAATCAGGTGGATTTCGACAGCAATCAGGAAGTAGTAGAAACATTTTTCTTGTGCATTGCATGCTGTTTCTGCTACAATGTGCACACAAAACATGTTAGATTTGTGCAGTTATTTGTCGTGCTTTGCCAGATAGTCAGTCAGGCAGACCGACAGACAGACAGACAGACAACCAAACATAAAGACAAACATATGTTCATTATTTGACCCATTCAATTACATACTGGCAAATATTAATTACAGATGAGATGTACAAAATAACGAAACAGATTTGTGGAAACACCAACTACAAGGTCAACCCCCAGTCATGGACAAAGACGGAAGGCTGCTGACCAATGAAGAGGAACAAAAACGAAGATGGACAGAACACTTCAATGAAGCACTAAACAGACCGGATCCACAACACCCAGCAGACATCCAGCCGGCAGAAAGAGACCTGGAGATAGAAACGTCCCCACCAAAGAAAGCAGAGATTAAAGCAGCAATAGCCACTCTTCGGAACAACAAAGCTCCAGGAACAGATTCATTATGCGCAGAAGTTTCCAAGACTGACCCAGAAACTGCAGCCGAGATCCTACACCCCCTCTTTGTGGAGATATGGGAAAAGAAGAACTGCCGGATGACTGAACCCGCGGGAGGATAATCAAATTACCGAAGTAACTTAGTAGACTGCAGCAATTGGAGGGGAATTACTCCACTCTCCATTCCAAGTATAAGTTCTCAAAAATCATCATGACCCGAATGAAAACAACAGCAGACAAGCTTCTCCGCTTCAGTAAAGAGAGGAGAGGAACAACCAAATACATCTTCACTTTGCGGAACATTCTAGAGCAATGAAATGTAAATGTTTATTGATTTATGTAGCACCATATGTATACAATAATATTCTATGGTGCTGTTCAATACAATAAATCGCGCAGTAGAAAGTTAAAACAAAATAAGCATTCAACATAATATAAATATTGATATAAAAGGGTAAGAATTATAAAATGAGTAAAATTAATAATTTCAGTAGAAACTTCCGACATATTTTATATAAATATCTAACAGGTGTACAAGTATTTAAATTAGTAAAATTAATAAGGTAATTGTATGCAATTCTAAAATAGTGAGTCTTCAGTTTGCTCTTACAAATACTGACATTGTTGCAGCTGCGAACATCTTTGGGAAGGGAGTTCCACAGTTTCGGTGCAGCAACTTTAAAAGCACGATCTCCCAGTGTTTTTCTTTTTGTCCTTGGTACATCAAGTTTAAGATCATCCTGGGATCTTAGACCGTAATGGATGCTTCTAGGAGTCAGCATTTCAGCATTTGGAGTTGTTCATTTTGAGTTTCATGCCTTGTATCCAGCTATTCATGTCTCTAATGAATCGTTCCATGGACTCACAGTTACTGTATAAAGAATCAGGATATAAACCACAGTAAACTTGATGATCATCGGCGTATGCATGACCCAGCTTCCCATGCTGATCGATAACAGAAAAAAAGAGGAGTAGAGTAATCTGTGACCACAACAGGACCTAGACATGAGCCTTGCTGTACTCCCTGATTAAGTTTGAACTGCTCAGACGCCGTACCATTGATACAAATAGGTTGCAACCTTGATTGGAGATAAGAGGAAAACCAATTTAGAGCTGTGTCTGATACTCCAAAAGAGCAATTCATTATATTTAACCAAACATCGTGGTCCACTGTATCAAAAGCCGACGACAAATCAATTAAGACCAGTTGTGTCACCTTCTGTTGATCCATGTTTAGAAGAATGTCAGACTGGACCTTAACTAGACTGGTTTCTGTAGAATGCCCTGCTCTATAAGCAGACTGACAAGGTGGCAAAGGAAATCCACAGTCTGAGTGTAGACATAGTTGTTTTACAACAGCTCGCTCAGATAGTTTTGAATATACTGGAGATTCGATACAGGACGATACTTTTTAGAATAGGATCCAATCCTGCTTTTTTAGCAGCGGCACTACAAGTGCAGTCTTTCACTCGTGTGGGAATTCTCCAGTAGCAATAGATCGATTGATGATGTGCGTGAAGAAGCAATGCAATGAATGGCAGAGAAAAAATCTATGTTAACTTCGCAGATTTTGAAAAAAACATTCGACAGTGCACAGGGAGAGAGAAAATCATGAGGCACTATGGAATTCCAGAAAAGCTGGTGAAACTCATCCAGATGAAACCCGGCGTCCGACAAGGATGTGTCATGTCATCGGTTCTATTCATCCTAGTTATCGACTGGGCAACAAAAACATGATCAACCAAGAGTGGACTGGCATCAGATGGAACCTTTGCTCTTCACTCGAAAATCTAATATATGCGCATGACCTCGTTCTGCCGTCTCACACTCGAGATCAGGTACAGACGAAAACAAGCAATCTAGAGCAACAAGCCAGTTCCATTGGTCTGTCAGTCAATGCACAAAAAGACAAAAGTATTAACAAAGAGCAATCTGACACAGCAACCTGTCGTGATCAATAATCATCGACTCCAGTACGTCAACAACTTCATTTACCTAGACAGCATCACCAGTCTCCAAGGAGGTGCAGAAGAAGACATTAAAACACGATTGGGAAAAGCCAGGTCTGCATTTGCAAATCTACAGCTGCTATGGAGATCCTCAGTATACTCCCAAAAGACAACACTCAGAATCTACCAATGCAATGTCCTTATTGTGCTCCTCTATGGCTCAAAGTGCTCAAAGTATGACACAACAAGACACCAATAGATTTTCCAGCTTCCAAAACACATGCTTAAGGAAGAAAGTGTACTGGCCCGAGACCATCTCCAACACCAGACTCCACCAAGCAACAAAACACTAACGCATCTGCCTCATCCTGAAAAGAGAAGGTGAACATGGCTTGGTCATGTCTACAGGATGAACATCGACCTGCCAGCAAAAACAGCGCTAACTGCACGCCAGAAGGAAACAGAAAAAGAAGCAGGCCAAAAACAACATGGCGACGAACAATGGAAGAAGAACTGAAGGCTGCTGGATTGACATGGGGCACAGCAGCAAGGAGAGCCCAAGACAGAGGGGTCTGGCGAGATCTTGTGCGAGCCTTATGTGCCACAGGGCATGTAGAGGATGAGTAATTAAGTAAATATTAATTACCATGTAATTTAACAGTATATGCACAGTATATGCACACAGTGTGCATGTTGTGCTCAACAGAGATTCACTATACATACATGTTCAACGTAGGTTCACTATACATACATGTACCCCCACACGCACGCACGCACGCAAGCACGCACGCACGCACGCACAAACACACACACACACACATACACACACACACACACACATATATATATATATATATATATATATATATATATATATATATATATATATATATTCATATTCATGCATAATTATTATATATCAAATAAGGGTCATGGAGACTCCCATTAAGGTTATCAAGTAGCCGCTCTTACAGGAGCCATCCTATGTACATTGCAAATGATGTCGTCCTCTTTCAACACTTATGCTGACACGACTGTCAAGTTTGCCAGCAAACACTTCACTTGACCGGTTGGACTTTCGCCGACAACAAAACAAATAACATTCACCACCCTCTCCACGAGTAGCTGTCAGACAAGCAAGGCACGTAGTCATGGCGTTGAATGTCACGAGGATATTATTTTATGTTAACCGAGTTCCGGAGTGTTACAATGTGTTGTCACTCTTGTGCTATGTTACTTGAATGTTACAAGTGTTACGTCATCTCTGGTGCCATACTACAGTACCAATGACATGAACATGAATATGATTAGAAGAGTAACTAGTATATAGAAAACCTGAAAGCTAGTGTATGAAAAACTTTTTAAAGGTTTTATTCTGAATGCTTCTGAGCTTAATTGAATAGTAAACTTATTTACTATATATATATATATATATATATGTCACATGACGGGATTAATAAGTAATTATTCTTTTTCTAAAATCTACAGTACTTTTTCCTTAGAATAGGGTAACAAAATATATAATTCTGAAAGTCCCCATATCTAGCTAACTCCTATCTGATACCCACCCCGAAAGCTCAGTAACACGAGGCAGACATAAATCAGAGTGTTTTTGAACTTTTATATGCGCTATTATATGCACTGATCTAATATACTATTAGCAGCTGTAGCAGCGCAGACGACAAATGCAACTGGCTGAAAGAATTTACAAATGCCAAATTTAACCCAAAGAACAATACGTTTCACTACGCAATTCCAATACAATGAATTCATAGCTTCTCATTTCACATCCGTTTCAGTTTGTGAATCAGCACTGCACTACTCACCGAGAGGACGACGCAGGCCAGAGAGTAGACGTTTCAGTTTGTGAATCAGCACTGCACTACTCACCGAGAGGACGACGCAGGCCAGAGAGTAGACGTTTCAGTTTGTGAATCAGCACTGCACTACTCACCGAGAGGACGACGCAGGCCAGAGAGTAGACGTTCCAGTTTGTGAATCAGCACTGCACTACTCACCGAGAGGACGACGCAGGCCAGAGAGTAGACGTTCCAGTTTGTGAATCAGCACTGCACTACTCACCGAGAGGACGACGCAGGCCAGAGAGTAGACGTTCCAGTTTGTGAATCAGCACTGCACTACTCACCGAGAGGACGACGCAGGCCAGAGAGTAGACGTTCCAGTTTGTGAATCAGCACTGCACTACTCACCGAGAGGACGACGCAGGCCAGAGAGTAGACGTTTCAGTTTGTGAATCAGCACTGCACTACTCACCGAGAGGAAGACGCAGGCCAGAGAGTAGACGTTTCAGTTTGTGAATCAGCACTGCACTACTCACCGAGAGGACGACGCAGGCCAGAGAGTAGACGTTTCAGTTTGTGAATCAGCACTGCACTACTCACCGAGAGGACGACGCAGGCCAGAGAGTAGACGTTTCAGTTTGTGAATCAGCACTGCACTACTCACCGAGAGGACGACGCAGGCCAGAGAGTAGACGTTCCAGTTTGTGAATCAGCACTGCACTACTCACCGAGAGGACGACGCAGGCCAGAGGGTAGACGTTCCAGTTTGTGAATCAGCACTGCACTACTCACCGAGAGGACGACGCAGGCCAGAGAGTAGACGTTCCAGTTTGTGAATCAGCACTGCACTACTCACCGAGAGGACGACGCAGGCCAGAGAGTAGACGTTCCAGTTTGTGAATCAGCACTGCACTACTCACCGAGAGGACGACGCAGGCCAGAGAGTAGACGTTTCAGTTTGTGAATCAGCACTGCACTACTCACCGAGAGGAAGACGCAGGCCAGAGAGTAGACGTTTCAGTTTGTGAATCAGCACTGCACTACTCACCGAGAGGACGACGCAACCAGAGAGTAGACGTTTCAGTTTGTGAATCAGCACTGCACTACTCACCGAGAGGACGACGCAGGCCAGAGAGTAGACGTTCCAGTTTGTGAATCAGCACTGCACTACTCACCGAGAGGACGACGCAGGCCAGAGAGTAGACGTTCCAGTTTGTGAATCAGCACTGCACTACTCACCGAGAGGACGACGCAGGCCAGAGAGTAGACGTTCCAGTTTGTGAATCAGCACTGCACTACTCACCGAGAGGACGACGCAGGCCAGAGAGTAGACGTTCCAGTTTGTGAATCAGCACTGCACTACTCACCGAGAGGACGACGCAGGCCAGAGAGTAGACGTTCCAGTTTGTAAATCAGCACTGCGCTACTCACCGAGAGGACGACGCAGGCCAGAGAGTAGACGTTTCAGTTTGTGAATCAGCACTGCGCTACTCACCGAGAGGACGACGCAGGCCAGAGAGTAGACGTTTGTACGCTACAGAAGCATCCGGCAGAACTGACCGCATTCAGTAAGTGTCGGCTGCACTAAAATTAATTCACTACCGATTGCGTACTTCAATACGAGTGCCGGCAGGTTTCACGGCCAAACAGCTGTTGACATATGTGAGGGGCTAACATTATGTGCTACGCACGCACGCACGCACGCACGCACGCACGCACTCGTATCTCTGTCAGACCTGTAGTTTTGAAAACAGTGGGTGGGTGGGTGGGGGGTGGGGTAGGTGGGTGGTTGCGTGCGTGCGTGCGTGCGTGCGTGCGTGCGAGCGTGCATTCGGCTGCACCCTCATAATTGTGCAACATTAGAAAGTTAAGTAATTGACTCTTTAAGCACATTTGATCTTACTCGGTAATATGAAGGGGAGACCGGGAATAGTTGTTAAAACATTAAGTTAAAGTCACTTTTTTGTGAAACACATTTCAAATGCATTATTTCTGTCAACATATACATAAAATGTGATAAAATGTGTTAATAAAATGCCCTCCGGACGCCAATGTACGGGGCACGTTGTTACAGCAAAGAATGCGTGGATCGCAAAACAAGTGTCACTCGTACATGTTACTGTTATTACATTAAGTGGATCATACAGTACGTTTGCTAAAGAGTTGCGGTACATCGCTGTGTCTCGATCATTGCGATTTAGCTTAAATGAACATATTGCGTTTTTATCTGCGAAAGTCGACGAAGACATGTTCGACGACACGACCACAGGCGGGATAGCGTCTTGCAACAGCATAGCACCCTCAGGTGTGTCTTAGGGTGCAAGCTTATTATAAAGAATAGTTTTTTCCATTTGGATTATGTATTTTAAAGTGATGTGAAACCTCGGCTAATAGTTGGTTGTGGTTTATTCTAAATGTGAATAATTTGCGTTTTTATTAGCGAATGCAGCGGAGAGATGTTTGACGACACAACGACAGGCGGCACATCGTCTTGCTGCAGCACCCAGAGGCAGTAGACGCGTGAACTGGAAACCCGCGGCACTTCGACTACCGGAAGAGCTTTATATGATTCCCGTAGGCTTGTTCGCTTTACCTTAATCACCAAAGTAGAAATAGTGTTATTGCTATACAGTGTTACCAGCGGTGTCCATACACACGACAGCCATGATTCCTGCGATGTGAGTGTTTGCACTAAAACATGAAGTTAATTCAAAATTACCAAAAGAAACGGTGACCTTCATAACCCACTTAACTAAATTCTGGCTGTTTGGACACTTCTGATTATAAAGTTTGGTTAAAGTGAACCCTGTACGAAAACGAAGAAACCCTACCCGAAGACACGCAAACCCCAACCTTCTAATGTAAACCCTAATAGCAGAACTGTAACCCCTAAACAAATAAATAAATAATAAACGTATCCCTTAAAGGTAATCCTAAAAGCTCAAAACATTAAACTAAAAATGTAGAACCCCCAAATCACTAACACTAAAATATAGCCCTAGCCATAATAACTTAAATCTTAATACTTGACCGCAAGACTAAAAACCCAATAGCTGGTGCTAAGCCCTAGCTTTAAAACACTAACCCTTAAACAAAAACGAAAACATGTACCAAAATTATACAGATTGCAATTATTGTTCAGTAACTTATCCTAATCGAAGGGTATTGTACTGGGGCTAATTTCCTAGGTAGGTAATGTCCATGGGTGATGTCACAGGAATACTGTCCTGTTGCCATAGAATGTGGTATTATATAATTGGATATTGGCAGAAGACCTTGTTAAATATTGTTATTTTTAATGGCACAGCCCTATTTGAGCAATTAATTGAAACGTGGGTGTGAATGCGCATGTGCGTGAGCGCGCACGTGTGTGCATCATTCAATCAAGTAGAAGTCACATTACATAAATATTGCCATTGACTATGTCATGCTTCATTCAATTCATATTCCATTCACAGTTGTTTGTTATGTATGAATCCGGGAAATGCATCCCCGTTGGTAAGTAAAAATGAAAAACTTAATACATGAAGCTGTGAACATTTACATTGTCACGTACACTGTACAAAATATGTATATATGTGTATAATCCATTTAATATAATACCGGTAACACGAGTTATACTTGCTTTGCGATCCACACGTTCTTTGCTGTAACAACGCTTACGGGGCTAGTTGCTACAGTCGCTCGTGCCTGTGAAACTCCACATATCTACCTAACTACAATGTGGAATATCAATGGTATAGTACATTTTATTAACACGAATAATACATTTAATCTATACGTTGACAGAAATTATGCATATAACATACTTTTCACACAAAAATGACTGTAAATAAAAAATGTAACACCTAGCTCAGTCTCAACCACAGATACCACAACATCAGGTCAGTGGCGTCAACGTTTGAAGACCTCAACTGGCCGTCATTGCAAAGACGTCGGTACAACTCTAGACTAATACTATTTTATAAAGTAACAAACAAACTACAAGTAGTACCACTACCAACCAAGATTTTCTTCATTCCTATTTTTACGATGCACTCGACATGCACACCACAACATATGTTTTCTCCATGTCCAAACTAAGGCAGGCTAAATTACAAACACAGCTTCTTCCAAAGAACAATTCCACAATGGATCGACCTCCCGGTTGCGCCTGCAACGGCAGATTCCTTGGAAAATTGAACTGACCAGAATTCCTAATTTATAAATCACAGTTAAATAGCATCTAAGCATTCTGTCCTTTTCTTTCCTGTTTTCCAGCTACATGTGCTGCTCTCTGGTGTCTATGTACCTAATATTGATCGCTTCTTTGCCTTCATTGACTATTCGTGCGCGAGCATATTATAATCTCCACATTTGAAGGATTTGCTGTTATATGAAGAAGTTAACCTCAGAAACGTACACAAGAGACTCGCAACCATCCGTCTAAAAGATCAACGTTATCGTCTACACAAGAATTCAGCGAGAATATCGTTTGTGAGATAATCACGTGGTATGCACTGTCTGGTGGAAATAACTTGAATGTGGTTTGCGCGCATGTCTGTTTCCGTAGTGAACGCCCCGGAACGAGGCTGTAACGTCCGGGTGAAAAAGTATGTGGTCGTCCTCAACACGAGAACTAGCCTGCCGAGACATTGCCATGCAGTGAGCAGCGACACCGTGCCACTTGTGGTCAACCGACGGTAATAAAAATATACGTCATACGTAATTCAAATGGATTGCAATTGCCGTGATGCCACGTTCACGTTAAATAGGCCGTAGAACGGACAAAGCCAAAGGTACGTAAACTGCTGCTACTGCGGTTTAACACTGACTATTATCACAAACACTTTTATACATGCATATTGATTTGTGTCATATTACTTTGATACCATGCGTGTTATTAACACTTAGTAGTAAGTTTGAGTGATTGCTGATCGTCGATATGACGTCACAGCATCGAAGTGCCTACGTCACGCCATCGTTGGCGTATTCTCGCAAGCAGCAGTCCGTGTGATTTCGGGTTTTTCTGCGTAGTGATATTTGCATAATAAATGATAACATAATTTGTCACCATTTATTTATAGTACGACTTGCGTACGTCGCTATATTCCAATATGACGGAAAACCACCAATCGTCAATACTTTATCTTGTAGTTGCATAGCCTAATATATTATTGCTCTATTTGTGAAGTCTATGTTTGGCTTTCTGCTTTTATGCTAGCAACCTGCACAGAGATATGCAGTCCGTTGTATGATCGTCCCTGCCCTTAGCTAGTCCAGGGCACAGCTGACCGGGTTGCCAGTACCCGGAAAGGCATCACGGGACAGAAGAGTACCTAGAAGAGTACATAGAAGAGTACCTAGAAGAGTACATAGAAGAGTACCTAGAAGAGTACACCGAAAAGGACACAGACGTGGACATTGAAGAGGATGCCCACGTCAGTCGTGGCATCAATTCAGTCTGGTTTTGTTGGTCATTCTGACGTCAACCATTTGGTAATGTTCATGGTTCACTTGTGTAAAGTATGTATTCATTGTGTAAGTATTGTTTGCGATGGCGTGTTTAACAGTGGGTTGTCTCAGTCGTGTAACTATCACACCGACCAACCACTCGCTCAGTACACGCCTGTGCTAGGGTACACCCTTGTTATAACAATAATATAGCAATGTTATATTCGGATTATGTATTTTAAATTGATACGATACTCCGGTGACTCGTTCTCTGCGATGTATTTTAAAGCTGCTTCCTCAAATGGTTCAGCCCATCGCGAATCCGGTTCACTTATGTCCAGACGTGTAGTGTGTGACTAGTTTAAGTAATATGCGCAGTCAGTTTACTAAAAAATATGCCTATTTTTGTTCAAATCATCGAAAGAATTGACTTTAATCGTTAGATCTGGTAAGGTCACAAAATAGTGGCTATCCAAAATCATAAACACTGTGTGGTTCAATGCTGATCATGGGCGTGATTTCCATCCTCTCGCCGATCACATGACGAAGTTACAAAATTTCACCAAGGAAGAAAATCGTGAATTTTCAGCATTTCGATTTTCATTTCAGTAAATGCTTGAACAAGCATGAATCATTTTTATAGTTTTTCTGATGATTTGACAAAAAAAGTACATACAACAGTTGGGCAAACGAGCTAGCATGTTGCAGTGGATACTAGGTTGGTTTGGTTTTCGCAAAATTAATTTGAAATGAGACTAGCAAAAATCGAATTAAGCACCTTTAAATGTAGACGTTGTGTTTTTATCTTTGCGTGCAGACAGAGATACAGTGTATGTTCGACGGCACGCCAACAGACGGCACGGCGTGTCGCAGCATCGTGGCACCCGGAGACGGCAGACAGGCGACACTTCGATTAACAGAACAGCATCAAATAAAATTCCGTATTTGACCAATTAAAATTAAGTACCCACGTGTACGCCTTAGAAACTCGTGCTAGTAATCTCGTTGGTTAACAGAGCAACTGAAAAAATCCACGTTTGAACCAGGTTCTCTGATGAACTCGGCAGCCCCCGTCTTGCCTGGTTGGTTTGTACTGCACTCGCCAGCGAACGGGAAGCCATAACATAATTCTATCAGGATTTCCGCATTAACTTGAGAATAGGTTGTTCTACACCACTTAAGCACCTGTAGGAGTTATGTGCTGGTGTTCTCCGTTTCACGATCTATACGTGCCAAATCCTGCACCATCTGTAGCGTGGACTAGTCTCTTGCAAGCATCAACGGGAAGACAGCTTCCCGTCTTTGAAATAGTGTACAGTTGGAACTACGTTGACAACAACATGCGCGACACGTGGGAGGAAATTGTTAATCCGCAGTCTACTGTGACCCCGATGTAACGGATGGCCGGTGATGGGTACCTTTGCATCCGGGATGTCTTAAAATGTTTGCGGTTCAGTGCTGTCAGTAGGTCTCATTATCATTCAGCAGGAGATTGTGGTCAGTCACTGAGTCGCCCACTGCTTCTCGATACATCGCACGATGAGTCAACTGCATCCGAAGCTTTCCCGTCCCACGTTCCGGTGAAATTAGCGTACATCTGGACGGGTGTCGTCTGCGTATCTAGATAACATTGCAGGCCATACTTCTTGGAGATAGCGCCTAATGACAGAGTGTAAATGCAGAAAAGCAGTAAGCCCAACACAGACCTCTGTGGGAAGCCTGATTCGGTCAGTGTTCTCCGATAGTTAAGCTACGAATGCTTACTGTCACTATTTGTGTCCTCGTTAAAACTGTGTAGGAAAAACAACCCAATATTTTCAAAACACATCAAATACATTTATTATATACACATCTGTTGTGGTTTATTATAAAATATATGTAAAATATGCAATTTAAATAAATAAGACAGTTATGCATGCAAGTAGAAACGTGTGACTGTCGTTTAGCCAAGTTATATACATTCCGTCGATATGACTGTATTAAAAAATGAACAGGATAAATATCGGAACAGGTTAATAAATTCCACTGCATAAAAACTATTACATCCACATAAACAGCCTTACGTGACATAAAAACAGAATTACGTGACATATAAACAGCCTTACGTGACACATAAACAGCCTTACGTGACATATAAACAGCATTATGTGACATTTAAACAGCCTTTCATGACATAGCACATGGAAAAACTACATCAAATGCAGATTAAAAACATTTGTGTTCCTAATAATTTGCTTTGTGTAAATAATGCACCAAGTTCTAGAGCCTGGACATGCCATGGTTGAAATAGCAGGATCCTGTTGAAGTATCCACTAAGTTCTGCACAGTGTCTACTGTAACAATTTATTATTAAATATCAAATCGTGTTGTATTGACTCTGCCACACAAAGGTAATCATGTATAAAATACTATGTTGCTCACTTCAGATTCGCATCAATAAAATGTAGAGGGCGCCACATTTTTCATACATTTAGCACAACTAAAATACTTATGCTGATGTGTGTTGACTGTTCAATTGATACAACCAGTTTCACAGCCGGAAAAATGAAGTTAGTTGTTTCTGCCCTTTCAATAGGGGTGCAGAGTTCTTTTTGTTTGGCTTTTTCGTTGCTGCCTTTGTGGTGGTTGTCTTCTTTCCTTTCTTGACAGGCTGAACAGGAAAAGAACTGATCTTTGGACGTTGAGAAGACGGTTCTTCATGGTTTACGGTTTCGAGTGGACGTTTGGTCGAGCCACCTTTCTTCTGACAATCATCTTTGGACTTGTAGCTGTGTTGACCAGCATCGATGTTCTCCTGGTCAAACATTGACTCTGTCAATATGTGGTCTTTCTTTGTCTTTTGTATCTTGTGGGGCACTCGTGCCATCTCGGGCAACTGCAAGTTCTCGGAGACGATTGTCCGGCTAGGAAACAGAATGTAGAATATTTTTTACTAATGAACTGTCAAGGTCTTTACACCAAAAATAAAGTAGCTGAAATATTTATCGATTTTAAACAATGCTACCGCTAAAATGTTTTTCAGAAAAATCTTCCTTTCGTGAAAGCAGCCATTGCTAAGCAAGCACGCTGCATAAAAAACATGAAAAGGTGTGTGCTTTGAGAAAACGCATAGCTCAAAGTGATTGATGTCCATAGGTGCGGCTTTACGTAGAAAATACTTATGGCTGCCTCTTCTCCACATGCAAGCTGGACAACTCAGCTAGTGTTAACATCAGGCTGACTGGGTGTGTCATTAACACGTACCTTGACATGTAACTCTGAGGGACAGGCATAAAGCTGGGTTCTTTGGTTTCTTGCTGGTCAAACTTTACATCCGCCTGTGCCCAGTCCAGACACGCCTGGTATCTCTTCACTACATAGGTTTGCTGGAATTAAATCACTGTACATTTAACAACACTCCAATATACACCATTGAACTTGAATCTAATATAATATATAATCCACTACTTTAAATTAAGCATAGCAACATTCAGAAGCTTTTAATTACTAACACTTTGAAATTTAAGCAAAGGAATTTTGCTAGAAATCTATTAGTTTATCTAAAGTGGCACAATTTAATAAACATAGCACTAAATTGTTGGCAACTACTGTAAAGTAGTAACGTGTGCTATGGCTTACACGGAAATGTTTTAATACTTTATTGCTCTTTACACATAATGGTTCTAATGGCAAAATGGTAATGCTTATGTAATTGTGTGCCTTTTGAAAATCATGTTTTCACGTAAGGTTCCACTTTTAACAAACAGGGCGCATTTTTATTATGTAATGTACTTCTATTTGAAACTATATGGTATAAGCAGTCACATATAATGTGAACTGCTATTCAGTAAACTTGAGTAAAGTTATTATGTATAAGCAAATAATGTCATATAATAACTTAACCATGTGGTAATTATTTATATTGAAATAAATTACCACAATTAGCAGGTTAATGTAATCCATAATCCCTGGGTGGAAATTTAATAACTTATCAACTAATACTGTTACATAAAGACTACCATGTGAAATTAAAAGTATATGAAATATGAAGTACAGTAGAATCACCTTCGGCTTGGCTACTTTCTCTTTCACTCTTTCTACAAGTGATTTACTCTCTTGGCAGCCTGGGCTGTGTTCCAAAGGTGACCTGTGGAATTAAATAACATGGTGGCTTAAGGGAAGACACCCCATATGGATCGGATTTACTTTTAAATTGCATAGCTAATGCAATTGTTTTAGCCCAACTGTGGGTCTTAGTGAAAAAAAATTTGCCAGGCTGTGCTTCCATAAAAAATATTGAATTTTTTTGGATAAAAACCCCACATTTTTCATTACGACTACTAAGATCACATTAAAACTATACATTAAAAAAATACCTCTTAATGTTTGCAAAAGAAAATAATAAGGAGAACATCAATCACAACTTTGTTGGTGCAGCTTCGTTATTACCAGAGATATGGTGATTCCAAATTGGAAAAACACAGTTTTTTGTAAACGCCTGTCAAAGATCGGGAAAACAAAGGAATTTACTTGAAAGAGGCATGCTTTACCCATGAATAAAAGTGATTTAGAGGTATGTAATTGCACTGAAAGTGAACTTTATGCATAATAAATATACAAAGCTATCAGAAAACAGTGGAAACACATTTTGAGTAATAAAAAAAGAAAAAGGAATTTCACCTGGGATGTCTCCCCTTAATAACGAATCTGGTACTGTAGTACAACTGCATTCTGTTAAACTCCCCCCTCAATTCATAGGCTCGTTGATGTTCAACTCTGTACTGCATTTAACTTACATGTTTAATAAGTGCCAACTTTTGTTAAAATCATGAAAGAATAGATATCTCAGATTAGTGAGGTAATTTGCATAAGTGTGAATAGGCTTGTCAGTGTTTTGAATGGAGCTAGTTTTGCTTGGCGACGTAATAGTTTGTTCAATGATTTCATCAAGACTAAATGATAGATTTGCACAAACAAGCTAACATGTCGTAGTGGATACTACCGAGTAGAAAGGTTTGATTTAAAAAAATTATTCTAAACTAAGATGAGCAAAAACTTAAAATTGAGGAAAGAGGTTTAAAGCTATATCAAAAGAAGCTGAACTCCCAAACACATATAGTATTAAATATTTATGCCAGCACATTACAGCTGAGTATCAACCAATGTTTTGGCGTTTTATGTCACATTATATTTTTGTAATTTCAGAAAACAAGAAATTATGCGTTGTTTTACAAAACAGGTTATATCCAATTTGTGTATTTCGTGATAAATAATGTTTTCTGTTGCACATGGATAGAGGAAATGTTATTTCATCAGTCAATAGTGTGGTACATAACGTGTGTTACCGCACTTTTACCTTTGCCAGTATCAATTAGATGACATCACAAGACTAGTTTTAACATAATTTATGTGTGTTTTGTCACATAGCGCGTTTTGCTGATAACTGCTTCAAATGTAATATTTGGGATTGCCAAAGAAGAATATATAAATTAAAAGAGGTTGCTTCCGAAAAAACATACCTGAACTTTGACAGCAGTGAGGGAAATCTAACAGGAGTCTTCTGACTTGAAACTGTGTCACTGAGAACATCAACCATCCTGCCAACAAATGGCTGACCAGCCATCTGATCCAACAATGTGCGTATCAGTTTCATGTTGGCGCGGCCACAAGTTGAACCTCCCACACTCACGTCCTGAGTGAAACACCAACAATCAGGGCGTGACATTTTGACACTCGATGCTCTAATGCATACAGGTACAACAAACATCATGACATGGCTGTTGGCTCTAAAGATGTCAAAATGGTTAAATATTAAATTGTGACAGGTAACAACAAATTAAATACACTCTTAATGTTGAAAAGTGTATAGATTAAGAGTGCTGGTGTACAATGAATATAGTTTCTAAATGATAAGCATGGGTGACAAAAGTATAGATTTTGGTAAATTTATATTTACAGTAAAACCATAAAACAAATTATGCATCAATACAACCGCGCATCAGTATGATCGTTCTTAGTAAGAATAATTGTGGATAAAGATATGAACAACCTGTTTTGAATTCTCAGCCAAATTAGCACATGAGAATGCACTAGTTATTCCCCTAGCAGAGTCTGCATTATCTTTTTGGTATATTAAACCATCATGTTTATCTTAACACAACAAGTCATCTTTCTCACTTCTCTCAATTATTTCAGTGAATGGTAGCCCTAAATGTCTCATTCAATGACCTAATATGAATTAGTAGGAATGTAATGCAGTTATTCCTAGTAAATGCTTAGACACTCCATCAAAATCTGCAGGTAACAAGGTGATAACCTTCACATGAATTGTATAAATTTATTTCAGTTATAGTAACATCTTCAAGCATTGGAGAAAAAAACCGTAATTTTACAGACGTTTGCAATAACATTTTCAAACATCACGTTAGATGCACACAAACCGTGCTTCCAACAAATGTTTCCCATGAATGAATTAAATATTTCTCACCCGTTTGGGGCTGTCTCCCATGATGTGACTCATATTGTCGGCCATAAGCGCAACGCGGGCCTGTAACCTCTCTATGACCACATCAACACTCTCACGTCTGAGACAAGTGTCTTGACTCTTTGTGATGGTATTCTTTAAGATGTTCAAGATGCGTCGGATAGCAGTGCTTCAAAGAAACAGACATGATATCAATTTAATCCGTTAAGTTCACATGAGTGACTCGGGGTACAGGTATATTTGATGGTGCTTACTTTTTGAAGATTCCAGTTTGCTGATTCTGGAATATGTTCACTCATAGCAGTCATTTGGTCTTTTCCATGCATGTAATTAAAATTTTCTGCAGTGAACTATTGGTTTGGTGATTAAAGAAATTAATAAAATAAAACAAATTCTACAAGTGTCAAGATTATTTGACCCATGAAATAAATATCATATATCACACGTGAGAAAACTATAAATAATGTTGCAATAACACCCCTATTACGACTGTGATGAGTCGCTATCATAGGATACCCTCTATCACTGGTTCATTATATAAACTGAAATATTTTGGCGAATTAAACACATTCTGTCATGATATATTAAATATTGAAAAGAATGAAACACAAAAAATAAATATGTAACATAGAGCATGCTACCATATTCTTAATCATCCAATCATCACTGACTGCAGTCACTGCATCATAGTAACAATAAACATATTAGGTAACCATTTTATGGATAAAAAAAACAACACAGCGATAAAAGTGTCATTGATCAGTTTCAACAATATCAGTTGCAGAAAACAAAATTACAACTTAACCGAGCTGTTTATTAAGTTGGACATACTGGGTGTTCGCGATTTCCTCCACGATAGTCTGAAGCTTGTTGACAAGTTGAGTAAACTCGCTGATCCCTTTCACGTATGACGCAAGTGCTGAATCGGGGTCTGGCGCGTAACTCTTTCCACCCAGTCTCAGGCGCATCACGTAGGATGATGCAGTCTACAACCGCAAGGTAGTGTTACATTAACACCGACCACAGTGATGTAACTAAAGGTTTTACATGTTAAAGATACATTGTCCAATCATTTGTTATAAGTTACATAAATTCATGTGATATAATGTAAACTATATATATATATATATATAGGGTGGGGGGAGCCATTCTGAAATTGGCCATTACAGAATTGGCCTGGTGTGGTCGGTTCCCCCACCTTTGCTGTTAGTTGGTGAATTTTCAATTACCTAGATTTGATGATTTCGTTTTATATTATGTATGCATATTGTATTCTTACATAATCAGTTGGCTTACTATAAAAGCTCGTATACAAACATACATCTGACTTGTACTTTTGTCTTCAGCAAACTAGCCACGATTCCGAGTCAATAACATTAGCAAGTAGCATTGTCCCACATAAAGACACCTTTTGATTGAAAATCAAACGGCGTTTATGTGAGCAATGCGGCCAGGTTCCTATTTTTAAATAACCCTCTAGGCCGACTAAAACACGTGACCATTTAATCCAATCCTACGATCGGCCTCGTTTTCAATATTTTCAAGAGTCGAAGGTAAACATTTTACTCTCTTCCAAAAAATTTGTTTCCCACCCTCCTACCCCATCTACACCTGTTTAATTCCGATTTCTAAGTGGGTCGCTTTACTGACTGGCTGTTATGGGAGGTTAAAAATAATGTCTGCATACTTGTCAAATGTGTGGATCTATTGTCATAATATTCGTTCTTTATAGTTAAATAAACAGTGATTTATTATTGCTATTGTAATCATCATCAGGGGTTTTAGGGCGAGGTCAGGTACTGACGCTTTCCCCTTTTTTGTAGGTAATGTGTACACAAGGTTTTTACCCTTGTTGTTTGTCGAATGGTGGGGTCCTCCACCTGCGTGTGGTCGGTTCCCCCACCTTTGCTGTTAGTTGGTGAATTTTCAATTACCTAGATTTGATGATTTCGTTTTATATTATGTATGCATATTGTATTCTTACATAATCAGTTGGCTTACTATAAAAGCTCGTATACAAACATACATCTGACTTGTACTTTTGTCTTCAGCAAACTAGCCACGATTCCGAGTCAATAACATTAGCAAGTAGCATTGTCCCACATAAATATATATATATATATACATAACCTAACATGTTGACAGCTCAAATGTGCTTTAAATTAAATAAACAACATTTTGTCTGTTTAGGAATATCAACCTGAATTTTAACACTGCATTGTTTGAAATGTGTACCTATGGAAATATATTTTCATCTGTAAGCCAAAGTAACAACATTTACCTGGTACATGGACAACTTTGTTTTCTTTGACTCTTTCTTAATGGCTGTGAAAGCCATGTGGTCCAAGCCTCGGTCGGGAACATTGATGACCCGTGCAAGTGCCGTCTCACTGCGAAGGTTCACCAGCAGTTGTAGATAAGACATGATGATTTGCTGCACGTAGCACTGAAACACCACAAGGTATGATTTCTGTGAAATATCAAAGCAAATGACAAAATGTTGTAATTTATTTATTTATACAAGCGGAAATTTGAGACCAGCATTATACTTATATTAAATGTAATAATATACAATTATTGAAAATACCTGCTGTGCTAAATCATCTTGGCAAAGTTAATCTTTATGTTCTTTACTTCAAGAAACAAGATAGATGGCACAGTGTACTTGTCTATGTTGTGAATAAGAAAATGCGGTACTTGGCCAAGCGAATTTATTTACCAAAAATGCATGTAATGTCTTCTAGACCCTTCTTGGTACAATTGCCACAGTACCTCAGTGATAGATTTGGGAACACTTGATCCAGAAAATGGTGGTTCTGTTGCTTGTCTCCGTAGCTCTTGCTCAAGGTCACAGCTTTGCGATACGACCTCCGCACCCTGACTGATATTATCAGAGAGAGACGAATCGAGTGACAGCTCCACATGAGCTGATAGAATCTCCCGGTCCTCGGCCAGATACTTCAACATCTCATGCTAAAAATAATAATAATATATTTATTTGACATAGTGCCAGATACAAAATTGTTTGTGGCACTTCACAGCATATTAAAAATTAAGATAGTCTAGAATGGCTAAATAAACACGCGCGCACACACACATACACACACACACACACTTTGGCTTTGTAAGAACAAAACATAAAAACACTTGGGTTTAACAATACATTATAATAATCAGTGATTGTGTTGATTGTGTTAACAGTGCAACACATAGAACATTAATCAATCAATTTGGTAAGCAGAAATTAACAAAAATGTTTTTTTTACCTCAACAGTGTCAGAACATCGTGACACCAGGTAAAACTGTGTCTTGTTTATTTCCTGTTTCAACTCTGAGTTCCTCACGCACTCATACTTCACACGCAAGAGAACGTCGACCAGATCCACCATATTGGTACTCTTCAAGAACTGTGTGTACTCTGCGGTCACTTGCTGATCAAACCCACTGTCCAGAGCTCGACCAGACAGTCTGGCTGCCATGAGGCGTGCGTTCACCTCCACCACACGACTCACTTCAACATCAAAGTCACCTGTTTCCTGAAAGCGTGTTTAGTAATTAGTAATACTGACATCCCACAAAATGCCATCAAAAGAAGAAAAGTAAGAGATGAGATTTAATAAAACATGTCATGAAAACGAAGTGGACATGGGCAGTGACATAATGACAACACCAACTATGCACGAACAATATGGACAAGATAACCAAAGACAGGTGGCTTAAGATGGAAAGTTTTAGTGGACGGCGACATCCTGCAGCGGATGTACAAGTTTTAGGTGAAATAGTCATTATCTGCATCCAGTGTTTCTTGTCCTGTTTTGAATTAGTATTACCCTTACCAAAATCCCAAAATCTTGGCCAGCTAATGTATCTATGGTGCCACTAACAACAAGTGACACGTTTTGTTTATACCAGCCAAATTGCAACTACAGTTCAAAAGATGTTCCTAAAAATGTGCCAATAGCATAAACAGATCAATTAAGAGGTCTAAAGTAGATGTTTGTAGTAATCTTCCACCCAGATATTAGATATTCATCAAGATATACGTACTCTTCACCAATACAATTTTCTGACACACTGGCTGCATTCAATCTCATTTTGCTAGATGCCACTGCCACATCAGTGGCATTCAGGAACATCTAGAAAATGTGTACCTAATCTTCAATGAAATACTAAATTAAACAAACTACTTACAGTTACCACAGAACCAAACTGTCATCAACAACTGATCCGGAAACACTGTTCATAAGCAAGTTAGAGAAGGAATAGATTTAAACATGTTAAGGGAGACTTAGCTTCTTGATAGGATTCAATCAAAGATTGAAAAACACTGGGATTTATTACTTGAAAGAAGCATGCTTTATCCAAGAATAAAAGTTATTTAAAGGTGTGTAAGTGTTATAAAAATTAAAGCTGCTTCATCAACGAATCCAGTTCACTTATGTCCAGATGTGTAGTGTGTGACTAGTTTAAGTAATGTGCACAGTCTGTTTAAAAAAATGCATATTTTTGTTCAAATCATCGAAAGAATTGACTTCAGTCGTTAGATCTGGTAAGGATCAAAATAGTGGATTTCCAAAATGGTAAACACTGTGTGAGTCAATGTTGATCATGGGCGTGACCTCAATCCTCTCGTCGATCACATGCCAAAGTGAAAAAATTTCACCAAGGAAGAAAGTCGTGCTTTTTCAGCATTTTGATTTTCACTTCAGTTAATGCTTGAACAAGCATTAACTAATTTTTTAGTTTGTCTGATGATTTCACAAAAACTACATACAACAGTTGCACAAATGAGCTAGCATTGTGCAGTGGATACTAGGTAGGTTTGTTTTTTGCAAAATTCATTTGAAATGAGACTAGCAAAAAATTTAATTAATAAAGTACCTTTAACTTCATAAATAGTAAACATACAAAGCTATTAGAATACGATTGAAACACATTTTGAGAACTATTTTAAAAAGATGCTATTTCATCTGGTGTCTCCTCTTAAACAAGTAGTATTTTGAAAAGTTATAAACTATTCTTGTACCTTCTTGTTTTTCTCTGCCAGACAGAGTTGCATTGCCACCATCTGCTCCTCGGAAGACAGCACCAACTCTCTGTCGTTTGTGTGCAGACCGTGACGACGGAACAGCTGTATGAAGTACTCAGCCAGGGACATTGCACCAGTGACCGCATTGTCACTGCCCAGTAGCACTGTAGTGAAGCCATCTAATATCAAAATAACAAGTCAAGCAAATAACTAAAAGCTTTATTTTATGATGGTGACCATGTCACATTTATAGAGCGGTTTTCAATGGTCACAACATAACAAGCTCAAATTTCAAGTATCAGGCATTTTTAATCTGCAGTTAGATAGCTACATAAAAAAACTATATAAATTGAACTCTGAGTCTGCTCATGTGTAATCTTTGCACACCCCATAAAGTTATACCCATTTCAAAATTACATACCATCTACAATACATTATAAAATTGTATTTCTTTATTCTTCATTATTATATGAATAATCTGATATACAATTATGCTCATAGCCTAATTCACTGACACTGTCACTGGTTGGCATACATTATAAAACAAATAAAATAAGGAAATTCCATAACCAAATAATTATATCAAAATGGCCATCATCGTTTGATTAGACAAAAGTCAAAAGCAGCTTTTTTCAATAAACTCCACCTTGTTTGAAGGTAGTCTGCAGTTTGTTCACAAGAAAGGTTGTGTGTGCTTCTTCATCACATCGCAGTAAGACAAGACGGCCG
Organism: Lamellibrachia satsuma; assembly: GCA_033239005.1. Taxonomy (NCBI): domain Eukaryota; kingdom Metazoa; phylum Annelida; class Polychaeta; order Sabellida; family Siboglinidae; genus Lamellibrachia; species Lamellibrachia satsuma. The sequence goes on along the minus strand of BSQZ01000001.1, from coordinate 29,058,069 downwards.
ACCTCGTATGACTCCATCTGCCGAATAAACGAGCAGTTACAAGTTGAAATTCGAAGTTATTTTACTTTGAGTCTAGTTTTATTCATTCAGTTTTCAGCAGTTTTTACTCTAATTAAGATAATACAAAATGTATCAGTACATAACTACAGGCTTTTATTAAAAGATTAATACACCAGCAAATCATCATCATTTATCTAAAACAAACAAAAGACAATGGCAATGTCCACCACCAACGACACAGAATGATGGTCAGAATGCCCCACTGCCTGAATGCACAAACCTAGTTGCAATGCTCCAATGGCCTGGTCACAATGCACTACTATTGGTCGGAATGCCCCACTGATTTTAATATTGTTAAACCAAGTTATTTTAATATTGTTAAACCAAATTATTTTAATATTGTCAAACCAAATTATGTATTAATCATTTGGCATATAAATGGGTGTTCACTCCATAAATAGTTGTGAAAATGTTTTGCTAAATATTAAATGGATTAGTCTGTGCCAAAAACATTTCCATATAATCTTAAAAGGGGGTGTGCTTTGCTCCACATAGGGGGTGGGCTTGGTGCGTGTGTGTGTTTGCATGTGTGTATGTGTGTATGTTTTATGTCTGTATGTGGGTATACATACCTGCCAACTTTTGAGTTTCAAAATCCAGGATTTCAAGAGTCTTCCAATGAAAAGCCTGCAATGTTCTATCGTTTTAATACTTTTACAGACTTCTATTTTACGTGTGAAGAACGAATGAATACTAACATGCAACAAATATAATAATTATTACGGATATATATATATATATATATATATATATATATATATATATATATATCGCCCCACTACTATATGGTTGATAATCAACAACGGAGCACAACATGTCAAATTTCGAATGCATTCATATACAAACGAAGGTATATTAGACTAAAATGGTCTTTGATTCTAACAAACAGTTAGTTCGTACCCACCGAAATACAGACCAAATATAAGTCCATATACATATAAATAATAATAAACTACATATAAAATCATCCATACACACGCATTGGATTAAAATATATAAACAAACACATACACATGCTTTAGATGTAGGAGAATATACGTAAACATTTGAAAGAATTTTAAGTCACGCAGGGCCCATTCCGACAATAAGCAGGTGCATTCCGACCAGGCTGTTGGTGTGCATTGCGACTGGTGCATTCAGGCAAAGAAAGGGGCATCCCGACCATTTACCACGACACAAGTGACAAGACAAGTCAAATATAATTGTAAACAAAGATTCAAACCGAATCTGCTTGTTTTGCTTCGTCTTAACGTATTACCGCGTATGTACAATTACCTTTTGATATAGTTCGCATCAACGTGATTGCTTATTTGATTGGTATAAAGAGGGGAATATAAAACGTAACACATATGAACAATTAAAAAAATATATTTACCTAGTTCGAAACGACGTTGACTTCCTACGTTTAAATCTTCCGCGCCGAAAGCCAATCGGTGGACGGACCGGTGCGAGGACAGTGCTGCCATCTGCCGACCATACAAGATTTAACAAAGGCCCAGATGGCAAGTGGACAAGGAAGCCATTGGCTTATCGAGAGTCCAACAATGTTCATCTACTTATAGCCCGTCCTCCTGAGATATGTGTCAACCTTGTTTTTAAACATATTCACGCTGCTAGCAGTTACACAATCTGTAGACGAAATCATTCGCGCAAACGTACGAAATACGGGACATTGTTCAGTGCGACCACGCATATTTTGACGATGTTCCTTTTCAATGAGAATTACGTTGTAGGAAAAGCGCAAGCGTTCAAAGCACCAGAATACTCGATAAGACAAAACAATATAGCAGAATAATGCCATGGCGAAACTTTAAATGTTCAAACCTTCCGCTTTGGTTGATGTCTGACCCACCACGTGGAGCCACTATTGTGGCGCTTACTTGCTACAACGGCTTTGGCTCGGGCACACAGCGTAAAGGCCTCCCTCAACACGATTTTTTCGCTCGTCACGTTTCAGAATAATTTCTCGAAAATATCACCTATTTCGAATCTATTACGACATCCTAGCTCGTTTGTACAACCTAATAATTTAGTTTTTGTGAAATCATCCGCCAAACTATTAAATTATTTTTGACCGAATCTGGTAAAAATTTTATTAAAACGGGTTCAAGTGGTACATTTATATATACTACAAACAAAACGATATTCACACTTTCGCAAGTTACCAGATCTAACAACCAAATAAAATTATTTCTGTGATTTTAACAATTCCATTACGAAAATATACCATGGAACTACGTAACATGGTATTTCGTTATATTACATGGTAAGCCATGGCATACCATGGCATTACATGGTAAACTATGGTAGGCCATTTTTTAAATATATTATGTATGGTAAATGTTTGGTATACCATGGTTTAATTACCGGTTTCAAAACAGCATGGTATTTGACCAGTGTTTCCATTTTTCAAAACACCATTGTATACCTTGATTTCCATCATGGCATTTTACCATGGTTTACCTGTTTCAAAACACCATGGTATTTATCATACAATACGATTGTATACGTTCATAAGGGGTTAGCTGATAATCCCACCATCATAAAGACCTAGGACAATGCAGTGCAACAGTTAACCAGCTTTGCTTTACTACTACGCGTCGTTTTAGGCGACACACAAATTAATGCAGCTGCAAACCCCAGTATAACTGCTTTTAAGCACGCCGATACATATCAACGAACCTGATTCGTGTCCGGCAAAATGAATTGTGGCGAAACCTTTATAAACTTCATCTCCCTAACTTATGCTAGGCTTACATTGCTAAAACTTTTGCTGCGAGTCTTGTGTTTATTTGACTTGAAATGGACCAGTCGTGCAACGTACGCTGATCCGCAACGTAACAGCTGTGGAGCCAACTTGAACTTTCTTGCAGCGGCAACAATTGTTGTGTAAGGTGCGCTGACCCAATTGCACAAACGTGGGTCTCACAATACATGTTTAGCAAAGTACGCCTATCATTACACAACACTTCACAAGATGTACAAATGAATGCAGGGCCCAGTAAAACCAACACGGAAACAGATATCAGTGTTGTAAATGTAAGAATGATCAGAAAAGACAGAGAAACATTGCCAAAAGCTTGGGTGCACCACCTTCGTAGAATAAACCATAACTGCTGCATGTTTTGTTCATGCAGCTGAAGATCCAGGATTGGTCTATTGAGTAATCACAAGGCCCGTCAGTGGAATGACCATCTGTAGTTGATGTAATGACATAATAATCAACATCACTATTGATTGCGGTGTCAAGAAAACTTAGTTATTAGCACAGACGGCATAGCAGCTATCGAGTCTTATAAATATAACTACAGACATTATAATAGAATTGTTCGTGTCACTGTCCTACTAGGAAATTCGTCGTTATTAAATACAGATGAATGTCGCGTCCGTGAACGTCTGTGTGAGAAGACAGGTGGCAAAACACATGCATCTTGAGTCGTGTAATTAAATTTAACAGTAACAGGGTAAACAAAACAAATTACTTGAAAATGAACAATGCTTACGAGTCAGACTTACCAATGCCATAATTATTTACATTTTTCCAAATACTTGTACCTAGACAAGAGAAGCAAGACAGAGAGAGGTGGGAATGTTTAGCGGAGGGCTGTGTCCTGCAGTGGATGTACAACGCCTTGGTGGAAGACACTATTTTTTAAAGTTGAGATTCTAGTGTGTGGTATTTTCCACCAATTATGTAGTTACTGCACCACAATTCAATGAGGTATAATATGTGGTATAATAATTATTATTAACTAAGTATCATGAACTTGATGAATTACCATATGACAATAGGAATTTATTTTCAAAATGTAAACAAATCTTTGGCAAACATATCCATTGTTTCAGGGTTGTCCTTGGTTAAACTTAATTACTGCTTCGTAAGAATTACTGTTGAGGTGTCTCTTTAGAAATTGATTACATTAAACAGGTATACAATACAAGGAACTCTAAGATGTTTGGTCAAGTTATATACTGTATGAATAACGACATAAAATAATATATCGTTTAATAATCAATCGGCCTACAATCATTGTTATTGTACAATCAGACAGGGAAAAAAGTTGAATATATTGTTACACTTTAATCCACATGAAATGATGAAATATAAATCACATCAGGCAAGTTTTTAAGCAACACTATCCATATTTAACAATGAGAACTTCACCGGTCAGACTTAAAATATCAATCACAATGCCAAACATATGGAGGACATCCCCAACAAAATGTTGAAGGCATTCAAGAGTTTTGCAAAGTGTACAGAACACCTTGAAACAATAAGTAAACTAACACATAATACTTTGTTATATAGATTCCTTAAACAAACAACCTGTTTCAAATAAAATATATCTAATCACTAAAACCACAACTGATGTCATGTATGTACCAATGACTGAATATCAGTATGTGGATTGTGCTAACATCAGAAATCCTTCTTCCATTTCGCGACAATATCTCTGAAGGTGAAACTCCCACGAGCAGGCAGTAACCTGGTCAGGTGCAGATGAAAATATATACCGTAGGAAACATTTTGACTGCAGTGATGAACTCTTCTCGAGGAAACTTACAACATTCTCTGGACGAAGTGTCACAGTTTCTTTATAGTGGGTTTCACTACAGCTCTGTATGTCCACCATTATTCTGGCCAATACAACGGTCATCAGGCTTTGTGTCATGTGCGGCGTGCCCGCTTGCTTATTGCTGGACTGTCTGACGTGCTCGCAGGACTCTGCGTGTTCTGTCGTGTTCTCTTGCGATGTTCTCTCTTTGGCAACTCATCTGCCTTTGCCGGCTCTGCCAGCCGTTCTGCAGCCTTCTCCAGAGCTGATGGTCTGCTTTTTCCAGAACTTCTCTCTGAATTTCCTGAGCCTGAAATAGGATAAATACAAACATTAGCAACACTAAACTAATTAGAAACATAACTACATTTGACGTGGCACTTTAAAGGTGCCTGACTGAAGAGAGTGAACAAATGGAACGTGAGTGCTTATAATGAGTAAAAAATTTACTGTTTCCAAAGATCACAAGAAAATACTTTCCAACAGAACTATAAAAAACCACAGCCCTTGAAAAAAACACAACAATATGCTTTACAACATGCAAATTTTTTTGGAACAAATACACAGACCATAAACCGTTGAATGCCATGCTGCAATCAATTAATCACAACTTGGCATGACCATCAACTGAGGCCATATGCAAATATCCATCCATGACATTATAATGCAGCTTCTGTGCCAACAAGACAATAAATCCATATCTATGTTACTCAGCACTACACTGGCAAAAACAGACAATTGTCCTTTCAAACACTATCAGACAAAACCACATCATAAATCTTATATATGCCCATTGCATGCTAGGATGTTTGTGCCAACTCTTAGCATCATTAGCATATATTTTACGTTTATTGCACTGGCAGTTATCACCAACCGCAATAACATTCCCTGGAACTTCCAGGAAGTTGCACCGTAACACCGCGGTGACACGATAGAATAACATGTATTTACCCAGTAACAATCAGCATCAAAGTTCAGAGACGGAAGCAGTGCTACTCGTAGTACATGCTCGGAGTCCATGATAAAAGATTGGCATTGGTACAACAAAGCAAGAGGTGAATAAATACATATTGAATTTGTTATGGCATAACTAGCGCTGCATAAAATGATCACAGAACATGGATTGATGAGCACATTTCAAGTCCTCTCTGAAGACGCATTTCTTTCAAACCCTATTTTAGTATATCCCACAGACCAACATGCAAGTTTTTCTGTGATTTTTTATACGCACGCACGCACGCACGCACGCACACACACACACAAATTCATTAAATTCATTTTACACTGCAATATGGACATGGTACTGCTTTGGAGGCTTGTAGTTATAACAACACTGGACTTAAATGACACACGCACAAACACAGGTAAAACATCTAGCTGTTGTGAAACGAGAGTTATTTTGTAACTCTGTGTAGTAGTCATGGTTGTTAAAAATAGATGATACAAATGCCGTCCGTTTACAGGGTTTATTCAAGTTTTAGCCAGTTTCTTACATTATCCCAGATGAAACAGAATTTTGTCCTGTTTTCTTCAAGCAGAAAAACTGGTTTCGTTCAACAGCTCAGAAGAAACATGTTTCTGCCAGAAGAAACCCAGCCTTACTGATCTGACTGCTGCATAGATTTTTTATATGGGAAATAGGTATACAATTCTGTCAGTGTCTGGACAGATTGGACTATCCCAAACCTACCTTCTCTTGAGCTTTCCTTTGTGTCTTTGATATCGACTGGTGGTGCCAAGTGGGCAATGCGTGGAAACTCCTGCTCTGCGATACCACTGAAATCATTCTGCGGCAGACAAAACTCCAGCTCCTTGTTTGGAAATGGTACAATCTCTGATTCGTTCTGCAAGGAGAGACATTGATAACAGTCATTCACGGGTTTTATGCAAAACTAACTTTGTCTTAAGAGACAAAATTGTAATGTATTCCTGCAATATGACGAAGCATTATAATAAAATGCTTAGGAAAATGAAGCATTTATGTGGGGCGTGATAACATACCGGTTAGAATGCCGGACTCTCAACTGAGAGAACCTTGTTTCAAATCCCACTGCGGTTGCTTTGAACCTTTGGCAAGTTTGATCACCCCACATTGCCACAGTTCACTCAGCTGTATAAATGAGTACCTGGCTATACAGACACTGGTGGCTGTGTTAATGAATAGTCTTTGTGCAGTAATGGCAGCGTGGCTGAATGCTTCCCAGAGAAGTTGAAATGGCCTTGGAATGAATAGTTCTGCCAGGGGGTGAAGTGTAAAGCACTTTGAGCAGTCCTATGGACTGGATACCACGCTATATAAGAACTTACCTTTACCTTTATAAGTTGTTATGCTAAACAAACAGGGTTTGATTTTTCAAGGCAATTGCTTGGTGAAAACCATGCTCTGTTTAATTAAACACCAATAGACAATGACAGCAGAGATTAATTGGTTTTTCAGGTTTCACAATAACATATTAAACAATAAATATCAATGTGGATACAATTAAAATTGATGTAAACCCTAAAAAACTAAGAAAAACATTCACAATTCATTATTTAATAAGCATAACCAGCAATGAATGATTTTGTCTTGTTGAAGATTTCACTGTATACGTATGTATATTTGAAGTTTGTATTGTTTTTATTGTATATGAAATAAACTAAAATCAAACGTAGACTTGTAATTTATATGTTAAGCTATTCTGGAGAAGCGCTGCCACTCCTGAAAATAGATTTCTGGCAAAGCAACAGAAGTTACAGATGACCAAAATTTAGGACACAAGTGTTTTGGCATAAGTAGCTAGGTGGCTTTAGTGGTACTTGCATCAGAAAGAATTGACCAATTAGTAAACCTCAGTGGAAGTTTCACACAAAAAACTTTCACCAAGGAGCAAACAGCATCCAGACCAACAATGGAAACAAGTTCAAACATCAGCTGGTTCGTGGCCACTTACGAGAGCTTGCAGGTCAAACATTGCACTGAGTCGCTGCCAGATCTGTTTAGCCGAGATCTTTTTGCTGATGGAACTGTTGAGTTTCTCGTGAATGCACATCATGTGGAAATGTCTGTTGACTCCTGGGAACGGCAGAAAAGGCAGACATTGATACAACATCATCATCAGAACCTCCTCAACATTTCTCCGCCACAACATCTCATAGTCCCAAGCACCTGTACCCGAAACAATGATCCCTATAAAATATACAAATACAACCACGTATAAATACATATCCCATTCTATCACAGTCATAAGAGCATGGAATTTACCCCCCACTGAAATGATAAGACTCCCTTCCATGCATCCTCTCCAGCTGGCTGTTCACCTTGATACAACAGCCCACCTCATCCAACTGTAGGGGGAATCTGACTTTAACCACACATAAATATTTGTACCATTTTGTTTTAAAATGATGTTTCATGTTTATATGCCCCTGTTCCTGAGCACCACTCTTATGTTAGAGAAGGGAATGTGTGGCACATAAAGACTCTTATGTTAGAGAAGGGAATGTGTGGCACATAAAGACTCTTATGTTAGAGAAGGGAATGTGTGGCACATAAAGACTCTTATGTTAGAGAAGGGAATGTGTGGCACATAAAGACTCTTATGTTAGAGAAGGGAATGTGTGGCACATAAAGACTCTTATGTTAGAGAAGGGACTGTGTGGCACATAAAGACTCTTATGTTAGAGAAGGGAATGTGTGGCACATAAAGACTCTTATGTTAGAGAAGGGAATGTGTGGCACATAAAGACTCTTATGTTAGAGAAGGGAATGTGTGGCACATAAAGACTCTTATGTTAGAGAAGGGAATGTGTGGCACATAAAGACTCTTATGTTAGAGAAGGGAATGTGTGGCACATAAAGACTCTTATGTTAGAGAAGGGAATGTGTGGCACATAAAGACTCTTATGTTAGAGAAGGGAATGTGTGGCACATAAAGACTCTTATGTTAGAGAAGGGAATGTGTGGCACATAAAGACTCTTATGTTAGAGAAGGGAATGTGTGGCACATAAAGACTCTTATGTTAGAGAAGGGAATGTGTGGCACATAAAGACTCTTATGTTAGAGAAGGGACTGTGTGGCACATAAAGACTCTTATGTTAGAGAAGGGAATGTGTGGCACATAAAGACTCTTATGTTAGAGAAGGGACTGTGTGGCACATAAAGACTCAAGAGTCAAGATACACTGCATGATACACTAGGTGCCTTTTATGATGAAACCAATTGAATGACATAAACAATTATTTCAACAGGGGTCCGATCTATTTGGTAATACAGCTGTGTTTGGTAGATGCATGTGCTAGCACAAATGATTTGCTTAAAAATTCCCTCTCCTAAATTCATTTAGCCCATCGCGAATCGGGCTCGTTGATATTCAAATATGTAGTGCGTGAATAGTTTAAGAAATATGTGACCAGGCCAGGTCAAAATAAGTTTGCCTGATGATTTCACCAAAATAAGAAAAAAAATTTGCCCAAGTGAGCTAGCATGTCACAATGAATACAATATTGGTTAAATTTTTTGTGGAGTGATTCTGACATGAGGAGTGAAAAAAATCATGAACATGACCCGAAACACTGCGCTATTTGGACGAACTTAATGGACTGTAAATAGATGACAGGAATCTTATCATACAGCTAGCGGAAAAACAGTTCCTGACTCCCAGACCAATTACTATCACAAAAACCCATCAATCACCGTGCAGTGTACAATTAGCATGACACAAAACAAAATCAAACATCAAAACGCTCAAGCTACCGTGACAAGCATGCATCGGGCGATAAGAGGCGAGAAAAAAATTGGGCTGCCAGAATCTACACTTCTGGGGTCTGTGTTCTATGATGTCTCCCAGGAGATACCAGCAATTCACTGTGAATGAGTGACATACTTGGATACTGTAGATTGTGTGCATAGACAGAGGAGCAGTTACCGCCAGATGAACTGCATCAGACAGCAGCTATTTTCTTCCCCATCATTACCCACCAGACAGACTGAATAAAGTACACCAGTGATTTATGGATCTAAGCCTGGAATGCTATTACCTTATTCATGAACAATATTATGAGATGCGATAAGCGTGAGATTTGGTGAATCTACTCAGCAGTGGGTATTTGGTTTGGTCATTGTTTTATTTGCCGGGCCACATGAACACAGCAGTAAAACAATTTCCTACAGATTCCTTCGGTTCAAGTCAGTACCAATCAAGTGTAGTAGTTTAGTTCTGTTGATGAGCTCACAACAGCATCATCTTAAAGGGAAACAGAAGTCATGGTTTTGGGCCATGTACCCAGGGTTGAAAAAAGTAATGATTAAAAAAAATCTGAATTTTTTTTAATCAGATGTTTTTTATTTATTTTATTTTTTTATTTATTTTATTTTTTTTCAATCTGGTATACACGATGTCATAAAATATTTGACTATCAGGCTAACTGGTGTCAATACAGCTACACAAGTGTGCGCACTTTGTGCTTTTTTATTAAAAACACACAAAACTTTGTCGATCTCGATGCTTGTAAACAATTATTTTTTTTTGAGTGATTTAAATCATGATTTAAATCAAACAACCCTGTATGTACCTATAACAGTTACTAAAACATAACCATTTGCAACTACATTTATGAATATGATGCCAGTGATTTAGTATGAAAACCTTGTTGAACACACAGCATCTTAACTTCATAGGCCACCCCATACTGTTAGATAACCCTAGGCATGAGTGCAATATTCACTCGCCAAATGAAAATCTATAAATTTTGTAAACACCTATTCCTATACTTGTCAACAGGATATGGTCATGTTGTTTGTGTCTAAACTCAACATATGCAACATATTTTGGCCTTATCCCATTCTAAGTTAGCAGGCAATAGCAGCTGGGTCATTCTGCATCAAAAAAAAAAAATTTTATTTCCTAAAGTTATTTAAGCAGCCTATATTTGTATTACAGTATAATGTCCAAATTGCACAATCTATTGTCAGAGATACTTACAATAATCTTTTAGTCCAGCAGGTCTACTTATTACACTTTCAGAATTATTCAGCCTTAAACTTTCATTTGTTGTATATATTCCAAATTTCAGCACCGAAAATGAGAATTATTATTATTTTTTATTGAATGTGCATGTTTTGCTGTACAAACGTGCAGCAATTGGAAACTCCACTTAGCTGAACACGTTGATACTTAAAAACATGTAATACATTTCCATGAAATATGCAATGTAGCATTGTGACACTCTTACCCTGATTTCCACTGGGAGTTTGAGCGTGAAAATCAGGGTTGGTTTTTGATAAGCTAAATGTATCTTTGAATTTTTTATTAAAGTGACGTCACATGATTCATGCAAGTATATCACTTGAGTTAATGAAACTGACAAATTGTTGTACAGGTTGCATTGCACTTCTGATGTACATTGCATTCCACTGTATGTGTACTAGTTAATAAAATTCTGATGTACAATGCATGCCAGTGTATGTGTACTAGATAATAATATTCTTATGTACATTGCATGCCACTATATGTGTACAAATTAATATTATTCTGATGTACAATGCATGCCATTGTATGCGTACTAGATAATAATATTCTGATGTACATTGTAAGCCACTGTTTGCATACTAGATAATAATATTCTGATGTACATTGTAAGCCACTGTTTGCATACTAGATAATAATATGCTAATGTACATTGTATGCCATGTATGTGTACTAGGTAACAATATTCTGATGTACATTATATGCCATGTATGTGTACTACTATTCTGATGTACAATGCATGCCACTGTATGTGTACTAGGTAATAATATTCCTATGTACATTGTATGACACTGTATGTGTACTAGATAATATTCTGATGTACATTGCATGACACTGTATGTGTAGTAGATAATAATATTCTGATGAACAATGCATGCCACTGTATGCGTACTAGATAATAATATTCTGATGTACATTGTATGCCACTGTATGTGTACTAGATAATAATATTCTTATGTACATTGTAAGCCACTGTATGCGTACCAGATAATAATATGCTGATGTATATTGTATGTCACAGTGAATACAATATTGGTTAACATTTTTTGTGGAGTGATTCTGACATTGAGATGAGTGAAAAAAATCATGAACATGACCCGAAACACTGCGCTATTTGGACGAACTAAACGGACTGTAAATAAGCGTATGCCACTGTATGTGTACTAGATAATAATATTCTGATGTACACTGTATGCCACTTTATGTGTATCAGATAATAATCAATCAACAAATAGAATTTCAAATTACATGTATATGTAGGCCTAATATCATATTCACACACACTGACACAGTTAGGTCTAGTATGCTATTACACAGCTTAGCAACTCAGGTTCGTTGTTCACTTATTTATTCTGCCAGAACATGTTGGTTGTGCATAGTTGGCGGCAAATCAAAAATGAAACATTGGAAAATGAGCTGTTTATATCTAGGCAATATCATTTTATACTGGAACCAATTTGGCTGAACATGGGCAATTGTTCACTTTCTGACCAAATCATTCAAATCAAACAAACACGCATGGGTGATGAAAACAAATAAATTTTGCAACAACTGTGTTACCATGGGGAAAGTACTGTTACATTTCGCTCAAGAAATTAACATAAATCTTCGGACTCATATAAGTCTGTTTGAATTATAATGCTATTCAGAATTGTTTAACAATGACTGAATGGGTTTTCCTTGAGTTTTGAGAATACAAAATGCATGGAAGAATGTAGAACGACTGAAGGGGCGATGATAGACAGACATGTCTCATAAGCTCAAAGGAAAGGTGCTTAGTTCATGCATCACACCAGTCAAACAATAAGCCTAAGTAATGACATAAGTAAGTCAGTTGGTTTAATCCTCAAATTAAACAGGTAATCAGTAAGAATTTTAATATATATATATATATATATATATATATATATATATATATATATATATATATATATATATATATATATATATATATATATATAACAATACAAACACTAAAATATATTTGTATTATAAGTACACAGTAAATTTTTTAATGTTGTTTTTATATGCATTGAAATATATCATCCACTTCCATTTGCAACATCAATTTTGTAATTATTTATATACATATACTTTTTTAATTGTTTATTCACCAACATTTTCTTTAGACATTAGACGACTGTTTTAATTTTTTTGGTTTACATATCCAGCGACCAATTTTTTGGAAATAAAAAATGAAAAGCGGTTTTATTTTTTAAATGTCCCACCAACATTCTCATGCGACAATTTTTTTACGAATAATCTATTTTAAAAACAAATCTAATGTCGGAGAAACGAAAAGTTCACAAAAATAGAATGGCAGAGAAGCATTGCAACACCGAAAATGTATTCACAACGCTGGGGAGCATGGTAAATGCCTTTCAGTGTAGCATTTTACCACATTACTACGCACAAAACTCATCGTCAGGGTTGGAAAAAATCATGGTTTAAACTAAAATCTGATTTTTTATATTTATTTTATTTTTATAATCTGGTATATAGACATTTATACAGATGTTTATATTTATAAACTCTTTCAAACGTGTTCTATTCAAATCGATTTGGGTACTTGTCTTAACAGAGGGTACATGATTTTTGCTTATATAAAGACATTAGACAATGTCCACAAGGACTCACCCTAGTAGTTGCATAATCTGTCTTGAAAAGGAAAGCATGCTGTGTGTCTGTAGCAGTGCTAATTATTGTTTGCTGAGATGGTGGATTAGCACCTATCCAGGGCCCTGTGTACTCTAAGGGTCTCCAACCAGACTGCAAACTGGTACAGTATTAAACAATTAAAATCAACATACTGAATTGGTAACAACTAGCACAAGCCCTAAGTGGACTTTAACTCATGGTTTCTGACTTGCAAGGCAAGTTTGTGTGGCTTCACTGCATTCAGAAAGGGAATAGCTCAAACATACACAATGTCACAAAATATTTTACTATCAAGCTATCTGGTGTCAATACAGCTACACAAGTGTGCGCACTATGTGCTTTTGTATTAAAAAACCAAGTTTTTTTTGGGTTGATCTCAATGCTTGTAAACAATTATCTGTGTTAAATTCATATAAATCTGCGATTAAAAAACCGGAAGTAAAAAAATCATAAATCAATTATTTTTTGTGATTTAAATCAAACAACACTGCTCATTGTTCTATGACTGTTTATACAAAATACAACTGATCAGTCCTGTGCAAAACTTATGTGAATAATGTTCTGTAAGAGAAATGATTTTCATAGTCATGAAAGTGTCAAAACGAAATACAGGGACTATTTCCAGGCATAGGCCTGGGCTGTGATGATGTCTTTGGCATTTTGTCGCGGCACCGTCTTAATAAAACGACAATTTCTTAGATGTGACAATGACAGTCGCTGAGTGTGCTAGGCCCACCGTGCTGTCTCTAGCCATAACAAAGGCTACCACAGCCAAAGAAAGTGATGAAGCTAGCGTCAAACCCATTGTGGTTGAAGGCAACATGCCCATTGAAGCAGTTGTTGGCATGGATGCAAGTTTATGTAATTTGAGGCAATCGTCGTAGGCAACGACAAAGACCTGACTGTACTGCCAGATCATCCGCCTTCAGCATTTGATGTTTCGATGGGAATGAACAAGAAATATGATAAGCTTCCTGCAAAAATGCTATTAACAACTGAGACTTTGTTATTCGCTTACTCTGCATTTAGTATTATAAAATAACCCATTTGAACAGAAACACACTGCACGTAATCTTGTCGGTGGCAAGTACTGGGAGTTTCGAGAAGTTCAAAAAGGCTCATATAACGCATGAACTCACCATTCAATATGTTAATTTACTACTATTATAAAAGGATGATCATGTCATACAATTTTCTTAAAATGAGTTTATTGTCAGAATGCAAATTTAAAGAGCATAGGATATAATATGTCCTTATTTTAGGTGTTAACTGCAACTTCCCTAAGATATGTGCATATTGTGGGGACACATCTACTGTGCCACAGGACACACCTTACATTGTGGGGACACATCTACTGTGCCACAGGACACACCTGACATTGTGGGGACACATCTACTGTGCCACAGGACACACCTGACATTGTGGGGACACATCTACTGTGCCACAGGACACACCAGACATTGTGGGGATACGTCTACTATGCCAAAGGACACACCTGACATTGTGGGGATACATCTACTGTGCCACAGGACACACCTGACATTGCAGAACAAGTCAAGACCTATGGTGTTGTGAGACCAATTTGTAATGACTGCCTGCAGTCAGACAAGCCGCTGATAACGTGCCATGCACAGAAGCTGAAGTGACCAGCTGTGTAATGTGCATGGCCGTCTGTAAATCGTTATTAAAGTTATATCTGCCATCAGGTTTCTTTTTTGAAGTTGTTTCTCTCCTCCAATGTTAAACACTACTATAATAATCCATACAAAACTTTAAAAAAAAACTCGCTTTGGTTAATCTTTCCCCCTTCATTTCTTCTCTTTTTTTAACCCCTCCGTGTTTGACAGTAAAACTTTTTCCCCGCCTCTGATATTAGACTGTAAAAATCTGTAAACCTAAATATAAAAAAATGTGGCCTTAATTACATAAATTTGTATAAATATTTTATTATATCAATCGAATCACACCACATATGGCATGGGCCAAAACGACAATTCTTTGAATTCCGTTGAATTCTGCTACTAGCTTGGGACAAAACGACCGTAGCTGATTTCAATACCGATGTTGATCTGAAGTGAAGTGGAGCGAACCATCCATCTGCGAGAGCCAAAATGATTGGGCCGAACCATCTGTCGGCGTAGGCCGAACACGTAACGGGCCGAACCATCCACGAAGCGTTTTCATGATCGTAGTCGTAGACTAGTTGATGATAATGCCGGTTTAATATAGAAATTGTGATACAATACATACACTAATACAACACATACTAACAAAGAGGACATTCACTCAAATACGGACGTAATATGTGCGCCTTTAAATACGAATGGCATTAGTGTTAAAACATCTACATAACAAAAAACGTAAACATGCCAAACCTTAACAAATGCCAAAACATGACACATTATCGCCCACCCTCATTCGGATTTAAACCTACTGCTTTGATTACAACAGTACTGACCGAATAAAGTTAGGTACGCCTAAAGCTACATATTTTAAATACATACCAACTGGTTTATGTCGCCTCATTGCATGAAAGAGGCTAACTTCCATATCGACATTCCACAACGAAGAACTTTCTTCCGCCATGTTCAACTTCGCGAACAACAGTATATAGCCTCAGCCACCTTGACTATGACTTGGTGATCGAGTCAATGAAACAGTGCAAAGTGAGCCATAATTATTTCAATACGAAAATAGAGTGCTCACTTCGTGGCGACGAATGTACTAATGACATTGCGTGATTATAATGCAAATAGTATCAAACTTTGTGTATTCATTCCAAGTTGTTGGCTATACCCGAACGCGTGCGTGTGTGCGTGCGTGCGTGCGTGCACCGTCTGTGTTGGCGATTGAGAAACCGGCGCCCGCCCGCCGCTAGAAAAAATTACCGGAAGCTTCCGTCGGATGACAGAACCATTTAGCGACCAGTCATCTGCTGAATCCACACACTGCTGTGTTAATTTCTTGCATGCGGTTACCACACGCATGACGGATAAGTGGATATAGTCTAGTTACCGAAGTCGCTAAACTGATTTAAGGACACAAAGTCTGTGTGCTTTGATGAACCACAATAAAATGTGGTTCATTAAAAACATTTGACTGGATGAATATGTTAAATTTTTTTTATGCTATATGCCTATATAACACGATTTTACGATAAAAACGATCACATTTTGTGAAGGTAAATGTATTGTTTATGATCATACATCCATTAGCCGTACACATTATTAGGTTGTGTAATTAGTGAATTTGCTTTGGATCTGTGTACGACCGAACTGTTTCGCCTCGCTCAAGTGAGTACTTGGTAGAAGCCGCGCCTATGGCAATTCGACGGGAGCACCCTGGCGCGCATAAGTTACAGTTAATTTCTGTTTGATCGGATGGATCGTATATCAGTAATCGATTGGGCGGGTAACCTGGGGCAAAAAGGCCCCTGGAGGTAAAACGGCCCCCAGCACATATGCAAACTATAAAAATCTTAACGTCCCAAAATCTGGCGCAAAATTCAGCTAATTTCTATCGGACACTCATTCCGAAAAAGCTCAGCAACACGATACAGGCGTAATTAAATAAGTCTGTTTTATATGCACTATTATAATATATATATATATATATATATATATATATATATATATATATATATATATATATATATATATATATATATATATATATATATATATATATATATATATATATATATATATAAGTTGACATAATTAATCTAGCCAACTCGAGTGGTTAGCGTAAGCACGTATCCCATTCCGATAAACCAATAACTAAATTCTGACTCACTAAGCTCTCACGTTGGCGCCTTCTCAACATTGACCTATGTCATTTAACTAAGACACCCTTACCCCCACATGAGTATATTGCCATTTATACGTTGCAACGGCAACTTCATATTCGCAGGGAACTTCAGTCGTCATAACGTAAAACTGTCTGCTTTCGAACTCGGCACCCTTTTGAACTTTGTGGATCAGTGGCAGAGGTTCCGAGAACACATCACTGTTTCGTCGTTCATTTAGTGACCCTAAAATGACAATAAGGCGTAACGAGATGAGAATTTACTCGGTGTGTGTCGTCGGAGCGACGCCGGGTCTCGTCTGTTCCAGTCATCCCGTGAAAGTGCATCAAGACATGTCATTAATTTATCACAACGAGAAACCGTGAATTTCCGGGATAGAAACAGTGCAAGGCATCATGGTCCATGTGATCCAGGGTGCAAAAAGTTTGCCCGAACCCCTGTGAGACGCTTGCGTTAAATTGTGAGACATGAATCCCATGCTAGCACAGTTTTCATGTTTACCGAATACCGAGGACCACAGCTGTTCAATTCAACATAAAAACGTCTTGACCTTTCTTGCAATGAGAAATGACCAGTCAGATGCCTTTGTGCAATTCGTATATTTGATTTCTCAAGCTGTTGTATACCTCATTTACACGGCACTAACGGATCTCGATGGTAATATCGCGATCGCGATCAGAAGTTGCGTTCACTCGACGCTGTTAGCCATCGAGGAGATCCCACTTAATTTGATCTTGACTGATTTCTTTTTAAATTCCATGATCATTCTGAACAAATGCAAATACAAAACTATTGATCTCTTGCACAAATGGTGGCTACGATTAAAAAAGCTTATTATGATAGGAGATATCCATAAAGTACGTCATGCTAATTTTTTACTTCGTGACACTGGCCTATACACCCCCTAAAACTACGTTCAATTTGAGAAAGACCCCCGACCTACTATGCATATATCTATTTTATATTCGCTGCTGCATTAAATAGATATAATATAGGTATGTATGACTAATAATATATCAAAGGTCCATGTTTCTGTACATTTAATATGTGTAAAGGTGTATGAAGTGAAGCCTTCTCTTTGCTGATGCACCCATGACTCGAAGCCATGACCCACTAAAAGAGTAAACCCCCCCCCCCCCAACTAGGTGTACCCCAACACTGGCATAGTAATCAATGCTATCAGTTTAATATCGACTGCTAGACGGACAAACAAACTTTTTTATTAACGAATGTAACGATCGCCAAAACACCCCTACGGAGTGCTCCCTAACGCTTACTCGGACACCACCACCACCCGGGCGTGTATTTTGTGGATGATCCCTTAAGTAATACCCCGTTACTCGGTATTCACCGATCCTGCCCTTGAATAACCAGACTGGGACGGTGCCGAACACGCGGAAGGGGACAACATTCCTTAAGGCGTCGACCCGCGTTTAAAACGGAAGCGAGACAGACGCATTGCGGTGGCACGTACGATAAACCTTTTGTGTACTCGCGTAGAATTGATTTCCGATTGTGCACTACTGTTGTTGACGCGGAACCCGGATGAACGTACGAAGAGAACACGCAATGTCCTCATTGCTGAGGCTGCCAGCAACGAACTGTCGACAACTGAATCTTAGCCAACGCCCGGTGAGCGAACGCGGGCCTTATCCGCCGGGTTCGGGAACCAGCCTATTCAAAGATTTGTGGATTAAGACATGCTTTTTTTAAACATATAAACACATTTAGCATTGTCTCTTTAGTCACTTTTTCATTGTGTTCATTAAGAAATTAGCCAGTCCCTGGCTGCTGAACCACGTCGATGCTGCAGTTTGTAGCTCTGTCGAAGATACGTACTTTAGCGGAGCTCAAACTTGTGCAGGAAGTAGCTAAATGTCTGCAGTGAACTAAATTATTGTTCCCATCGATATCTATTAACCTGATTCGCGCCGCAACTACTTCGTGGTCTCGAAGCGTGTTTCCAGATAATATACATTATTGGTGACCTACTTCAACGCCCAGCGCTTAACAGTCACAGACACCGTCGTCGTCGAGACTGACTGAAACATTGAATGAACATTCCCGAGAGAAGCGGGGGTAGAGAGAGAGAGAGAGAGAGAGAAAGAGATAGATAGAGAGAGAGAGAGAGAGAGAGAGAGAGAGAGAGAGAGAGAGAGAGAAACGGAGAGACGGAGGGAGGGAGGGAGGGAGGGAGGGAAGGAGGGAGAGAAAGAGAGAGACGAAAGAGAAGTGGTAAACTAGACAGAGACATCATCGGACATACATATTGACATGGTAACCTTTACACGTCCATACACATCACCACGAGCGCTCGACATTGACCGGAACGGAAGCTGTTTATTGGACTTACATACATTTGGGGGCTACTGTTTTAATGAGACGTCATAACACGCAGTTAGTAAACAATAACTGCTTTGTTAAATATAACCTAACTTGACAAAGAGGAGTGCAACATAAACACCAGGAATGTTTCGTTCACGAATGCAACTGCAGGGAATCAGTTATGTTAATGAATTCCTCCTGTAGCTGATACGATATGGCTATCGAATATCCATTAACCAGTTAATTGCTACATGCACTATATTTCAGACGTATGTAGAGCACGTGCTAAGTTTAACCAAATTTGGTGCCGAAAGATAGCATGCAGACGAATCAGCTTAACCACACAATTATTGACCACACAACTATTTTGCACCCGAACGGCGAATGGTCGAATTAGCTAGTCAATGTCATTCAACTTTAGAGTCTCATTGTAGGATATTATTATAATACATGCACTCTATCATCGACCAGTGTCCTGGAGCTGGTTCTTACAGCTACAGTTCCACGAAAATTGTTAAACAAATGAAATACTTAGATAAATTGGTGGTTTCGTTTAACTACATTGGAAACTAGATTCAAGACATACGCGATGTGCTTTATCAGATTTGTCTGAAATATAAAAGAAATGTGCGTTGTAGCCGTTTTTTCGACATTTATTAAACACTTTGCGGTCGGATCAAAGTACAGCTGCTGGTCCAAACCTTTTGGCATCGAACTGTAGTTTGTGAACGAATGCTGCTTAGATGTATATTGGAAAGTACGCTGCAAAACCATCCTGCAACATCTGACGGTACATACGGTTACATTTACGAGCTGTGGGCTGGATACTGTGTTTTTACTTTAACAAGAAAAAGTTACAGGCGAATTAATCCAAAGCTATGCGGCTGTACAAGGCGTAATAAATAGTATGACCATGTTTTGACGACGCCATCGTGGCGACAGTTTACCGGGGTTGATCAAACTACGTACTGATGTTATCTGCTCATTATTTACCAAATTTGTTGCAAGTTACAAACTGGCAAATCAAATCAAGTCTCATGCCATTGACCTGCAAGTCAAGTCAAGTCCTAGGTCAGTTCCCTCCAAGTCCAAGTCAACAATCGAGTCATCTCTGTGAATTCAAATTCAAATTCCCATGATAGTTTTTCTACGGTAATTTTTAGAGGGAAATTTAGGCAGATGCTGTCCGGCCCAACATTAGCCAATCATGACAAGTACTTAATAATATATTATAATTACTTTCGGTGTGGCTTGTCACAACTACAAAGTCATGGTCTCGATTTGCGTACGTCTCGAGCTACCAGATTTATTCGCAAGTCACAAACTGGCAAATCAAGTCGGAAGTCAAGTCTCGAGTCATCTCTCTGAATTCCGAGTCCAGTCGCAAGTCACGCAGATGGGCGACTCGAGTCAATCCCTACGGCTTGAGTCAACAAGTCTGCTATTTACGATCGGAACGAGTGTTATTTGACATTCGTAGCATTAGTGTAATAGGAAATGTTTTCTCTCTTAGTTTTATCGGCCCAATATAGCATTTCGTGTCGGTCTCGAGGGCGCATTCTACCCATGTTCGGAGTTCGGACAGTTATTACGAAGCAGTTCTGATCGAACATGTTTCGCTGATCAACCGGCGTGTAGTTTTATCGCTATCTTAATTACAGCTGCTTATCAACGACGTGTACTAATTCCGCTGTCATAGTTACTGCGCTTGTGCAAAAAATACAACAGTTACGATGGTTGGATCCATATATATAATCCCTTGTGATTTGACACCTAAATTTAACACCGTCTGGCTACCTGACCAAACACAAGTTGGAAGCTGGCCAAGTATCGTCTGAAACAGTGTCAGAATGCTGACTGGTCGTTGCAACGAGCCCGTTCTGAACTTCGGATGTACAATACGAGGCCAGATCTGGGTACTAGGGTAGGGTGGGGCAATACGCCTACTTTTTTCGGGAAATCGACTCATGGGAAAACCTTTTAGATATATCTCTGATATATTGGATATATCACCTAGTTTATTATCTTAGCTGAAAATCTTGTGTTGACATTTGCGATGTTCAACATCACAAAAAAAAGTCTCAGCCTCATTTTATTATTAGTTTACTTATTTCGCATTACCAAAGTGATGGTATTATTGGTACACTTCAGTATAGCGAAACCTTGCTGCACATCATAGTAATATTTGTTGTTATTTTTATTATTTTATTAAGAACCGTGACTGAAATTGTTAATTAATTAGCTCCTTTTCTCTGAAATTCAACAAGTGCATTACAGTGTATATGTTTATTATAACCTGTCATACGCAGGCGGAACTTATCAACTCGTCTACTCACTTTCAGACTCAAATCTGACAGATAATAGTACGTCCCGCCCTGTGAGTTTTGCTCCCACTAATGTTGGCCTTTTTGCCCCACACGTTCGATATTAAAATTTCACCATCTGTATATTACCGGCTTTTATCACTCGCACTCATAACATTCACAACATTAATGATTACATATTTGTCTACTGCATACACTCAACGCGTTGTCTCAGTTTCTTATGGTTACTGACCCCAAACGACTTTTAGGGTGACCATTTGTTTTATAATTTATAGAATCAAAAGTTTGACGTAAAAAAAATATCGCGTGAAATTCGTTTTCTGCCACCGTATTCTAACCAAATGTGAAGAACTGTATGTGGCTTCATTTGGCGATCTCGAAATTCTTATTTTCGCGCTGTGAAACCAGTTAGAGGGTGGGCTTTATACCCCAAAACTTGCGTTATGCCCCATGCTACTCAATCACCAAATTGCAAGTTACTATAAATTAACATCGGTTTACTGCAGGATCAAATATATATAAAAATCTTGGATGACATTAATATTGTCTAGCCTTAAAAAGGTCAAATAAATATGCTTCATATTCCCCTGCTATCTCACACCTCACATTAATTTCCTTCTATATGTGAGTTTGCATCTGTCATAAATATGATCAACAGATAATCAACGAGTTCTTTGACTAAATTTATTTTCAGCACTAAGATGTCCTTATCGAATTCCTGTAGCAATTCATTATGCCCGTGACGTCATCCGTAGCCGGTTGACCGCAGAGGTTTGGCTGGTTCAGAAAGAGTACATTATTGTTGTAAGATGCATTTCTCATATCCTCTGCGTGGGCTGTTCTCTACTACTGGTGAGAGAGAGAGTGTGTCTTTGTGTGTGTGTGTGTAGTGTGTGTGTGTGCGTGTGTGCGTGTGCGTGTGCGTGTGTGTGTGTGCGTGTGTGTGTTCCTACGTGCGCGTATGTGCGTGTGTGAAACATTTTAATCAATTGCAAATACTGTGACACAACATTTAATAATTATAGTTAATTCAAATAGTTTTTCGGTTATGCAATTTCTAATGTACTGCATTATCACGAAAACAAGACACAGCAGTCTCAAATATGAGTTCATGTTAACTTTGCAATAAATTCATCAGATTTCGTAGACTCTGCACACAAACCTAATGCGTAGACAAGAACTAAATAAGAACATGAAACTCAACTAATGCTGGTGAGGCTTAAACTCTATTAGTTTGCTACCGCTAAATACGTTTGCCTGGCGACCTTTGTCGTCATGTTTCGTCCTTTGGTGGTATATTGTATCTAGCCACACATGGCACCGACCATTGATTGTGTAATCATACACTTCATTTTCTAGCTTAGTTACACAGAGCTCGAGCTCGTATAGTTACACGGAGCTCGAGCTCGTATAGTTACACAGAGCTCAAGCTCGTATAGTAACACAGAGCTCGAGCTCGTATAGCTACACAGAGCTCGAGCTCGTATAGTAACACAGAGCTCGAGCTCGTTTAGCAACACAGAGCTCGAGCTCGTATAGCTACACAGAGCTCGAGCTCGTATAGTTACACAGAGCTCGTATAGTTACACAGAGCTCGAGCTCGTATAGCTACACAGAGCTCGAGCTCGTATAGTTACACAGAGCTCGAGCTCGTATAGTTACACAGAGCTCGTATAGTTACACGGAGCTCGAGCTCGTATAGCTACACGGAGCTCGAGCTCGTATAGCTACACGGAGCTCGAGCTCGTATAGCTACACGGAGCTCGAGCTCGTATAGCTACACGGAGCTCGAGCTCGTATAGTAACACAGAGCTCGAGCTCGTATAGCTACACAGAGCTCGAGCTCGTATAGTAACACAGAGCTCGAGCTCGTTTAGCTACACAGAGCTCGAGCTCGTATAGCTACACAGAGCTCGAGCTCGTATAGTTACACAGAGCTCGTATAGTTACACAGAGCTCGAGCTCGTATAGCTACACAGAGCTCGCGCTCGTATAGTTACACAGAGCTCGAGCTCGTATAGTTACACAGAGCTCGTATAGTTACACGGAGCTCGAGCTCGTATAGCTACACGGAGCTCGAGCTCGTATAGCTACACGGAGCTCGAGCTCGTATAGCTACACGGAGCTCGAGCTCGTATAGCTACACGGAGCTCGAGCTCGTATAGCTACACGGAGCTCGAGCTCGTATCGCTACACGGAGCTCGAGCTCGTATCGCTACACGGAGCTCGAGCTCGTATAGCTACACGGAGCTCGAGCTCGTATAGCTACACAGAGCTCGAGTTCGTATAGCGAGTTCGTATAGTTACACAGAGCTCGAGCTCGTATAGCTACACGGAGCTCGAGCTCGTATAGCTACACGGAGTTCGAGCTCGTATAGTTACACGGAGCTCGAGCTCGTATAGCTACACGGAGCTCGAGCTCGTATAGCTACACAGAGCTCGAGCTCGTATAGTTACACAGAGCTCGAGCTCGTATAGTTACACAGAGCTCGTATAGTTACACGGAGCTCGAGCTCGTATAGCTACACGGAGCTCGAGCTCGTATAGCTACACGGAGTTCGAGCTCGTATAGTTACACGGAGCTCGAGCTCGTACAGCTACACAGAGCTCGAGCTCGTATAGCTACACAGAGCTCGAGCTCGTATAGTTACACAGAGCTCGAGCTCGTATAGTTACACGGAGCTCGAGCTCGTATAGTTACACGGAGCTCGTATAGTTACACGGAGCTCGAGCTCGTATAGTTACACGGAGCTCGAGCTCGTATAGTTACACGTAGCTCGAGCTCGTATAGCTATACGGAGCTCGAGCTCGTATCGCTACACGGAGATCGAGCTCGTATAGCTACATGGAGCTCGAGCTCGTATAGCTACACGGAGTTCGAGCTCGTATAGCTACACGGAGCTCGAGCTCGTATAGTTACACAGAGCTCGAGTTCGTATAGTTACACAGAGCTCGTATAGTTACACAGAGCTCGAGCTCGTATAGCTACACAGAGCTCGAGCTCGTATAGCTACACAGAGCTTGAGGTCGTATAGTTACACAGAGCTCGAGCTCGTATAGTTACACGGAGCTCGAGCTCGTATAGTTACACGGAGCTCGTATAGTTACACGGAGCTCGAGCTCGTATAGCTACACGGAGCTCGAGCTCGTATAGCTACACGGAGCTCGAACTCGTATAGCTACACGGAGCTCGAGGTCGTGTAGCTACACGGAGCTCGAGCTCGTATAGTTACACGGAGCTCGAGCTCGTATAGCTACACGGAGCTCGAGCTCAAAATTATGCGGATTTACTCAGAGAAAATGGTAGTCAGTCAATATGCTCGGAAAAAATTAATAGTCTGTCAGTCAGTCGATTTGTGTCCCGTTAAAAGAAAAACAGTACTGCATTTATAGGAAAAGTTAGCAGCGCGTCTGTTCATGATGACGCAAATTCAACTGCATAACAAAATAATGCCTGGCAGGGATTTTCAAGATAATTATTGTCGCACCAAGCGGAGCGTCGGGAAACCAAAAATTAATGGTGGCGCTCTATTGGCCTTTCGATCGCTTACGCTTGATTCTTATCCGTCAAATGACAAATGTCAGCGACGTTCTTGAATTTTAAGGTGTGCTGCCTGTTAGTCAATTATGATAACGTTGTGCCAATGCCTTACGGATAAATAGCACGTTACAAAAAACGTGTACGCCTGATTAAGTGTGACATTTCACTGACGCCAATAAATTGAAATTCGATATTGCAATTTACGAGGTGATGATCGATATACACAGTAGTGGAGTAGTTATTGCGTGCATGTTCCTTTTTGCTCAATACAGCTTCCGGTTTCTGGTGCGTGCGCATCACCTCATGACACCCGTGTGACGTCAATGTGGTAACATGTGAAAGTTGTGTATACATATGTAATCATGTGATACTGTGCATAATAGTAAAGACACAATTGAGACTATTAAACAAAGGTAGTCGGTGTTTTTATTTTAAAACAAACATTTTATGGATTTTGTTTATTGATTTATTCGCCACATTAAAATTATCATCTTTGTTGAACAATTATTGTTATTCTGTGGACATTTTATTCGTAGTATTACAATACGCATCCTGTTAATATGACGATCTTCTGTCTTGGTAGTCCATCGATTTCGATAATGACTATGACTGAACACGTACGTCGCTATAAGGACCAATTCTTGACGCACAAAGCCATACGGAGCAACGGGGACATCTGTTGTCGTTGTGATGACAGCAGCAGCCTTACAAGTGGCGACGCTCACGGGAAACATTCAAATTGATTCATCTGTTGCTCTCACATTTTTTATTGGCTTCTCGTCTGAATAGTCTCCACGATAGTCTGTTATTCGCTGTTGTTCAGTTCATTTGGTTTGGAACAACGCATCTGGAGATAGTGTTTGATGTTATCCTTGTAACGTTTGCGAGGATACCCTTTATTCCGTTTCCCACAACAACACCAACACCAGCAGGAACAATACAATAGCAAGAAAGAACAGTAAATAATTCGTGGATTTTTCAATACGTCATGCTACAGTGCTCTGAATTTACAATGCTCTGAATTTTTAACACTCGTAAAACGACGACAATTTGGGCAAGTGTTTGCACCGTTAAGAAGAATGCTTCCAGATTGCAAACAGCCAAATATGCATCAGTAAGGTTGTTGCTCCATTCTATATTATTGCCGTGTCTGTGGGTCAAATGTCGAATATAACCCATAACCTAATCATTTATTATACCGTCGTCCGCTTCCGGTGGTTCATACACGCCCCGTTCCCGAACACATAAATGGAGTAGAGCGTTACGTTGATATCCATTACTTGGTACACGTGCATCCGTGATGTATTTCTTGAGCTGGTCTATATTAGACGAGCGAACCTTGTCCATCTTGTTAACATTGACATGCGTAGCTGCGTTTTATGACGGAAGCACTTCTCTATTCCGGAAGCGCTCTTCCGTACCACCGCACGCGGGAGAGTTCAACTCTTACTCCACGACGGGGACCATTTCATGAATTTCCCAGTTATATTGGCAGAAAATTGCATAACCAACCAGAGCGCGGTGTATTCGTGAGTGTGATCAAATTGGCCTACACGTTCAGTTCAAAGCGACAGGTTCAGCTGTACGCTTCTTGTTCGACGCATTTTACACTTTGCGTTTGACAATTACTGGGCTGGTGATAGACTACATAACACTCGGTAGATGTGTAGGATGACGTATAAGGATCAATTTCAAATCTTGGGCCATGAACTTTTACTTGTTTCGGTGGCCATCTTGGAGTACAAAATGGCTGTCGTAAAAACGGTTTTTTTCAGAAATCTATTAAAAATATCTCCTGGACGCGCCCACTCACGCTGTTATTAATGCGCATAATATGTTAATTCACGTGAATGTAATTCCATCATTGTTTTTGTCAAGTACTCCTTTAGACTGCTGGGCGAATTAAGTTATCTGGAATGAAAGAAATTACTCGAGCTTCGAAATGACAGAATAAAATTCAAACCTGGTTGTCTGAATTGATATCCGCGCACCAGTTCAAGATAATGCTCATGAACCACGCACACACGCACGTTCGCACGCACGCACGCACGCACCCACGCACACACGCATGAACATGTCAGAATGACACGTTTAGCGTGCGTGCGTGTGGGTGTGCACGTTTTATCTTCTCAATTATTTGTATCTAACAGAAATATGGCCAACCACATTTGGTAGCAAACATATTTCCATATTAATAACATAATAAAATATATGTTATTTTCAAAGTTATTTCAATTACTGCGAAACGACTCAAAACGCGAACCGAGCCGTTCGTTCAATATATGTTCACCACGGGAACCGGTGCAAACGACAATGGACAATGACGCACAAGCGCGTGTCACTATGGTTTATACGACGACAACCGACATGATGTGATTATGCCGGTTCGTCCTGTCAAACCGGAACGTCTTGTCATGAACTGTTGCACATATACTGTCGAATCATATAGATTGTATTAGTCTAACAAGACTTGATAAGATTCCATTTCCAGATGGCAGAGCATATGAACAATGAAGCCACCGGCTTGTCGACAGCCCAACAAATGTATAATCTATCTGGGGACGGCCCTTGTCAGATATATGGACACTTTGTTTTAAGACATGATATTTACACTACTGGCATTTACACGGTCTGTAGATCATTTGTTACTATCATTTATAGTTCTCTCTTATAACAAGTAGATGTACATTCGATCTACACTGTCATTTATAGTCCTCTCTGATAACAAGTAGATGTACATTCAATATACACGGTCATTTATAGTCCTCTTATAACAAGTAGATGTACATTCAATATACACTGTCATTTATAGTCCTATCTTATAACAAGTAGATGTACATTCAATATACACTGTCATTTATAGTTCTCTCTTATAACAAGTATATGTACATCCAATATACACTGTCATTTATAGCCCTCTCTTATAACAAGTAGATGTACATTCAATATACACTGCCATTTATAGTCCTCTCTTATAACAAGTAGATGTACATTCAATATACACTGTCATTTATAGTCTTCTCTTATAACA